>JANEHU010005142.1:0-125618 GCA_027563435.1 Nasonovia ribisnigri | reverse complement strand
GGACGAGGTGGCCGAGCGGTCTAACGCGTCGACTGCGGCGCTGGCAGTCGCGGGTTCGACTCCCGACCACTGGGCGGCATTTTTCTCCGGGCAAGTCACGGTGTCCGGAGAACAAGTGCCGCCATCCCCCACCCCGGGGCATGGCAGAAACCTACGGGTGCCCCAATAAAAATTCTGCCACCACAAACACAAACACAAAACCACAAACACACACGTGTACCAACCTACCCAATCTAAAAACCTACAGTTCCCTCCCCACACCCAATGGCCTATGTTGCCGCGGGTTATCCAATAAAAAAAAAAAAAAAATAAAACTGAATTATATTATCATCATCTATATCTAGATAATCTTACCTTATTGTTCTGTCGTTTTACCATAAAACAGTTCCCATAATACTTGATTGAGTTTTTTAGTGCGTACCCTTAGGGACGTTGGCTCAAAAGTGAATCGCCAGAATACTTGGTCATCAAATAAAAACTATTTAATAGTATTAGTTATTATATTATATGCAATTTTTTTTTATAAAATTACTTAAAATATATAATGCATATTATTAAAGTTGAAGCTTTTATGGGCTATTCCTTTTTAAAAGTCTAGTTTGTTTGACCTAACCTAGACGTCACAAATGTTTGTAATTCATTTTGAAGGGTCTTTGTAGTTACTTCCGTTTAACGCCTATTGCATTTCAACCGATTAGAAGATGTTCTGTCTGTAACCGTATAAGACTTTTATTTTTTAAACAAATCCATACATGTCCATATAGTTGGATGAAATGCATCGTTCAAAGTCCAAAGTAAATACAAAACCATTATTCCACCCTTCGTCAGAACTGTTGATGGTTTATACACTATAGAGTACAGACTATAATTTTAGATGTTGATGACGATTGTATAACTTAGATATTTATTTTTTCATCGAAACACTATCTCTTGTTAAAAAAGTGTATGTGTTGTGACTTTGTGAGTTTGCAAAATGAAACACTTTTCGAACAAATCAAATTGATAACTACGAGTAAAATAATCACGCTACCTACTTATTTAAATTTAAAAACTGATAAACTGATAAACGAAAATTATAAAATATTCATCGTATAATGAATAATGACAAAAATAATTAATATTATCATTACTTCATCTTATTAAGGCCCACACAAACTGTGGTCGTTAGATTACGTTGATTAAATGTAGCTGCAACAAGACACAATTTACCGCCCCCATGGCAACGTCTGTCTTGTTTTATTTCATGACACGGAAATCTATTGTTTTTTTTCTCGTACGTAGTGTCTACCATCCATAAAGAAGTTTCAATTCAATAATAACTACTTTTGTAGCTATCGTTGTATTTCAGTTATCGTATTTTGAGTTATACAATTAAAATTCAGCTTGTCAATTAGTGTGTGGACCGTATTTTAAAGTTTAATTTTGTCAAAACTTTGTAATTTGAATCAATCAAAAATTACAAATTATTATTACATAATCTTAGTGCATACAAATTGTTTACAAAAAGATTGGTTCTAAGTTTTACAGTTTTATAAATATTTTTATGTTGATTGTGGAATATACAAAATATTATAAAATTACTAAAAACTTTTGTTCGTAACCATACATTGGTTCCTAACCAATTTCAGACTTCTAAATTCAAGCCTGTATAAAAATATGGTTGTAAACTTTTTTTTTGAATTGATATCACATTTAAAACCATAGGTATAGACCAGGAATGGCAAATCCATGGCACGCGAAAAGATTTTGAGGGCACTATACAATAAAATTACAATAATTTTTTTTTACAATATTGAATATAATATACATAATATTTTTCATGGTACGCTCGAAAAAAAAAATGTATATTTTGGCACGTAGTGTTCAAAAGGTTTGCCCCACCCCTGGTATATACTATATTATAAACTATAGGTAGGTACCTAAGATACTCATCAACTGTATATGTATGGAATGTACTATGTTTACTGTTAGCCAGCAAGGTTGAGTAGAAAATATATTTCCAGTAATTGAGTAACGGTGTAGGTTGCCCGTTATTATTACTGTCCGAGATCCCTCGTCATTTGCTTGTATAATTTAATAGTTTGAGCATTAAAGCAAAACTAAAGTAAACTGTGATACGTAAATAATTTATATATAAAGAAATATGAATAGTTGATATCGAGATAAAATATTTTAAATCAACTTCCGAACTCTAGTTATTAGATATTTATCCCCCCGCCATAATTATTTATAGTATATAGATATTCAATCTTCAATTTTATAATACAGTAACTTTATTCTTTATACCACCTTCTTGACTGGATAAGATTATACACTGCAATTTTTTGAATTAAATACTATACATTTTAATAAAAATAACCAATTAATTCAAATATTTTTATAAAGCGATTTACATACCACCATCTATGTAAGTAAACACATCCACATGGTTTAAAAAAAAAATTACTGTAGTAAGCTGCTCACTAGCTACCTAATACATTTTAAAATTAGACCTTCAACAAACAGGAAGTTTTTGTGGCTTGTCGAACTATGTTGAGTAACGCGGGGAAAACTTCTAACAATTTATAAAGTAAACTATAGTAATATATGTCAAATAAATTATGTACATAAAGTAGTCACTTAGACGATCATTTTAGGAGTACAGTTAAAAATTAATTCTCTATAATATGTTTGGGTGCCTTTTAAAGTTTAAATCATTAGAAAATTAAATGATTACATGACGTTATAAGTTATGTTGTACATGACTATTACGTATAATATATTAAATATATTTAAATATCAGTTAATAATTAAAACCAACGAACGCTCTCTGCTGTAATGGATGTGTTAATACTTAATATTGAATTCAATAATTTTACAAAGATTCTGTACTGGGACGGTTAAGTTAGTCTTAGCCTATATTTTAACAAAGTAATTCACAATTTTGACGAACTTCGTAAAAGTTTGAAATTCAAACGTTCATAAAATATAAATTTTGTTGCTTTACGTGCAACGTTAAATTATTGTATGGTTAACTTGTGAGAAGCATTGTATAAAATTATCAAACTTTAGGTATAAGTATTAACAATTTAACTAATTTTTCACTACAAACTAATTTCCACAATATCTCGAGTTTAATGAATTTTGTCAACATTTTAAATTCAAACGCTTATAAAAAAAATTGTATCTAATTATTTTGGATACTATTATTTAATTTCTGTAAGCCATATAGTTCATTAAACATACTTCATTAAATTAAGATTAGTAGTTACAAATTTCAATAAACCTAACATTGCTCAAATTGAGAATTATTAAGTAGAGGAGCTCAATCCAACAGTTTACAAACTGCGTTCCAAGTGTAGAATTATTCAATACAGACCATTGGGGAACTTTCCCCGCCCCCTCTTAACCAATTTCTTAATTTTGAATACTTTGTAAGTGAATATGGATTTATATTTTATATTCATTATTCATCTTCTTTTTCGAAATTTATATTGATAGAAATAATATATCTCCATACTTCAGTAGGAAATAAAAAAATTAGAACTATCATATTTACTATAATTTGTGGTTCAGACGTATACCTATGTCAGTTATCAACACTGTCTAGTCCACAGATATTTGATGATATCTACGCAATACTAAACTAGGCAAAGAACAAGAGTGATATAATATAAGCAAACTATAATAAAAATAAAAAATCAAGGTATTAGGTAATCTAAACTAGTAGTATTCAACCGGTGGGTCGCTACCCAATTTTGGGTCGCGTAACCTATAAATATCGACAGGTCTTTTTTGTTAAAAAAAAAAAATAAGTTTATATAATTATAAATTTTTTTTGAATTCAAATAAGTTATAAATGGATTGAAGAACCGTATTTTACCACAGATATAATATAACATCAAAAATGTCTAGTGACATGGAAAATCAATAAATTGAGCTTACCTACTTGTAATACCAAACTTAGTAAAGTAAAAAAAATAGTTGAGTATACGCAAAGCTCTGTCCCCCTGCACACCCCCTCCTCAATTCAAGCACTAACCTAGCTATACAAATAAATTGATATAGATACTGGTTAAAACAAAAAAGGAACTAAATTTAAGTATATGCATGAATAACGAGTGGTATTTCTAAGAGACAATGTTTGAGAAATAATATTTAAATCACTTGTTTAATTTCTTATAAAAAACAATTGCTCTGATATCAGGTATACCAGAATAATATATTTTATTTGTATACAAAATGTGTAAAAACTAAAAATACACCTGTAATTAAATATGTAGTAAATACTTATTATATTAAAAATTTATATTTATTAAAGATTTAACCTTATTCTTTTGCTATTTTACCTCCTCTATACTTAAATAGGTAGATAAACATAAATGTAAGATGAATTGGTGTACAAATTTAATTTGAACAAATACAAATATAGTTACCAATATAAGATACTTACAATAATTTTTTATCAAAAAATGCAATTTTATGATAAACTAAAAGAATTTATAATAAACTACGTTATGTTGATATTATTTATAATATAAATGTCAAATAAGAAGTATATTGTATATACATAAAAAAATGTATAGTGTTTTAAGAATTCGTACCTAAATAAAATAAAACCTTCTCTCATCATCCTTTTTTAAATATTTTTAATTTCAATATAACATCTATGTAGGAACTTTTAATTAAATGTTCAGCATTACCATCAATTACTTTTTTAACATAGTATCAGCGTTACCTTTTGCGTTCAGAATGCATTGCTTATTATTTAAATTTATTTGTTGTTTAAAAATTATTACCTACAGAATATATTATTGACATAAAAATAAAGAGAAGCATTCTTATAAAATAATACTAACTTACTTGTATATTTGTCTATAATTGTTATTCAAACACATAACATAATATTATTGATTTTAAAGGCTATGCAAAACGCTTAAATAGTAATAATACATCCCAAAATATCCAATACAGCCACATTGAAACTTTACTGTGGGGTATATTAATATGTTAGAATAAATAATATTTGCATTAAATCACACGCTATTAATGACATTACAATTTGCAATATTGTATTATTAGTAGATAATTATTTTATCCAAGAATAAAATATAATATACCGAAATAGTTATACTGACGGTTTATTTTTAAATACTGTCGAGGAATCCAAATCAAAGAAAAAACGAACTTAATAGTACGATCCATTTTGTATTTTTGTATTTTACAAAATGATAAATTAATACATTATAATTGTATACTTACTATACATATTTCGTGTGAATAATTACGTCAATAGACCTAGAGTATTAAATATTCTATGATATAATTGAATTAAACATTTTTTGTTTCTTGAGGATTTGAATACGTCACTTAAACATTTAATAACGAATAAGAAAATGTACTTACTATTTTGACTACGTAACAATGTCTTATAAATGAAAACTTTATCCAGACTATGCAAAAAATAATCCCTCAGTGTGCATATCCGGAAAATGACAGGATCGTTATTGCACGTGCGTTGCAAAGGTCATTCCAATTTTCAAGGCACAAATGAAATTTCCTTCACTGTACCATCATGTTTACAAAGTATACTAAACGAGATGAAATACTGAAAGGACTATGCGCCAATGTCAAGAGCAATTTATATGGCTGACGTCGAACAAATTTATTGTTATTCGGTGCTAGGTGTGTCATTAATATACTGGATACACATATACACTGTATCGTGTAAAATAAAATATATGTTCAACGTTGACCCATGAAATGTAATATTTGTAAAAAATCCAATGAGTGATAATATATCGGTTCATTAGTAAATTGTATTTAAAAAAAAAATAGTACTACGCTCTTAAAAATATATATGTAGGTACATAATATTATTAATTCAAACTTAATTTATGACAAACCCAACTGATTATATAATACATGTATTATAAGAACGCGTTATAATGAATTTTTTAAAAAAAAATATATATAGGCTTTTAAAATACATAAAAATAATTTTAAGAATCAATATTATATTCAGATTTTATGAACTGTTTAATAATCTATAGTGCTAGTTAAATAATATGGTGTATACATTTTCATTAAAAATATGCTAGGAGAACAAAACTAAAATTAATTAATATAAACATGATTTATTTTGTTTAAACGGCTTTTATTAATTAATTTAAAATTATTCATCTAATTTTAATTTTTAATAACGTGTAATTAAAGTTTATATTACAAAATAATATAGGTACCTACGTAATACTTTATCCAAACAATAATATATGTATATCACATTTACTGAAGTTCATTGAAGTTTTTTGAGTAAATCTGGAAAAGTTCTGTAATAATCGAAAAGTAATATCACATTATATATAATTTATACGAAAGAAGTTTGGTTTTATTAATTAAAAAAACGTTAAAAGGTCAAAACGAAACTATAATAGTAATAGCACACATAGACATAATGCATTGAACACAATTCACAGTAATAATAATTAACGTACTCATATATTTTTTTTTAGATTGCTTAACTCTTTGTTTAAATATTTTTAAATAATATATAGTGTTTTGTTCCAAGATATTCACTATCCGATAAACATTATGATTAATATTCGACCGATACCCACTAAATTAAAAAAACAAAATAAGAAACTTTAATTATTTCAAACAGCGAACCCAAATTACTTAAACCTATATACATTACATATTATACTACACATTAAAATAAATTTTCATTTTCATATTATTAAGTCAACAGGCATATTTAAAATTTACGACTGTTCTTGATTCAGGATATAGGAATGAAAAAATCTGATCATAAACTTTTCCAGGCTATTTATGTGTATATGAAAACCCATCGTAAAACCCATGTATGCGAAATTACCGAAACGTACTCGATCTATTGCAAATCCAATGCCATGGCTCACTGTTAGTTCCTCTCGGGGGGTCACAGAATTCGCAGTTTCATTGACCGTGTCCAATGTACAGTTCAATCAATCTTATGGGTGTGAAATTACTAAAGACGATAAAAAAAATAATACCATTTGACAACCTCTGAATAATGTTTTTACGACATTTGAACAAAAAAACCTTATCAAATAGTACGAGTTAATAAAAAATTATACACTTGTGTGTAGAAAATTTGACTTAAGTATACAGAAAAAGTTCCATTTATAGTAATATTGTCAAAATTCTGGGAGAACGCATGGTCACACATGTTAATCTATAGTGTGCACTACAGTAGGTTATTAATAAAAATGTGAAGATTATAAGAAAAACGTTATATTAAAAACATTTTATAATGGCTATTAAAATGTTTTTCGAAAATAATTATTGTTTCAATATTGTTCACATTTTACATTTGACATTCAATAATAAACAATTATAACCATTTAGAAATTATTCAATAGTCATTCAAATACGCAATAAAATGAAAAATATGGTAGACTTTATAATAAAGCTTAACTACTATTGGTAGCAAACATGTATTGTTACTTGTTAGTTGTTAAGTTAACGAAAGTAAAACTTATATATTTTTACAGAATAATTTATTAATGAACTAACGTTACATTATTTTTAATTTCATTATTTATTTGTATATATATTGAATACAATATAAAATATTATATATAATTTAATATTTAAAGATATTATTTAACCAATAAAATTATAAACATTGTAAACAGTAGACTTAAGCTCCCAACAAGAGTTGTTTAAAATAATAATATATTACGTATTGTTAGGATTTTTAATTTTAATCCCTCTTTAATTATACATTTTTTTAATAAAGTTTTCTAAAATTCCCTTATTTATTCTTTATTAAAATAAACACACTTTATATTTTTAACGATGTTATTTCACAATATATCAAATTTAAAAATGATTTTGTAGTTAAAAATGTATAAAATGTTTAATTTTTATAGCTAAAGATTGAAAATATAAAACACAGTTCCACGTAAATAGAAAACTTATTACTTTATTCACAATGATATCATCAAATATACTTAGTAATATAATATCACAGACTTACTGACCTTCTCTCAGAATCGTTTTTCGTATACAATGATATTATATCATTGGATTAAAATCCAACACCATCCATTACAGTTACCCACTTGTAACCTAATGTACAGCAGAGGGACACCCATCTTTTCACATTTTAATGTAAACCTTCATTTAAAGAGATTTCCCTAATATAGTTTTATTTAAAATGACCTTAAGTTTTATTTTTATTTTTTCTATATTATATTTTTTGGAAAATATGTTTAACTATAACTTTAGTCTATTAATCATAACCATTGAATTAGTTTGAAGTTGTAACATTTAAACCTTCAACATTTTGTTCAACTTTCAAAAAAATTTTCTAAAAACTTAAAACCATAAATGTCAAATTAGTTTGATATCGCAAAACAATTTATAACTATGAGTATATAATATTTTGGAAACATCTTCTTTTTATTGGAAGGTGTATTATAGAGTATGGCGACTGAATCAACAACGTAGGAAGGCATAGTTTGAACCAAACTTTGCTTGAAACCTTTTAGAATATGATGATGAGTTAACATGACCTTCAAACTTAATATCATAGCACATAAGCACACCACTACTAACTCTATGCAAGCTATTTAAATTGCACATTTACATTGTTCGATGACTTACTTTAGAAATATAAAAAATAATAACTAGTACATAATATAATATTGAATATTTCTCAAAATGCGTCATAGCATTTATTCTACTGCAGAATATAAATAATATATAATAATAGGATATAAATTAAAAAATGTATTACCTACCTATTATGTCTATTATTTAATAAAATGTTTTTTTCAATCTATTCATTGTATAAACATTTCATTGAACCAAATAATCTTATTCCATTAATCCGTATTTTCTTCATAGACCTCCAGATAGAAAACTATAATAAATCAGTGGTAGTTTTAAAAACAGCTTGTATCTCATCACATAAATTAAGTTTTTTGATGTTACATTAAAAATAAAAATCCCACTTTTAAAGCATTTAAAACTACTTTTCAGTGTATTAAATAATTCCTTACTTAACCAATTAACTTTTTTATGCATTTAAAAAAATGTCTACGTCAATTTTCATTGTTTTCAGCTATTTTAATTAAGTTAAGGTAGACAAACTTATGAGGAATCTTGTATTTATTTTTAATTTAAAATATTTATGAATTTATAACTCAAAATAGTTTGCACATTTTCGTGATTTTTATGTATTTTGTCAAAATTCGAACTATAAATGCTTATAAAAAAAAATTTTGACTGTATTTTTAATATTTTTCAACTTCCATTGTAACAATATATTAGGAGTCTTATATTAAATTTTCAAACTTCTTGACCTAAAAAATAAAATTTTATTGACAATGTCCGTAAATATCTCAAAACAAGTCAAAATATTTTGAAAATTGTATCGTGCATAAATAAAAAATACTAATGTAAACATTTATTACAATTTTCATGTATCTACGGTAATTTGTTTTAGAGTTATACTAGAGACTTTTTTCCGTTTTTCCTTAATTTTCCTTTTTTAAAACTACTGGGAAATTTAAATTTTTACACACCCCCCCCCCCCATACCACTCAAACGTACCAACAAAATTATTTTTCCACCAACAAGATAGGTACTTAAGTTGAAAATCCAAGCATTATTTCAACTACTTATCGTGTACACAGACCCAAAAAATAAAAAAAACATTGTAAAATCAATACATTCATCGCTCCAATCAGAATCTAAAATAATAGTGATTATATAATTTAAAATTATTATATACCACTATCCAATCATACATTTCTATGAATATTGTATGATTATATTATGATAAAAATTAATTTATTATGACAATGATTTTCTACATTTTCCAAATATTCTGTACGTACCCCGTGTGAGTATAAATATTTTTATGTTAATATAATCTGAGTGAAGCAAGTACCAAATGTATGAGTTTACAAAGTGTTTTTCTTTTAGTTTATCTACAACGAATATAAGTAAAATTAAAGTTTTATGAAACATCATATATTATGTAGATCAAACATTTTATCCAGATGGTATTTTTATCGATGTTCTCTGTGTAAAAGAAAACTAAAAAAATTATGATGTTTAAAACCAAACACCTTTTAGTATAATGTACTATTAAGCCATTGTAATTTTCTCAGAAAGACCATGTGCATAAAATAAAATACAATCAAATTATAAAATAAAATATATATTTTATTATTTTAGTGCATTTTTATAATGATAATAAGAAACGTAATGATAATTTTATTCTACTAATATTAAAAAAAAAAAAAAAAACCATAAAAACTTAGCATATTCCTATTATATAATACATATATTATAAGTTTTAATATTTCATAATCTATAATCATATAAGTATATCATATATTTACTACACTTATTAAAACCATAAAAAAATGCAATAAAATATCATTTAAATTTAATAAATCATTTAAAATAATATATCTCATTTTATTACTTTCTCAACTTAAATACTTGACTTTTTCATTCCAATTAATAGCATATTTAATAGTTTCTCTTAAGTATTTAAATGAAAAATACCTCATATAAATTAAATTAAATGATTTTAAAATTAAAAATAATTTAATTTTTATTATAATATATAATAATATAATATTGAGTTATTATTATTATAACTATTTATAAGTGTTTTTTTTAATGGTCATGCATAGGGTTTTTTTTTTTTTTATTAATTATTCATGACTGAGGTCATGGCCTAAGGTTCTTATGGTAAGTTTGAAACGGTTGGTATGGTTGTAAACACGTGTATGTGTGACAAGGTTTTTTTGTACACTACAAACCCTGGTGGTCACCCATCCGAGAAGTAGTAGCAGCAGCCATTACTTACTCTCAGTCACGTTACGTGACTGATAGCAGCCAACGCGCGGCGCCAAGCCACGCATAAGGTTTCTAAGATTTCAATACCACATAAAGGACGTTTAACTGAAAACCACATAATGGAATTATTTTCAAATTTGGGTACAAAATTATCCAAAATGTACATTTTTAAAAACACCATGATATCTGTAAGCTGTCGTTTAATAAAAAGTACAATTAAGTAGAATACAAATTATTGTAATAAAATAGTTTGTTTAAAATATTAAATGATATAACAAATTGAAGTTAATATTAAAATAAAATATTCATACTGTAACAAATATCTACTTTTGATAATAAGCCTATGACCTAAGGAGATAATGAACATACTTTTTTTTATTTAATAAATTATTTAAAACCATAAAAATGGTTAACTGGTCAAGTAATACAAAATGCTACCAAATATTTTTATTTGTAATCGTTAATTTTAAAATTTAATTTACCCATCCAAAATGTGCTCTATACTGCAAATATTCAATACAATAAGTATTTGTTTTATCTTGTTTGTGGTGAATGGGTTATATTATCATGACTATACAGTATGGGTACTAGTTAGAGATTTTGAGTATCTGACGTATTATTTATGCCATCCAAAAATATCAATATAACACTTATTTATCAATGATTACAGGTGGGTAGGGGGAGATTTAGATCTTTACCACATTATCTAGAATCATAATTTTGATACAATTATTGTTCAAGGTATTTAAAATATTAGAAAAATTATTAAGAGTCTCGAGCAAGGGGCATCCGTAGCTGTTGCTTTGGTTTATTCACTGTTCTATAATAATATATGATCGCTTAATCTCCCAAGTATGTCTTAACAAAAATGTCTGTTTTCGAATTAAACTATTTTCAAGTATTGAAAAAAAGCTTTGTATTTAAAATGCTATTAGTTGTGCAATTATCTTCAGTTTAAAAATACTCATCATGAAAACAATTTTAAGAATCGACAATACAATAAACTTTAAAATAACTAAAATACTGTGTGATAATTGTTATCTTCTACATGTATATAAAATAGTAGATCGTTTGGCATTCGGACAATAAATTAATAAAGTCACACTCGACGTACGTACCCACACATTCCCTTCACAAAAATATTGAAATTTTCAAAAAAATTGATGGCAAATAATTAGTATGGATTTGTATGCTAACTTAGTAAAACATATGTTTGTTTAGTTAATATGGCTGTTTTACTTTTCTCAATATCTTCTAAAATCAAAATTTTTATATTTACAGATTTGTTATGATCATGTGATGAACACATAACACACGAATATTTGCAATAATTTGAATAAGATTTTAAGCAAAAAATAATGAGTCAGTGTGCTCTTTTAATATCAGAATGAAACAATAAATTAATGAATTACAATCATTTTTTTTATGTTTATAGATTATTTTTTGGTAAAAGCTGTTTTGTAGCAAGTATAGTCGTACATGATTTTTTTATGGTATTAATTTTGAATACATTCAACAATTTTGATTTAATGTTTAAGAAAATGATAAAAAAAAAACTAACAACTGATGATTAAATTTAAATCTACAAGGAGCATTACATTCAGATGTGCATAACATTATGTTAAGTTCGGGATATCAAAGACTTAAGAATAATTAGCATAACAATATACACAAATGGAAGTACGTCTTATACTTGTTCACAAATAATTGAAATGCAAATATTAATTGTTCTTTAGACGAAAACTATTTGAAAACTTAGATGATGAGTACCTAAATAAAACGATTTTCAGAAAATTAATAATTTATTACAAAAAAATAGTGATAACATCGTATTGACATTTACTAAAACATAATGTTAAGATATTTGTATTATCTCTCACCTTTATAATGGTTAAACAAATAGTAAAATATAAAATTACAAATCTATATTATGTTTTATATTTATAAATATACATGATAATCGTTATCTGGAATCTGGATACAGTAAGTAAATTACTATCGTTTCCTGATAACCTGGATGAATTTTATATCAAGATGTATAGTACGTTAGGACTTTATAGATTATTATGGTTTCAAAATGTTTTTTCTCAGTTATTGATGAAAATACCATCATATTAATTGTTCGCCAATATCTATGATAAAACCTATATTTAAGAATAATTTAAGTACAGAAAAAATTAATAATAAATGCAATTAATAATAACTATAATATTATCAGTACTAATGAATAATTCCAGTGGAGACGTGAACTTTTTTTTCCTATGAAGCAATAAGTACCCACATACCAATTTGTTCACATTTTACACTTATTTTTGACATATTTTAAACGCAGTCATATAATATGTGACTATGCCAGTATAAATTATAAACTAGTCTAGCTTTCTAGGTCTTCGAGACTGGAGTCATTGGGATACCACAACCCCCACTTTTGCATGAGGCGGACGCTTCTGAATAAGTCCACTAGTGCACCAGGTATTCCAATAACTACCTATGGTTATTATTAAGATCTTAAACATTTCTGATCTTTATAACTTAAGTTCTTAACTAAGTATCTAAGAAAATATTATGTGAATATTAAAATGTAACATTAATACTATTGTTACTATTAATAGTATACAATGCAGGTATATTGTAATTTAACACAACTCAAAAAATATGTAACTTACTAAACAGTAAACACATTCACGGAAGAAAGGAAGGCTGGAAGCGGATGAATTAATATCATTCTATATAAGCAACCAGTGTAGACAAGGAAAGAAAAAGTTTAACATTCGGTACTTGATTAATGAGCAAACATATAGTCTAGGACACCACGCCCTTTGTTCATACAAAACGATGACCTCTCGTGTCCTGCATTATAAGTCGAAATGTGTCATTTTGTGTGTACACATATTGATATATCACACGATTAGTTCACTATAAAAATATATTCTTATAAATTTATCGTTTTTATGAGAAATTATGTAATTGTTTCAACGTATGAACAAACAATTTAAATAGTAACAATTTTTTCTTATAACTTAATAAAAACAAAGAAAAATTATTTTTTATTAAGAAACAATAAAAAGTATTTTAATATTTTATAAATTCTAAACATTGGTATTAATTATTATTTTTATGATATTTTAAGTGAAATTATTATTAAATAATATATATTGATATATTATATGTTATTAAAATTGAAATATAAAGCCTAGCTATTTCGTAAAAGTAAAACGATTGATAATTTCGTTTTCTTCATTCAAAAATGAACTCATTTCGAAAACTCATATAAGATTATTTTAAACTAAATGAATATTAATAATTTATTTCAAATTATAAAATCATTTAAATTATATTTTTTACTTAATATTATTACTATTATTATTATGTATTTATTATATTTAATAAAAGAATATAATATTAACATTTTAAATGCTTTAATATAATAATAATCAAGACATTAATATTTCAGACAAATAATTTAAATGATTTGAAATAAATTATTCATATTTATGCTAATACCATCATATAAAAAACCCCCATAATATAAGTTCTTGCAATAAATTGTATTATGAATGAAGAAAAATGAAATATTTTTTTTTAAAGCTTCGTAGGTACATTATCCCGAGGGTAATTTAAATGTTTTATGCTAAACAAACGTTATGCTCATGACATGTTTTCTTCTAACTTTCCGAGTCACACAACTATTGTATTTATAAATGCAAACAAATACTAAAAGCTGTAACCATGAATTTTAATGTGTATATAAAGCAAACGTTTTAATATTGTTTTGGGAATTAGAAAAAATTATTTACATTTATAAGTAAAATAACCTCTGTAGATTTATTCAAAGTACCTAAATATTTGAAACGAACATTCAAAAATCTAATTTGTTAATTATAAATAAATTTGACAAGAAAAGGTCTGGTATGTACAAGTAAATGTGAAACAATATTGGGTAAGCCTATGTATAATATGTAGGTAACCTACCTTTCGCATAGTATTATAATTTTTAAAATCTTTACTAGTATTAAAAGAGAATAATTTACGTACCAGGATGCAACCTGTAAATGTCTTAGAATCTTGAATGCATTAAAACTATTTGTTTTAATCTACAGGAAAAAACCCATGTGAACCACACACATTTTAATGCACCGAGGTGACAAATTGTGCCTTGTGTTAAATTCGTTTTCCAATAATTTAATTTTTTTTATTATATGCCCGTATATCAAACACAATCAATATAATAATATATTATATTATACATAAATTATTTTGGATTATATTAAATATAACAACTTATTACTATAGAACGCATTCATATACATTAAACATGATATAACCACACAACTTATACCTATGTTCGTATATATTCATTTCTGTATATTATTTTATTTTATTTCTATGATTTATGAGCAATTGATAATTTCGAACGTTAAAAGTGATTGATTAAAATGTGTAATTAAAAACTGAAATACAAATACCTACACAGTATGTGTCTCGATTTATATCTGATGGTACCTACAGAATTATTAACCAAACTATATAACTGAACTAATATAGTGACTGTATAATACTATATATATTGATATATTGAGTGAGTTTACGGGTCTCGTATCATTTAATTAATATTTGACATAAGCACTGAAATGCATTTATATATTATCCAATACTTCGATTAATATAGTGTGTGTGTGACTTTACTGTTCATCTTCATTAATACAACATGAGAATCAATCTTCAACGTTTCAAAATATTATGCAATATAGTATATAATAATAACTATATAATAGGTATGTCATATTAATTGGACGTTCTGAATTCTGTTCCATTTTGTCAAATTTATGAAATTTCTATCAAATACATCAAACCTATAATTGCAGAATATAGACAACTTTTCGCGAAATGGACACAAAAATTTGGTAGTTGGTACCTAGTTATTTCGTTATCAATAAATCCGCATAAAGAAACAATGATCAAAATAGAATCTCATTTAACATATTCTTAATTAAACTTTAACAGTTTAACTATAAACTATTTATTAAAGGCAATTATTCATTCACGTAAATTATTAAGTTTGCACTTCAATAAATAGGTATACATTATAAATATTATTATGACAACGACTATTATATTTAAAAAATACCAAAGGGAGGTAAGCTATAGATAGGCGCCAGAAGGCTATGGTTTTTTATTAATAAAAAAATAAATATTAAACAACAAGGCTTATGTTTACTTGAGTTCTTGATTTTTTGATTTGCATAAAAAATATTGCTTGAGCACATAATATTAAACATTTTTTCTCAATAAAATTACATAATAGCCTGCTGGTGCCTAGGAACCTTTACAATTTTTAAATACAATAGCTGCGGCCATTAACATATTAATTAATACTACAACTTGTTCAAACAAATAATAGATTCTTCTATTTTTAATTTAAATTTAAATTTTATAATTTTTTTTTTCTTTAATCGGTTTTACTGCATAGTCTATTCATACGTTTGTCGAACAATAAGTGCATTTTATAATGTGTATGAGGAAAAAATACATGATTTACAGAATGAAAAAATCTCAAGTGGAAGAAAATTGAGACGAATTTAATTGTATTACTTTAATAATTTGATTTTATAAATTGTGCAATAATGTTATGTTTATTTTTGATATTCAGCTTGAATTCTTTATTGAATTTCTTTAATTAATAATGTATATTAATTACTTAATAATTTACTCGATTGTTTAGTTATGTATAGCGTCCTATTAAATTATTTTCTAATTGTATAAACTTAATACGTAACATTGTTTTGTTATGTTGATGTATTGATTACGTGTACAATTCCCATACTACTTCGATTCGGTGTCTGTTTCGTAAAAAATTATCCATATTGTGTAATTATTATACCATGTTTGAAAACTAAAGTTTATATATTATTATTTATTAGGACTTTTGAAGTACCAGCATTTCAAAACATTGTTAAAAAATTTAAGTTAAAATATATAGGTATATAATAATACAAAATCATACCATAATACTATGTTATCCATATAAGTTTAAATTTGTTGAAGATAAAAATGATAGTAATGAGTAGAAAAATAATCAAATGATGATTTTAATTCAATGTAAATTGAAAAAATAATGTTTACAAACTTTGAATTATAAAAAAAAAATGCATTTATTTCATACTAATATAATTTAAGTCTGATATTGTGTACTTACCTATTCATTTTTTTTTTCCATGAACACCAAAATTAATTAATATTTATAAGGCCGGTTAAATACGATTGAGAACGGAATTTTTAATGACATGATTGTGACACTTGATTTTTTTTTTGCCAACATTGACAAATTAAATAATTATTGTTATCGAATGATAATTTGAGCTTAAAAATTTGAACTTAAGGAAAAATTATTTAAAAATCGTCAAGAGGTGAAAATAAGGTGGGTTACTATACTAGATAAAATTTGAATTCAATGATGTGATATCTTTGTGTAAGAAAAACGATTCTGAGTGGAGATGGTTTGTCAGCCTAGGATATTTATTATTACATTTATATTGTTATTATTATTACGGTTAGGTTAACTAGGTACTTATCTTGTATACAAGTACAAAAAAAAATAGTAAAACTTATAAAACACGAATCATTGTAAAATCAATACATTCAACGCTCCGCTCAGAATCTAAAATACCTACCAATAAAACAAAAATACTAAACAATTATAATAAATATTAGTAGTATGTGAAAAATAAAATTTCAATTAATTTATTAAAATATATTTTAAAGTATTATGGCTGCTTACGCTATCCCACTATAACTGATATATATATATATATATATATATTCATTATATATATTAGAGTGGTTCTGATTTGTAAGGAAAAAAAAATATTAATATTTTTGATATCTTACCCCCCCCCCCATTTTTTTCATTGCTATATGAAAAGAATTTACATTTAATTTTAAATTTGGTCATTCTGAAAAAAGGGTGGCTCTAATTCAAAATTATTATTAAATTCCTATGAAAAACAAAAATTAAAAATAATTTCTCTAACAAGTTGTTGAAGACCATAGAAAGAGATGCTCTAATCCTCAAAAATCAACCATCATATCAAATGAATCAAATTTAACATATAATAATAAATGGTCAAAATCAATGGATTTTTTTAGTGACTATACCAAATGACGTCCTATTATATTAAAAATGCATGTTAATTATTACTATCCTTTAATTATAACTGATTTTTTTCTTGTTTTTTTCAGATATTAATATTGTAAAAACCATACAGCTGTTACAATAAAACAGTTAATCCAATGTAATTCTTATTTACATATTTTATATTATGAAATTCAATTTTTATTATTTTTACTTAAAATATTTTGTTGTATTATCAATCATTATTCTAAAATCTATAAATAGTTGAATAAAAACAAATTTTGTAAAATAAATAAATATTTTTTTTTACTTTTTCATTCTTCTTCGGAAATAATAGATTTTTAAAAAACTGTATACATTTTTTTTTATTGAAAATATACGTGAATCTATTATATACTTATTATATTTTTTTTTTTGATGAATTCAATGTTTTTAAAATTTAACTAAAAAATTGACATACAAACCCCATTTTCAACATTTTCAACCCCTCTTTGGCATGTGAAGAAGTTAAAAAATCATGACCAAATTTAACGTAAATTACTAACTTATAATGATGAACAAAATGGGAGGGTAAAAAATCAAAAAATTTGAAAGTTAAAAAATAAAGACCCCCCATAATATATATATAATATATATATATACTGTATAGGTAACTCATTGCATATATACTAAATTTTTTGTACATGTTTTTATAAGTTTATAATTATCATACTCATGGATATTGCCCATATTGATTTCAAATTTATGTCTCTTTTAAAATTACAAACTCATTTTTATTTATTAGGTGCTAGGTGCATATATTTTTATAAGATAATAACTATTAACTTATGACTTTTTTTCAAGAACATTTCAGTACCCATTTTATTTATATATACATTATTAAATCCATCGATAGCCAAATAAATTATATGGCAACGTTGCCCATAAATTCGTTCTCAAACGTATTGGTTTTTTAGGTCAGCGGTAAGCTCTTTATTAATTTCAAGTGTTCTCAATCATTCGGCCAAAAAGGTAGAAAGTTCTCAATCGTTCGATAGCCTATTAGGTGAGTATTTGGTATGTTATGGACAGTGAAAGTAATATTCCCTTTTATTTGGGCAGTCCAAAGATTCAAAAATTAAAATTGTTTTTATTTATTGATCGTAAAACGTACTATAAATACTGCAGTTCTGAAAAGGGTAACATTACACATCAGTTTTCGTGGTAACACAATTCAGATTTTTACAAAATTACACGGAACAATTCATTATGACATAGTAAGTCGCTATTTTAATTAGTTATTATCATGCGTTATAATAATTTAATGTAGCTACCCACTAAAAAGGTATTCTATTTATTAACATATTATCTAACTAAAATAATTGTTTACCAATTAATTTAAATTTTTGAATGGTTAGTCACAGTTTTATCATAATATTCATAAGAAATCAGGCATAAGAATGTAAAAGATGGTGAAATTTAAAAAAATGTATTCATATTAAAACTAATTTATAGTTAATATGTATTTTGCATTATAATAATATAAACTGATGTAATATTCAATTTAACGACCAATGAAAAGTGAAAACAATACTTTATCAGCAAAATGTATCAGAGACCTTTTCCAATTCGTTTTGATCAGAAATACTTGTTTTCTGTTTATTTTGTTCAGTTACACTTTTGTCCAAGTTTCCATATCCAATATAAATTTAATTAAAATTAATAAATAAACATCTTCAAGAGTCAAAAATAATTCAAATAGCGGATGTTGGATACACCGGTACTCATTTCACTTACCTCATCTCGACACATAAAAGGCATGTGTATTAGTGCATATCATTTTATTATTTTAACTTTAAACACAATGATAAATCATCACATTCCAATAACATTCCAAAAACGGGGTTTTAATCAAATTTGTTTAATATTTTCGTTGGTTAAGGATAGTTTAAGACTAAGTAGAAGGTACTTCTATCTACGTTAAACTCTTTTTATATCAAAAATCAAGGGGAACAGAAGAACGTTCGAGATATCGAGTTTTATCAAAATGGTAATAGTACAATAATTTACTGTACCTACCAAGCACCAATTAAATTAAATGTCCAATCTATAGATAGGCCCGCATAAACCTTTTTCACTGCTCAAAAATAAAAACTATACACATAAAACAATAAAAGAAAATAAATCAAACCAATTAAATATTTGATGCACAATTTACTTTACTTAATTTACTAAGGGAAATAATTTTTATACATTTTTTAAACTTAGTAAATACCTATTATTTTATTTCACAGTCATAATAAACGGCCTATGAATAATTAAGTTTTCTAAATAAAAGCTTTTATTGTATTTAGTGACAATATCATTCAGACTTATAAAGTACCATCCTGAACTTGACGAAAAAATGTTGTTAAGTTATGCGCATACGTGATATAATAATATGTAAATAATAATATTTCTTCAGGACTAATCAAAATATGTAAGACGCAAGTACATCATAGCCCATGGTCATAACTATATAAACAATTGTTGAGCTTTAATAGTTTTATACTAATAGATAATCAAATAAAAATAAATTTAAAAAAAAACTATGTAAGCAGTGCTCGACTTAGATATAAAATAGTAGGTACTCTTATGTCAAAAAAAAAATTATGCCCTGAGTTAATTAATGTATACTAAATATTATAATCATAAGGGGCTTCGAACATTTTATTACACAAACAAACATATTACCACTAACCAACAAATAATAAATAGCTTATTATACCTACTTCCTACTTACTTTTTAAAGCTTCAGCGTAATTTATAAGCACGTGCGTAAGTGGTAGACTTTTTCAAGCAACTGAGATAATACTGGAGTTGGCCCTGCAATTATAATTGAGTATAGTTCTAAACTATGTTTTAAAAGTTGTAGTTATTATTATTTATTTATCTTATGGCTACAATTTTAATTAAGTTAGTTATTTATATAATATATTCTATATGCCTATATGTAGATATATAGGCAACTGTCCAATGCGTGCGACTTACATACTTATTATCGGTCCAATTTGCGACTTACACATAACAATTGACCAACACTGCAGTATTCGTAATAGTAAAAACACATAAGTTATTATAATAATACCTTATATCATAAAATATACCCTGCCATGAAAAAGTCATTTAATTGTAATTGGTATAATCATAGTATAATTTATGTTATAAAAGCATCCTTCATGTCTGATAAGAATTCATGATATACAATATTTTGCTTGTTTGGGTGAAGATATCACCATTGCTCCTCTTTAAGTTGTCTCAGTTTAATAGAGACATACACTGTTTACTTTTATTTCAAATCAGTTTTTCATTATCTTCTACTGGCATTCTATACCTTGGACAGATATTAGCATTTGACATTTGTATCCGGGTCGCTTATACATTTTTGATGATTCACAGTAATGTGAATGTATCCTTCATTATTTAATGACTAATAAGGTTTCCATTCATCACCATAAGTTATAGGTCCTAATTCTACTTCGTTTTTAGCTATAGGTTACTTTATCATAATTTTAAATAAACGTTGTTTCAAAAATATCGTATTTTCACTACTAAGTCAGTAGATACGCTAAAATATCTAAAAACTTACTCTCACCTCCATCCAATTCAAGCATTGCATATCAGTGAATTTTGTATTTTCGTAAAAGTATATAGTACGTTTTGTAAGTATTAATTCCTAGTTTTAACCCAAACAGCAGCCCGAGCATTTTTTTAAATTTAAGTGCCACAAAATCATCAATAGAAAGATTTTTCATTTTATGATTCATGTAATTTTTTTGATTCTTACACTATTACAATCATATAAATCCATAATGCTCAATATAATATAGAGTGTACATTATACATTGGTGAATAAAAAATGTTAAATAAAAAAAAATAAAAACATTTTTTAAAATAATCAAACTGGGTACTTAATATGACAGTTTTTAGCATGCTATCCATTATTACCTTGAAATAAGTTTAATTATAAATATAGCACTGCAGTCATACTAATTACAAATATTTATACTAAAAGTTATTTGTTTATTAATTAATTTATTTATTTATTTATACTAATACTTATATGATTATATCTAATATAATATAATTTAATAAACTAAAAATGTATCAATATATTTTTTGGTTTCAAAATAGGTACGAGTATATTTCTAAATAATTATTTTAGAAAAAAGTATATTTTAAATTAGTTTTATAAATATAAAATGTTTGAACAATATATAAAGTTATATAAAACTCTCAACTAATAATATTAAACTAATCATACAAACACTAAATTTTATTAGACAATCAGGCCTTCGACTCTAAGAGTGTGAGTTTTACAATTATATATACTGCAGATTAATGTGCGATGCATGATAATATGAAATGTAATTGTCGAGATATGATAATTTAACATTAAAATCTCATAAATAAAAAAAAATATTTATATATAAAATTAGGTACAATATTATACCTAGTTTATTACTATTAATTAGTTAAATTGTTATAAAAAAAAAATGCATTTAAAAACTAAGAAACAAAATCTTCTAAAATATTATTTCAAACAATTTAAGAAAAATGTATGTAATTGTATATCACTAATAAAAATATACATCACTCATATAATTATGTGGATATTAAGTATTTAAAATTTCGTTTTCAGTAAATACTTAATAGGTATTAGTTGTAAAAAAATAGAATGAACTTAACCAAATAACCATTCTCAGTAATTTATATACTATCAAACATTTTATTTTTTAACGTCTGGTCATATAATTAATAATACCTAACATTTCCAATAATTTAAATGGAATTTCATCACTAGAAAAAAATAAGCTATGTAATTTTTTTCACAGGCTTATTTTTCAACTGCTTTTCTACAGTTGTATCATCTTTCCTGCACTTAGTTGGGTGAAATAAAACAAGTTCCTAACACCCGATCTATATTTTTTTTCGTAGATATCACTTTTCACTTACCCCTGCATATTCGTTATTGTATATAGTTTTACTGAAATAGATAGTGTAATAGTCAACTTACATTATATAAAAACATATTTGTTAAAATTGAAGTGAAGTATATGATGTTTGAATTTGAAAATGATACACTAATAACTGCAAAAATATGACTAAACATATTATAATATGATCAAACATAATGGATATATTTATTTTATTAGGTATTATTATAACTATTTATACACAATGACGTTAAAAACTATGAAAAATTGTTCACGTGTTTATAGTGTTTATATTAATTTTTATAAAATATTATAGAAAGAAAAACGATGAAAATGTAATTTTTCTAATATGTATTAACTTTATTTTATATTTCAGAATATTGTAAATTGGGATAATAATTTTAAAATTATATTTTCTTAAAATCAATTCAAAATCATTGATTATCATGTTTGATCGGCAACGAGAAGACTAATAAACATCAACATGCGTAGCTTAGTATGATACTGTGGCCGATTTTTTGCATACTATATGGATTTCCAACAGTGTGTAAGTATGTCATGATTTATTAAATGGTTAAGTTATTTAATCAAATTAAATATGTAATATGCGTAAATTATTACTCATTCGCCTTCTATTTCCCTACGCCCAAAATCAGCGGTTTAGGTTCATCGAAAATTTATCAGATCTTAAATTCTGAACGGAGCAAAAAGCTAGTGGTTTTACAATGATGTTTTTTTTTCTTTTTTTTTATATCCTGTAAACAAAATGTCTACCAGAAGGAGTGCTTTGATTTGAAGATTTTGTACTTCGTATTTGACAAAATTAGAGCAAGGTGGTACTTTAAGGAGGTCAATTTCTTAATAGGTAATTATTTAATGCCACAAGAAAAACCACCGAAACATTACGAAAAAACCGCTAAAAACTAGATTTTAATTGTTAACGCTTTGTTTATCAACATAGAAACGAATAAAATTTTTAAAAAACTTGTGAAACTATAAATGCAATATAGATACACTGATACTCCGCTCAGAATCGTTTTTATCGAATGTAATCATAGCATTCAAATCTAATACTGTAATAATACACTATCCTGTCCTAGGACCGAAAGGACTATAGACAAACTTCCAAAACCGCTGACTACACCACCCCGCTGCACTTACCTACTTTTTTATTAATAATTATTTAAAATGCAAAATTGAATTACTTACTTAATATAATAATAATTATGTACACAAATATTTAATCACCTACATACACATTCACCAATATACTGTTTTAAGTCTGGCACCGCATGCAATAATGAAAACATAAATTAGCAATTATATTTAAATCAGCACGATAGAACATAAAGATTAATTTTTTTTAGCTGTCAATTTTTTTAGATTGTAATTTCACACAATGGCTAAACTATTATGAATATCTTCATTGAATAAAAATAATTTGTTCGGTCATTTTAATATTTCCCGAGGAAAAAAGGTCAAAAATGCGCATTGTGAAACAGTCTATAGATAATGCGATTTGGTTATGTCGAAAAAATCATTTAAATATACACAG
The DNA here is from genome assembly GCA_027563435.1 of Nasonovia ribisnigri. NCBI lineage: Eukaryota > Metazoa > Arthropoda > Insecta > Hemiptera > Aphididae > Nasonovia > Nasonovia ribisnigri. The sequence continues at coordinate 101,134 of JANEHU010005142.1, read as the reverse complement.
TATATTATCATATAATATTATGTAAATCAAATAATCAAATGTGTCAATGACAGTAAATCAACTCATATACCAATATTAGGAACAATGATTATTTAATAATATAATATTATCAGTTTTATAAAAATTACAAAATATATTTGCCCATTGAATAACCAATAACAATAAAATATAGATTATTTGAGTTAGAAATTAAAAAAATACTGACTATTTCTAGTTTAAGCATCCCCCGGTTCCAACTAGATATAGTTTTTTACTAGAAACCACTCTACTCAGAATCTCGTAAGTTTAACGTTCATAAATTCCAAATTTATTTTTTGTCTTTTTTAATATAAAAACGTGATTTACTAAATTAAACTAAAATTCAAACAATATAAAATAAATAATCAGTATATAAATGAAACATCATCGAGTGTTGTACTTATTTTTTGTACTTAAAAAAAAACATCTACTGATAATAATTACCGATTAATAAGTAGGTACAAATTATATCAATAATTCTAAAATTTCACAATTTATGAAAATCGTGTAATGAAATATATATTTTCACCCACAGGGTGTATTTCTGCCAGCCAAGGTCCTGGCGACATCACGGTCATGTTCATAAGTCCGACTACTGTCAAAGTATCTTGGAAAATATCACTAATAGGTATTGAAAAATATGACGTCATGTACAAACCAACCAACGCCAGGTATGACTACCACTGTTTTAGATTAAGTACCATTTGCACCATAATCTTGAACATTATTAATTTTAATAATATTACCCATATAGAAAATCTGATTTTACCCTAGGTATGTGAATAATTAATTCATAATAAATAATATTATTTTACTTTTTTCATTGTTATTAATATAAAGTTTTCCTGACATGGACATATTATAAATTTTATGTTATATTTGGACACAATATTGTTTTTCAGTTATATAAAAATAGATTACAATTTGGTAAGTTCTTATAATGAAAATTAGATACAACTCAGATACAAGTGTTATTAGGCATGTCTATTATTTTTATTGTTATTATTATTATATTAGAACATCGTGGGGACGTCATCGTTTAAGCAAAAGTTGATATATAGATTTTTATGTAAGTTTTGATTGTAGATAGTTTGAAGTCTGTGTAAATGGCTTCGTTTCTAATAAACTCGGGGGCACTCACTTGTAATTGGGCTTAATATTTTGGATTGGAAAACTTGAATTTTGTTAATAAGTAAAGCACTTATTGAAGCATAGAGTACAAAGGGCTATATAAATCGTTTGTAAAGATAGAAAGCACTTCCAACATAGCAAAATAAATAAATAAATAATTAAATTCAAATTTTAGTTCTTTCAATAGGTACTTCAGAATTAAGCTTAAAATGTATTTTCGTTGTCCCTCTATAATGTAATTTTATCTACCTATATGAAGTTTTTCTACTAAATCTTTTCTAGGATTATTTGATAGGATTTAGACGGAATACCTATTTAACAAAAATTCCCTATGGACTATGTAAAATCTAATAAGGACCCAAAATAAAAAATTTGCCATGTGTAAAATAATTCAAAATGATTCAAAATAAAGAAATAAAATGCAGACTTTGTGTTTCATAATAATATTTAACTTTTAATCATACACATCGTTAGGTTAGCCTATGTTTGAAGCATTTTACTATAAAAAGAGTATTAAGACACAAAATAAAAATAAAATTGTGTTTTATAAAATACACATAATTGTAAAATTAGTGAGTCCTATGCTTCACGTCAGAATCTAATGTACACAATTAGAGGTACTTTTTATTCTGCATATACATGATTTTGTTTAAATTTGGAATCAAATAGATATGTTACACAAAAAACGTAAAAACTACGAAGACATTCAACAAGTAGTACCTAATAATGTATCGTCTATGGGTTAAAACAAATTGAACAAAATGTTTACTTTTACACAGTAGAAATTACTTGTTCGGGGAAAAGTTTTCAAGTTTTGTATATGATGAAATCCACTTGTAGGAAGTGGAACATAAGTAAGGAAAAATTGTCTAAATAACAAAAATACCAAATAGGTAGACATTATAATTTTTCAGTTTTTTAAAATATTATATAATATTTAAAAATCAATTCCATTTTAATACAATATCATCTAGGAGCATATTCAAATTAAATAATTATATTTAACCATTTACGTAGGTACATTATTATCTATAATATAATTAGTTATAAAAGAAAAAAGTAAAGGTACTTCGTATTCCCTTAAAATTAAAAAATCTACGAATTACAATGCTTCACGTCAACGTAATTTTACGAACATGCAACTATATAATTTTATCGAATAACTCTTTCCAACTGCCACCCGGTCACGATACCCATCATATAGTCACGTATATAAGGACATTATATACAGCTATGGCCAGCCAACCACTAGCCGACCATCACGATTAAATATGTAACGATTTGTGTATTTGAGTGGGTGTTTTTGCCATTGGTCAGTTACAGGGTAGTAGCGGAGATAGCGGTCAATTCCGATTCCGTGACACTCGGTAACTTGATGCCAAATACACAATACCAAGTAACTGTGACAGCGTTCAAAGCAGGTCGCCGATTCCGTAGCAGACCAGTAATATTTAAAACACTCGGTAAGTTAGATAAAAATACAATGTTTAATCATTTTATGTTTGAAATAATAATATTTTTAAGATATTTAATAATACACTATCACTCAAGAGTACCAAGACATTCGTCAAAACTAAGAGAATATTTTTGGTGTAGAAACGACACTTTTGAAATTAAAGATGTAACTTTGCGTAAAATTAAGGCTGAATATAAGTGGATAACTATCTTTTTAACTGAAGCTTAACTATATTATAATAGTATCATTAAATAACTTGATTTATACCACTTAAACAATTTCGTATACCCACTGTTACAATATTTATACAAAGTATATATTTTACAACATTTAAAATGTCTAATTATTTAAATGTGTACTGTAGTGAGCTATGTATATAAGTTGGCTTGCATTTTTTATGCCAACAAATTAAATTAATTAGTCATCAAATTAATATATTAAGCTTTTTAACCTCAAACTATAATATAATATAATAAATTATGAATTTAACTAGGTATAGGTATAAAGCCACATTTTTCCATAATTATCACAAGTCACAACTAATTAACATTGTTATATAGTTAAATTAAAATTAATATTGACAAGTTATAGTAATAAAAACATAATTTTGTACTTATTAAAAAGTATGTAATTTTCATGATTACAAATTACAATATTTATAAAACAAACACAGAAGTACAGTCCTACTATTCCTCTAGGACCAAAAATCTAAAATTACAAATATTTCCTTTTTACAGTTATATTATTGACTAATTGAAAATTACTATATTTATTTTTAACTCACCTTGAAGTTGGGTTAAATTTTTTTTTTATGAAAATTGTATTTCATAAACTAATAAAAATTATTTTAATATAAAACATATTATGTATAGATAAAGCAGTGTGGGCATATACTATTTTATGTAATATTCAATTTAGCTTTTCTGTAAACGTTCTGTTCTTCATTTAAAAAACTATACAAAGATAAATCATTTTTATTCTGAAACTACACATGGTATACATTTATTATTATTACCGCGGCGCCTGTTACTTTTTTATTGTATTGCCTTAATTAATACCTATAATATGTTATTAACTGGATAACCCAACTTCACCCATGAAAAAAATGAACAAATATATAATACGGTAAGTACCTACCATATAGAACTGTCTGGATGTATGTGTAACTCAGTTTATGGGAAAATTGGCATCGGTGTACCTGCCTAGATGGCCATATTCGTGAGCTAATTCGACAGAGATCCATCTACTTGTGGAAAACTAGATATATCACTTGGTACTACTTTCTAAATTTTCATGATATCTCTAAATACAATCTATACAATATTCGTCAAAATGTGTAGAGTATTTTTGGATCCTATAAGCCACAAATATACGAATATTGCCTTTTGATGTACATTTGAATAACAAACAATAAATTAAATATTATTTTATTTTAAAAAAAATTCCATAGCAACGCATTACGGCTAGTGCACACTATTTTTTTTAAATTTTTATTTCTATAGCTAATTGCAAACCTACGTATAAACAAAATAATATTACATTTTCGTGATGCAAAATTAAATTCATATGTGATCCACCCTAAGCAACCTATAGAGGTTGAAAAATGAAGCAAAGGACAGTCCTCGAGACCCAAATAGTATGAGTTGGTACAAATATTTTAATAGTGACCAAGTCTATAAGCCCCATGCAAACGTACATTTGTTTGTATATTTACTATGTAGGAATTCATATATTACGTAACAAATACCAAAATAATATATTATGTAACTATTTTTCGTGTTAAGTAATTAATACGTCATACTACCTATAAAAACTGCAGATTATTTAAAAAATTAACACCCTTCATAGCTTTATTCAATTTATCAAAACCTATTTTCCTATAAAAAGTACTATTTTATTAAAATGAAGTGTTAACTTCAAATAAAAAAAGCTAACTCTTACCAACATTTACCTGCCGAAAAGAATTTTTAATTTACCTATCATCCAGTAAATGTATTATTATTTGTTCAATATTGTTTACCAAATATTAAAAAATAATATTATTTTATTCTATACATTTTTTTTAGATAAAGGTGTGTCGTGGCCAGATATTCAACATTCACAAATGAATACTAGTGGTGATGTTGATATATCACCACCGGATGTTGTAGGTGGTATTGGACATTCAGTACCACCAGAAGGTTCTACTTCCCCTCCTTATGTACAGGTGATAAATTAATTTAACCTTTATTATATGATGAACTTTATAAAAATATAAAAATTATAAAACATACCTATATTATATTTACTAGTACAAAAACATTATATATAATAATTATAGCTGAACCAATGACTAGATAGTACATTTTATTATACAAAGTATATCTTAGTATATAATACACAAATACTATTTACTGGAAATACCTAGTCATTTTTTTCTATATATAGAATAAATTAACTTTATGATGGTAAAAAAGAATTGTAAGTTAAATAACATTTTCAAATCATCAAATTAATCTGATAAATATATGTATATTAGTACATATACCCAGAGCTCGGAAGCTACAGCATTCGCCTATTTGTCTTTTCTCAGTAAATCTTAGAACATCCTGATTAAGATACAAATTTGTCCAACAATTCTGAATTCTCTTGTTATATTGGATGTGTTTGCCAAAAGCGTAGAAAAATCGCTGAAGGTGCTATTATTGGTGGTTAATTTTTCCTTTAACTCAATAGCTTTATATTTTTAAATTAATTTCCATAGTTAAAGAATATTAATAATCAAACGATGTTATAGATAGTCTATTTGGGTATATCACCATCGTCGATTGATTTTATTGGTTTCTTTTTTGAGTATAATTTGTTAATTTAATGCACATACAGTTAATATAAATAAGGTTAAATTATAGTAAATTATATTATTGTGACTTAATAACAGACGAATGCAATCTTAGATACCTGCGAAGCGAGAATCAATAGTATTTATTATTTATGATAAAATTTAAGTTGTATTTAAAATGTACAAACAAATAATAATAAATACAAAAGTCTTATGAAAATATACGCAGCACCTAACCATTAATCACATGAATTATGTTAATAATTGAGTGGTCTTTATATTTTCAAATGAACTTCAATAACGTTCCTCATCATTTATTCAAAAATAAATTAACATTACTAAAAACGTATTTTACGTTGATGAATTAACAAATCATCAGTGGTTTTGGTGTAAAATGCAAATAATTTTAAGTAAAGACTATAAGCAATCAAAATAAGAATGGTATGATATTCATAATAGTATGAGTAGTATGACATGTACGTTGAAATACTACTACTCTAAAAGTAATAATTATTTATGTTTATTTAGGTGCGAGGAATCGAAATTACTATTGTAGTGCTGGTCTTAATGGTCTGGGTCGGCGCTATAATAATGTTTTTCAACCGCTGGGGTAAAATTAGGATGCTTATACCATATCAACCAGACTATAAAGACACTCAACTCAAAGTTCCTGGAACAGGTGCATGTAATACAACTAACTCGTGCCAAAACCCAACAGGGCCAAGTTTTTGTTGTTCGCAGGTCAGTGTTCTATTTTCTGTTTTAAAAATAAATTTGTAAATGTTTTAAATTTTCATTTAAATTGTGTGATGCACGTGAAAATATTTTGATTTTTGAACATTTTTTTTCTTCTATTTACTATCGTTTATTTATTTTTTTAATTTATAAACCTAAATACAGCAACCCGAAATGTTATAGAAGTCGGGTGTCAACATAATGTAGTACAACGTGTAACGTATAATGCATATTTTGTTGGATACCATAAGTCACTAGGGAGACCGGAGATTACGATATTTGTTAACTAACGGTATTAGGAAAGGAAAAAGGAAAAAAGTTCCAACAGGTAACAACTCTTACCTCGTTTTTAATGTTAAATGGAGTAATATTATCAGATGTTGGATAGTCTTCATAAAAAAATAATAAATATTCAAATAAATGGAAAATTATTTAGATACCTACCTACTATTTAATAAGTTGTATTAAACAAGAAAAATAATATACTGAATTCTTAACCTACTGAATATCAAAATCATAATATTTTATATGATATATAATATGGTTGACGATTTTTGTTATATACGTATAATCCTGTATTTACCTTAATATACTCACAAAAAGATTATTTTTCTTTCAAACAATGTATGTAAAATATTAAATTATTAAGACTAAAAAATGTACATATTTTTTAAAACTCGAAGGAAAAGAAACTTTATTGTACAATAATGTGTGCATTTATTTTAAGCCTTAAGTAATACCATTGATTATACTTATACTATTATAACTAATTTAATATTCAATGATTTTCTAACTGCCATGTATTTCTTCTAAATCAATAAATCTTGACTGTTTACAAAATATTATGAATTCCATTCAAAAAATACCACAACAACTGAATAGTAGTTACCTAAAAGTCAAACACCAATTTTTCAACTAAATAAATATATTAAATAAATCATTAGATCTTATGTCTTAATAAATACAAGTATGAAATAAATGTATTTAAATTTAAGTTATATATTAAGTTCAATACATCATTAATTCATCAGCAGCTTTTTAAAATACCTAGTCATATTAGGTATGTTAAAATAACAGTAAATTATGGGCGGTAACAACAGTAATTTAAGGACTCTTAAATAGTAATTTTATTTTTGATTCAGTAATACATAATATTATTATATTAAGTAAAATGTATAAGGCAACAGGTACATGATTAATACATAATAACCGTAAAGTATATACTATATTTAACTTTCATAATTTTCATACGATGACATTTTATGACCAAACAACTAAAAATGTATTTTACCAAATATTTCTCGACTTAAATTATCTTTATTGCCAAGATGAACCAATTTGACCAGATGTACCACTGGGTATTTTCACTGATATTATCCTTGTCCCTTGTTAGTGTCATAACCAGCTTTGGATATTAAGGTACACACGACGCTGTTATAAATATGACTTGTATTCGATCGTGTACATAAGCTAACATCGATACAATTTCATAATAACAACCTTGGCACTTCTGATGACAGTGAAATGTGAAAATATATATGTATGATATTCACGTATTGTAGAAGTATAGCATGGACAAGGGTTGACATCGTTTCGAAAAGTGTGTGAACAAATAACATTAGAAACGGCCGACACCTTTCCGGAAAAAAACATCAAAATCAAATGTAAAATTGATATAAATACCTAATATTTTACTGAAACCATTGTTAGATTATATTATAAACAAAAATGTATTCTAAAATGTTCTTGGGTATCCATAGTAATAATATAAAGCAAGATATAAATAATATTAGTTGCTGTCTGGCTCTATAACATGATCAGAAAATTTAAATTGACTAGAAACTAATTTCTAGAATTTTTATATGCAGTGGGGAACTTATGTCACACGAAGGGAACTTCCCAAAACAATTTTTCTTGACCATATCTGCGAAATTGTTCTAAACACACCTATCAAGGTACATGGGTATAATATTTAATATTTGATATAGGTAGGCTACACATTGAACGCAAGGCACTTTATTCTATTATATATTATAAACGTACAATATTTTAACGTTACTTACCTGTTTATTTTATTATCTTTACAAACTTTTTAGTTTTGTATTTTGTATTTTTATCACTTTAACCAAACTCAATTTATACAGACAGCTAAAAGACTTTTATTTCAATAAGCAAATAAAATCCATAATTTATATCAAATACTCGGTATGCCGGCCTCTGTGTTTTTCCGTCGCAACTTTCGTTTCCAAGGTTACCATTATTGGTTTTATAAAATTATTATTCTTCTAGAGGTAAAATTCACGTATGATTTAATTGAAATTAAATTAATTAATTACATTTATGTTGTCTACTATTCAATTACCTATCTTTTGATGTATACCTATAAGGCTATAAATAGTCTTTTAAACTTAGAAAACAGTTAGTTTGAACATAATATCGGATTTCAATAAGCAATAGAACATAATAAACAATTTAATATTATATTTAATTGTATACTCATACAAACCAGGAAATTAGAACGCTCATAGTAATTGAGATTTTTATTTATGTTCTTTACATTCCTTACGTTTTAAATTAAACACTTATTTTAAAGCCGTAGTTACATTATTGACTACGGCTCTTAATTTACTATAATCAGTAAATTATTTTAATATCAAATTCATGCGTCAGATCGTTCATTTCCCGTAAATTAAATTCATTATAATATGACTACAAGCGTTTTCGTTACCAAATTACATCATATTTATTACTTTATTAGACATGTTTAATTTTGTCTAGAAATATGTATTTCTGATGAAATTGTATTGTTTCGATTCAATAACTAATCAACTAACTTATATTTACGTAATTATTAGAATTTCAGCTGTTAAGAGAATTCGTAGTTATTTAATAATAAATTCTTTGAAACAATAGTTATTGGCATGTTAGAAACCAGTTATTGACGAGGACAAACTTATAAGGACTCTTACAATAGGTAAATATTGTGTGCAATTTGTAATATGCTCATATTTATAATTGTTTAATACGTATGACGTATGAACCATTATACACATATTATGTAGTGTGAACATATAACGCTTTAATATCAATTCAGTATAAAGCTTTAAAAGGGCATTGCATGCCACGATTGTCTGTCTTTGTCTAACACACGTGGAACATAGGAATAACGACCTAAGCGGCTGGCAACAATTAAGGTACTTCTAGTTATTCGATTTAAAATATGTAAAGATGTTTGAATTGGTATACAAGTTTACTTTGCATAGGTCGAACACTTTTTCGATTGTAGCAATATTTTGATGAGAATTAATATTTTACGTTTTATAAATTTGTTAATTTTTATTATTAAATATATTTTAAAAAATATTAAAAATATGCTTCGACCGATGCAAAGTAAACTTGTATACCAATTCAAACATTTTTACATATTTTAAATCGAACAACTATAAGTACCTTAATTTTTGTCAGGCGTTTAGGTCGTTATTCCTATGTTCCACGCGTGTTAGACAAAGACAAACAATCGCGGCATGCAATGCCCTTAACAATTTATAAAATATTTAAATATATATATTTATAAAGTATACCAATTATTTTCATCAGTCATAACGAAACTCTGTAATTATTCAACTTTATGATCGTTTTACTATTTTTTTTTTTGTATATTTTTCTCAAATACGATAACTTGTGGTTTTCATACTTTTCGTAAGCTTAACGGTCACTAATCATAATTGTTATTGCTACATACCATAATACAAGTGATTTCTACTACTATATTCATTGTGTATGTGGATAATGGATATACTATAGTGGCACAAATAAAAGGTGACTAAGCTTACTTCCACCCAACAGGACAAAAATACAAGTACCTACTCCTAAAATTATATAAATTTAATTTAAAAAATAAATTTGGTAGTTTGAGTTCCATGAAAATGTTTTCTTTTATACCACAGTGTGTATATATAATATTTATACATATAAGTGCATATATATATTATATATATATATATATGCAGAATTTAATTGAAATAGCTTAAAATTTAAATTAACTACCTATATTTATAATTACTTTTGTTTTTATCAACATAATATTTTTCTTAATATTTAATTAACTATAAACTATATAGTCATGTAATATATTAATTAAAAGTGTTGTTAAAAAAGTTATTAAGAATAAAAGTTATTACTAAGTTAGTTACATCCGTCAGTTTTTTTAGTTACACTCTGTATATAATGCATTTCTTTATACATAACTAAGTGCCTTTTTTATACAGGGTGATAAACCGTCTTAGCTCAAAATAATTATTTATCATTGATCAAAAAGATTTACCATTGAATTCAAATTTAAAACATACTTAACAGTGATTTTCTCAACGACAGATACACTTGACACCTGTTGTACAACAAAGCATAATACCTAATTTCCCCTTTTTTTAGATATTATGATTAAATTGTCAAGGACCTAAAACAAATCAGTTGTATGACTTGTATGTATAAACAATTGAGAAATTATTATAACATATTTTTCTTCATTGCTAGTACCTATACTTTTTAAGTAATTTTGTTTTAGACTAAAAACGAATCTTTATTGAAGACATCCAACTTTGATAAGCTCCTCGACGGTTAGGTTCAATATTAATAAGATAGGTTTAGTAAATATACCGTTGATTGGTATCTATGGTGAGCGATGACTTTCACTTTAATTTGTATTTTCATCGACTGCTATGCTATAAAATACAACTGATTACCCGACACTTTTGAAAATTGACATCACAAGTTGAATGTGCATGACTGCCCTTTCCAGGTTCGTTTCGCATGGCATTTATAGAACATAATTGCTTATTTTTCCCGTGTGTTTTTCTGTTTTATTTTTACATATAACAGCAGAGCGGTTGCTGTATCTTGGACAATTGTTTCAAATATTCACCTCCGTCGCCAGACGTACATCCCAGAGACTGCACGTGTCGGTTCGCTTTGCTGCATAGAGCGGCGTCGTCCGAATAACCGTTAAGTATACATATGGTAAATGCCAAGACAACAAATTATAATAATTGCGACATATTATCAGAAACTGTGGTTTTCACGCAATCGTTGCGATTTGTATTTGATCGATTATTGGTTTTTATTTGTATATACAAGCACACATACGCATATAATATGATATACAGTGAAACCTGTCTTACCGGATACCTGTATCGCTTTGTACAGCGGACATCTATCTTACACGGACAATGGGATCCCGGCAAAAAGTTAGGTTATATTCCATTGTAATAGGTAGAAAGCTGTCTACTATGGACACTTTTGATGGTCACGGGGTTGTGGCTGAGCGTTATAAACAAGTTTCACTGTATTTATATTTTTTATGCATAAATATTATACATGTATATAGTATAAGTATGTATTATGTACTGTAAAATCTGCTAAGAATGACAGAGAAAGGGTTTTGGACAGAATTCGGTTTAATCCGACAACGTTACGCCATGATTAGGGAAATGTAATTGACAGATTTTACGGTTCATAGAATTACCATACTTCGATAAAAGCACGGTGTTTCTTTTTTATTTTAGCTGTAGGTATCTTTTTATTTTTTTTTTTTATTTAGTTAGTTAACATAATATATTTAGTGTTTATTATTAATTATAGTAATTAATTACCTTATAACTCTTTTAGATATTAATAGTATTTATACACATTACTTAATTCACATCACAGATAAACGTATAACCATGTTTCACATATAAGTAACATTTTGTGGTGAAATAATATTTTCAACTATAGGTACCTACCTATTTAAGTCAACATATCGTTCATTGAAGCTTAAGGAGGTGTTTTAATTGAGCTACCAAAACTTTAGCAGGCTAAAGCAGTTCTGCGGTGCATTGAAATAGTGTGTGGTGATAGTGTAATACAATATAAAACAAACTTTCGTTGTTAAGTTTTCCATTGTGTTGCCAATACTATAAAGGTGGTAACCGAAACTGAGATGACTTAAAATGTATTGAAAATGTTTGATCGAAATGTACACTTTTTTTTATTCTTCAAGAAGATAATGGGCCCATGGAAAGTGTTCGTATTGGAGCCGAATACTTTTTTACTACATATTAGTATAGGTAGACAGGTAGTGATATATAATACAATTACTTTAAGTATATTATAGCCTATAGGTACCTAATGGCTAATACTATAATTAATCATTTTAATAGTAATTAATTATTTAAAAACCCATACTTATCATTCCTATTATTTATTATAATAAATGTATAGTAACTTCTACCTTTACAATTTATTAAAATTCTTCATATTTTTAAATAAGAAGACTGATTTATAAAAATTCATAAACTACCTTATCCCCAAATTAGTTTCTAAAACTTGTGTTAAGTATAAATTATAGTTTTAAATAATAACCAATAAATATTGTCTAGATATGATGGATATTTTAATAGAAAACAACAATAATTACTTACCATGTAAATTATTACTTTTCAATAGGGAATCAAAAGCTTATACTATAACGTTTATAATCATTTTTATTTATAGTATTTACTATTTTGTTTATATTGTTTAAAATATTAAAATTTACAAAATTGTATTATAGTAAACAAATTATTATTTTGAAGTTTAGCTGAATTACCTAGGTACTTAGTGAGTAATTTAAATGAATACAACTTACAAGGATACAACACAAGTCTCTTACTAAACAATTTTCAAATTGTTAAAATAGCTTTTTACGTTTTCTAGATTCTTAGTTTTAATTTTCTGTATAGTAAAACTATATATACTTCTAAAGTATTTATGCCATTACCGAATACATTTTTAATTTACTTAATTAAATCCAGCTCTATGTTAGGTTATAAACAATAAACCGCTTATGGTTAATAATGAAAAAAAAAATTGCCAAAAATATCTATTAATATAATGTTTCTAATTTTCTATATCTATTTTCATCACTTGATTGTTGAATCATACGAATAAATAAAATTAAAAGAAATAATAATATACATGTTAGTTGTGTAATTAAACATAGGAAAATAGAAAAATGTCACTATATAGGTATATATACATATTACTAACTTCTAAATTTGTATATATGACATCACAATTTTAACATCCATCGTACATATTAATATAAGTACCCATACAAAAATTTTAATAACTATGAAATAATAAAAATGTATTATTATCAACCTTTATAAATTCCGATTTAAATACTAAGATTATAATATTGACTTTTGTCTATAGGATCCAGATAGTATGGAAAGAATCTATAAACAAATTAAAAGTAGATTTAAAAATAAATAAGTGATAAACAATGTTGTTGTTAAACAATGTTTATTCAGAAAATAACCATAGCCCCATAATATTGTTATTACTATTATAAAAATTTTTTTTTTTTTTACAAGTGTCACTTCTTACAGTGTCAGGTTACTATGACAACTATGAATAACCACACAACATTAAAATTGATTCTCTTTCATAACTGATAGACATCTTTTTCATTTTGGTAAAAATATACTTGGACACTTGATGAAAGAATAATCTAAAAATATTATTAAAAATATAAAACATCGTAGCAAGGTGCATTTTAAAATGTTGAACAAATAAAATACCTGTTAAAATTATTGAAAATTATGGTTTAATAAAGACATTAAAATATAAAGCATGCAGCACCTAATATAAGTACAGTTGACACATTTATATTATAACATATAATATTTGAACATTTTATTTATTGAGTGCTTTACTAAGTAAAGCTTTACAACTTAAAAACTTAAATCAATAACTATAATGTAAAAATGTGCCAAATACTAAAACAGTCTTGAATCGATATAATTTATTAGGTATAATATTATGTATTTTTAGCGCGTAGGTATAGGTAGGTATGTATTATTTTAGCTAATATTTAGCAATTGATTTAATGTTCCACCAAAAGTTTTTAAATACTTACATTTTATAAATGTAACTTAATTGATAATAAATAATATAAATCTGGTGATTATTGTTATTTATGAATAACTCATGATCGATTATTTCAACTGATCCTAAATTAATTCATATCGCTTAGTTTAAATAATTTATCGCGACCGGAATAATATTGTAAGTAAACACTTTTTAATACTAGATACTCTTAAGAGTTCACATTTTTAGAGCACGTGTTACGATATAAAGCAAAATTGTGCCGTTACTTATGAGTTTGAATGCACAAACCGCACTGACAATGTCAATAATCTAGCAATCAACTTGTTAATGTTATTATCCATCCAACTAGCAAACAATCAAAGTTTACTTATAAACACTTGTGCTAATATTATAAGATGAAATTTACAGTACAGTGATATAGGTACACAAGAACCACATTCATAGGCGCCATCGGGGAGTTCTCCTCACAAATGATCCCCAAGACGTAATGAGTAGATCCAATTTGCTTCCAGAAATAAGTAAATAACCACCCTCAAAATTGAAGACTGAAGCGTTTTACTGCTCCTGTAAACGGGTTGATAAACCGGAAATCTAAAATAATTTGAACCGTTGATAGCTGGGGAATGTTGAAGTTGAAATCTGTTGGTCCATCAAAAATAAAAGCTATATCGCCAAAAAAAAATTGTTTACAATTTCCCCTCGAACGGATTCGGACCTGAACGAAGTGTCTACCTTAGGTCGGGTGGCCACTTCAAGAAGGTATAGTTGTTTAATATTATAATATTATGTTCGGCTAATCGGCTACATAAAATATTTAAATATATAGTTCGAGAACACTATACCAATAACAATGTCACTCGCCGCACTTGTACACGTTTTTCAGTACAATATTATATTATTATTAATGTTATTATTATCATAGCTGGTGTCGCCGTCTCGCACGATAATATTATATTATTATTTGTATTATTTTTACGTTGTTTCAATGGTTTATTGAACCGCGACTTGTGCGCGCGTTGGTATTTTTCCAGAGACACCTGATGCGCTGCGGCCTGGCCGATCCGCTGGACTGGCGCGTCCGGAATCTGTTGCGGTCCCGGTCTCGCGTCAACTCGGCCATCTACATCAGCCCCGTCTACCAGGATGCGCACGTCCGAAACGGCATTTCGGTGAGGCCAATACGGAAAGCCCAGAGCGCAGACTTCCTGCCCAAGTACGACTACAGCGGCTGGGCCAACTACCAGCAGTTCTCGTTGCCACTGTCCTCCGGCCGCGGCGGTGGTAGCGTCTGTGGAGGCGGCATCTGTGCCAGTGGAGGCGGCGTCTGTGTCAGTGGCGGCGGCGTCTGTGTCAGTGGCGGCGGCGTCTGTGCCAGTGGCGTCTGTGCCAACGTGGTGAATGCCGGTGGCGTCGAGAGTACCGTCCACCAGCGGCACATCAAACAATTCCAACTGCCCACCGTTTCCATATCCATCGCGTCCGACTCGGATAAGGCGCTCAACGAACTGCTCATCTAAAATATGCACCGTACCGCGGTACGTCCGGCACCCCATCGGGTTGTACGCTCATCGCAATGCCGATGCGACGTTTCGATCCTCGCCGCGCCGGATTTCCGTAAATCTACGTTTTATATCGTGTACAATAATATCATAATAATATTACGTTATAAAATCATACATTATTATTTTGTTTCTTTCGTTTCGACGGCAATCTGGGTACAAAACCTATTCACACGATAATAGTCATATTACAGCTAACTAGTTTTAATTAATATGTTTAACCCAGTGTACTATATGTTACCTGAACTTATACTCAACTCTATTCACACAATAATAAAACTGTACACTGAAAAATGGATACCTACTGGAAAGCTGCAGGTGCCTACAATTTTGTAGCAAAAATAAATGATTAACGATGACAAGTAAATGTCAGCTGTTGCATTTTGTTTTTATGGAGTTGATTTATTATGTAAAAAAAAAAATTTAAAACTACATTAAAAAAAAATGTATTGATGACATTTTTTATTCTGATTGGTTGCAAATGTATATTCTATAGATTGTAGAAAATCGGACACGTTCTACTACAAAAATTATATTACATTCGCCATTGTGATACCTTTAAACAGATACAATTTTGTAATTTGCTTGGATCTAAGAACTAGTACACCATCTATCACACTAGATATAGCATAATAACTACTGTCGTGTGAAACAGGCTTAAGATACCATCGTATCGATACTTATTGTAACTCTCTGTATAGTCCAATCTTATATAGTGTTAGGTATACACGAACAGAATAAAAAATATATAGGAGGTGCTGCGTCGCCTGCGTATCGTATATGTATTATAATATACAGTAAACTATTTTCATGTGTCGAGGGGAACAAAAATAAGTTCGATGTATCTAGTTTTATTGTAATAATGGTAATATTTTTCAAGGGAATATTTCAATATCGTGTTGGATATTACGAAAAATTACGCTCGCGGCTTAATAATATTATATTATATCTATTGTTTGGTTTTAATGGAAGTAGCCAGGTAGGTAACGGAATTAGTACTTAGTACTTTGTTGTCGTGTTCCAAAATAACGTAAGTAATTAGAACATTTCGTGTGTAATATCAGTAACAGCATCTAATACAATACGCTTTTTTTAAGTGTTAACAGTTAGTAGATAGGTACTCGTATAATAGGTCGTAGGTATAAGTATGCATTATAATAACCATATACAACATTAATTTTATATTATAAAAATGGTATTGCATTAATCAATGCAACAACACACTAACTAAATATGGTTTTAAGTCACGTCCTATTATAGTCATAAAAGTTACACGTCATATTTAGTTTTATTTAAATCTATTTAAAACAATTTATCGTAGTATTAGATAGTTATATTCGAAGGTAAATCACCCGAAACTATTCAATAAAATGCTTGAAATGGCAAATTGTTATAAAATAGTTGATTACGTTGTAAAGTCGACTTAACACACACACTATAATATAATATTACGTTTTAATTCAACATGTATATTTTTTTCTACACTTACGTACTTATTATTTATTTTAATATTATATAAATAGACAATATAATGTCATAGAATCTTAACATTTAAAAAAAAAAATTATTATTATTTTAAATTCCAAATGTTTATTTAGATACTATACAGGGTGATTCTTTTAGATGTAAACACTAATAAAAATATTATTTTTTTTTAAAAAATGTAGCCCTACACTCCTCACCATTTTATTTTAGATTTCTTAATGCACAGGTACTCCTTGATAAAATTGCAAAATGTTGATCCAAAACTTATTCCACTCATGATAAATTTAAATAATAATATGTATATTGTATGCCTACTTAATACTTATATAAGTTTGATTTATACAACAAATTTCTCAGAAATATATTTGGTTTAGGAATAATGAAAATTAAAAAGGTTCGGTGTTCTTTAAAAATATTAAAACTTAAAGAAGTTATTCGAAAACATTGTTTTTTAAACTTAAAGATATACCTATATAAAAATTTTATTTTTTGAGATAATTAATACTTAGTGTTAACTGTTAAAAAAAATTGCCCAGTATATTGGGATCATGAAGATACATGAGTAGGATGTGCAGTCTGTACTGACGTGTTACTTATGCAAGTTTATGTTCATATGAAGTCAAATTTCTTGATTCAAAATATAAAAATCTTAATATCATCCATTATGATTGGGGTCAAGCTTGACTATAAGTTTCTGGAAGGTTTTAATTTATCAACACCTAGAACGTCTATAAATACTGTCTTATTATTAAAATTGTTTAACGAATAACATGGGGTTTTGGGACAAATCATACATAGATAATGTAAATATATTTTTTTTACAGTTACTTATTGTTTAATACATTATAATATTACTTTTTCTTATCTAGTATTAATTTAAAAATAAACTTTGATCTCTATCAAAGACCAAAGTAGGGTATTAAAAAATTTATTTTTATTTCATTGACTATATAGTTATTGATTTATTAATAAAGTATACTGTATACACATCTTAATTTACGTAAGACTTAAATCTACCTTTTTCAAAACCATGTATGTTCCCAGGAGATTATACAAAACAAAAATATAAGATTAAAAAAGTCTGAATAATCTGATAATATAATTAATGAAAATAAATAACAATGTAATAGAATATATTTAAAAAAAATAATAAATTGGCTTTAAACATTTTCCTAAAACCGACTATATAACAAATACAAGTAATCTACCTATATCGGTCTATATATTATACTATGTACCAATCAATCCACTTGATATGTAAATCTTTTTTCCTAACATTTATTAATTATTGTTCAAAATCAGTAATTGGGTATTCATATTATTTTATAAATCCAATTTATTATAATCTATAGGTACTCATTGATATATTGATATATTATACATAATGTAATATACTTTGTTTTGTTTATTAAACTTAGCTTCGACGACAAGGGACATTGACTTCATAACTGTTATAAACATATATCGTTAATATATTAAATACATTTATATGAGGTGCGTACCTATTTGTGTCTTCATGATTATGTAATCGAATATCGATATTAATAGTTTTAAGCATAATATCAAGCATTTCACATAAAAATAGTTTAAACATTTTTATGAAATACAAATTAAGCATATCTACTATTAACACATAATATTATTGGTACCTAATGGCTAATACCTATGTATTTGTATCAGTACATAAAAATATAGCATATGAATATAGTTAAAGTAAAAACAATAAACTGTCTTATAGTTTATTTGAATCATCAATTATTAAATTTATAAAATGTAAACTTAAATTATACATTTCGTATCAGGAATCTCGTATCCGATTATTATATTATACATTGATAAATAAAACATTGCTGTTTAAAAAATAACAAATTTCAGTTTAAAAAAAATTAAGTAAATAGTATTTATGGCAAGTATATCTAGTGACCATTAACCATCAATAATTCAAACATAATATGTATTAAAATAAGGTAAGAAAAAGTAATTTCTCCCAGATAATTCATATTTTCTCTTTTCTCGTACTTCTTTATAAGGTCATAAATCATAATAATATATTATCCACGTTTAATTCTTTGACTGAATTCTATTTAGAGTATAAAGTAATCAACAAAGTAGTAAATCATTTTAGAAATATTGTCTTTGTAAGTTACTATAATATTTATTATTTTCCATTTGGAACAAGACTTTTTCAAACCAATAATGGAATATCATGGTTATTTTTACACTCAGCTTTTTCAGAAACCCAGTGGAAAATAATAAACTTACATTTAACCCAGATAATATACAATTTTCACAGACTTACTGAATTTATTAAAAATTTTCATTAATAGAAAATAAGAAAAAAATTAGTAATAAAAATAGCACTTTTGTTAAAATTAATTTTCTAATTGTGAATATATTTAATTTTCTGCATTTCTGTAACATTATTATGTTACAACTTAATGATTATATAAAAAGAACAAATTAGTTATGTTAGCTATTTCATCTCAATATTATCAGAGATCATAATTTTATTTAAATTCGTTTAACTTTGTTACTATATAAAGTAAAGACCTAAAATATATAAACTTGAATATAATTAATATTTTGTCAAATCGTAGATAATTTGTTTAAAAAAAAAAAAAAATATTTTTAATAAAAGTAAATTTTTTACAATAATTTGTTAGTTTATCTTAAGTTAAATATAAGAATTTATAATTAATCATCAAAAATACAAATAGTTTCATACTTTATAAATAGGTACCTAATAAACCACGATAAATAAAAATAATAATTTAAGATTTATAGGTTTTATACCTATTTAGTATTTCCCTAAAGTTTTTTTTAAATTTGTAAATCGGTACTATTATTATTATTATTTATTAATACCAAGAATTTATATTGCAACCAAAATATGTACTTTCATTTAAACATATTATTAACGTATTTTAATTTTAAAAAATTAATAATTATGGGTTTTAAGTACCTATCAGTACAATTAAAATTTAAATAAAAAAACTAGACAGCACAAAAAAGATTTTGTAAATAAATATGAGTGTTAAACTTGTTATATAATATTTTACTGTACCTATGTTTAAATTTAAGTTCATTAATAAATAGCTTACTGAAATTTCAAGTATAGCCGTACTCATATCTAATAAATTACATTCTATCATAAAACTATCATGATATTGTATAGAATTAGATCAAATCTATAATTATTTAATGTCGAAACAGTTTAATAAACTGTATTATCATATAAATATATATATATATATATAATAGAATAGAATATATATAAATACACAGAATATAATTAGATTCTAATAACATAAATATAAGAATATCTCAGTAAACTTCAGAACATTAAGTTAAAAAAAAGTTATAATTATAATTTGTAAGTAGTTTTTACGAAATAATTAAGCAGCCAATGACCGGGCTGCAGAGGCCTATTGTCAACAAAAAAAAAAATTAACAAATACAGTTAAAAATAATTTATTAACTCTCGTCTACTTTATTTATGTATTTATAATAATATTATAATTATTTATTATTATTATTATTATTATTAAATTATTATATAATCAACCGAATTCAATGTGTGTAGTTATAAAATATTAACTTTAAATATAACTATTACCTACGTAGTCCTATATAATATTTAAATAAAGTGTATTATTTCATATTTGTATCATCTAGTTTAATTTTGTATGTTTTTATTTATTTAATGAAGGTTGTTGATCAATGTAATAACTTAACTATTGAAATTTAAGTTATTATTTATTATAAAATAAGATATTTGCAAGTGTACTGACGTACCTATAATCAATACCTATATTATTGAACAATATATTAATTAAACGCCGAATCGGTAAATAAAAAAATTACATTTACATTCCCTTTTTAGTTATCAATTATTATTTATTATCAACAGACAAAAAAATCGATGTTATTATAGGCTGATTATTTAAATAGTAAAACTTATTTCATTAATTATTTGTTACGTTTTCAAATATTTTATTGGAAAATTTAAAATACAAGATGATTATCCAATATTTTATACTGCTTGTAATTTTTTATAACACGATTGTTATTTGTTTAAATTTTTTTTTTTTATGAACCCATTATCAATTTTTTATTTAGAAATGGCAACCTATATTATTAATTTCATGGTTTAAAGTGAAATATATTTTTTAAACATGTTGACCCATATAAAACACCAAATTACAAATTGTATACATTAGTTAATAGTTTAGGTGCCGCAATGACGCAAATAGTGCATCATGAATTTCATAAATTACTTTTTTCAGTCCATAAATTATTATCTAAACTTTAAATGCTTGTAATTTACTAATGTTGTATAAAATATTCAACTTGAAATAAAATTGTGAAATTATAAATGTACGTTGTCATTTAAAATTTAAAAATTGAAGTTATATTATTAAGTTTTTTTTTATAAAAATATCAAAAAAAAGTGTTAATAATAATAGGTATTTAGATCAATATAGTGTAAATACTAAATATGTATAGTATACACAAATATCTATAGTATGTGTAATTTGTTTTAATAATGTATAATTTTAATCTTCAAACAAAATAAATGTATGTTAATAAACAAATGTATAATTAAATTTAACACGTACCCTAGTTTTTAATTTTTAGTATTTTTAAATATAAGTTTTCTGTTACGCGTTATCAGTCCTTTTTTAGTGTCATGTTTTCGCCATATTAGATATTACAAAACATTTATGGTAAAATCCCGAATTAAATTATGTTTTTCGGCATTCATACAGAGTTTGATTAGTAAATCCTAGCATTAGGTAACCCACCCTTTATCTAGTGATGACAGGGCTTTGTCATCGACATATATATATATATATATTGTAAGTGATTAAAAACACATTCAACTTATAACTTCTCACATTATTGATGTAATTTGTTGTATAGTTCGCTATACTTATCAAAGAATAAAGCTCAAAACTTTTAGATTCTAAGTAAAAAAACAGTTTGTTGTACAATATAGGTAATGATTTTTTAAGTTTATATGTTTTAACATTTTCTGGTAAAACTACTTCAAAAGTTTCAAACAACTTTTTATAAACATAAAAAAGATATAACATAAGACAGACGATAAAATAATAATAATACAATTATTCAATATACATAATTGAAAAAATCTGTATCTAATATAAAACGGTACTTACAAAACCTTCACCATTTTCCTCTGCTCAAAATCATTTTTTTCTTTTATTTATCATGGTTTTTAAATGTTTAAAAAAACATACCCACGAACCCTAGCTGAATGGCACTGAATCATCCATCTCATTCACGATTCATTTCACTTTTAAATTATAACAATAAATTGTATTGTTTGTATTCACTTAGTGGAATCAGTTATTTTCATAAATGTGAGCTCAAACAATAGATTTTCAAGATCAATTAAACTTTACATTTTCATAATTTTAAATTGGTCTATGGGTGTAATAACTAATAAGTAATTATAAACTTTACCAATCAGTAATCAAACAATAGTTCTTATATCTGATCACCACGTCCACCACGTAGTATGATTCAGTCGATTTAAAAAAAGCTGTTTAGCGGTAAAAATCGTGGCAGTAAAACCGTTCAGACTCGACGGCAAAAATACTGCAGTGTGGCCGGCTCTATGACAAACAGTTTTGTTCAGAACAATTAATAAATATTATTAACTATTTTAATATATTATATATTCTAAATTTCAAACATTGATAAAATAATACGTATAGTATAAATAATTTCTGAGTTAGGACTTATGACACTTGAGGCGTATGTTTTGGTACGGCATAAATAGAAACGTTTATCTTTATTTTTCGTGTTTCGTGTTTTAATAAACTGTCAAAAACCTGCTTGTTTTTTATTAATATAATATACAAACAACAGACATTGTCTTTAAATCTATTTAATTATGCCATTTTTTTTCTACCATTCAAGTTTAATTATTTTTTGTTATTTAATTAATTCTTCTATCACATACATAAAACACTCCACTATAGGGACTATACTGGTCTATTTGTTACCTTTGACGTATAACAGTAAATAGTAATATTATTATATTTACTGAATTAGAGTGTGCAGGGGAAAAACAGTTAATTGTATTTATTATTATTATTATTTTTTTTTAATTGATGTTAAGCATTGGCAACTTTGGCCATCAGATTTTTTGTGAGGGGAGCTTACAGTTGATTTAGGAACACGTGTATGTATGAGGCTAGGATTCTTCACTAATAACCCTGGTAGTTACCCATCTGAGATCTAGCAACGCCATACGAATCGTGTGATACGATACAGATTGACCGCAGCACACATTAACGACCACCGTGCTGCAATAGGCCTTATGTATTCATTTTATTTAATGTAAACACCAATCAAATTTCGTTTTAAATTATATGTAAATGTGAATAAAATACGATATTTGTATCACATAATTTAAAACAACATTACTATTATATTATTAAAATAAATATTATTGCTATATTATCTAGTATATTGAGTATACAAATCTTAAGAACCGTATCGTTAAAAAATAAATAAATGTTTTACAACTTCCCTACAGCCTACGGGCGTTATTATACACCATAATAATCACTATATTATATTTTGCGTAAAGTTCTATAGTATTTACGTGCATACTTCGCACAATAAATTGTGGATAAAAACCAGCCGCAACGCAGTCTCAAACGCAAAAGCACCTCGGGCTCATCTGCGAACACTATCCACAGATGTCACACCTACTACACTGCACTGCACTATAAAATAAAAATATTAAACGCTTAACGATGATTTTTTTTTTTTATATTCAACGAGAAACAAAAGAATTACTATAACAAAAAAACTAGAAATGCTTTTTTTTAAATACCGTATTATACAAATGAAAAATAAAATACGGTATTTACACATAATTTGTTATATTATTATGCTTATTATACTTTATGACTATATAGATATAGATTCGAATAAGATTCAATGATACATTTATTACAAATTTCGTTTAAATTACACGAACCCAAGATAATAAACACAATAATAAACAATTTATGTATAATATACATTGTATATACGACATGTCGACATACGTCACGAAATACCGACATTTTAGCGATTCACAACCGATTAATTGACATAATATTATAAATAATAATATAAATAATAAATTATAATGACGATGATTTTGTTACAAAAACACAAACTATTTACTAAAAAGGGGGTCAAGTGGATGTCGCTCTGCTGTACAGTAGATTACAAGTAAATCACTGTATAATGGATGGTATTAAATTTGAATTCAATGATATAATATCATTGTATACGAAAAACGATTTTGAGCGGAGACGGTAATCAGTCTATATAGGATATTTTAAATTATATTGATATTGTTATTTTACGGTAGCTGCTAAGTTGAATTAATATTATTCATATTATTTAATTATTAATCTAAAATTATCAGTGATGCTAGAAAAATATTATAATATATACTTTTACTCGTTAAAATTGATTTTAATATGTAATTTCGTCCAAATTTGAACTTAAAATGTCTATAAAAAATAACTGTGTTTATAATTTTTTTTAGATTTTTTGATTACAATATTTACTACTTATTAGAATCTTTGTTTTTAATTTTCAATCCTTAGTTATAAAAACTGACCATTTTATAATTATTTAATCACAATGATTGATAATTTTCGAGATTTTGATGAATTTTGGCAAAATTCGAACTTTAAATAATTATAAAAAAATAGTGTGCCTATGTATTTTTAATATTTTTCAATTTCCATTGTAACAATATATCAGGAGCCTTGTATTAAATTTTCATTATTTTTGGCCCAACAAATAAAAATGTATATAAAAAAACACTAAAAATTTAAAATTGAAATGGTCCGTAAAAAGCTCAAAAACAATCAAAATATATTCAAAATTATATGGTGTATAGAAAATGCTGATATACACATTCAGTAAATTTTTCATGCATCTACAGTTATTTGTTTTTGAATTGCAACAAAATAAGAAAACCACTAGATGAGAAATCGAGTGAATATCTAATCTTGTACAAATTTGAACTTAAAATGCTCATAAAAATTTATGTTGACTTGCTTATAAACATTTTTTTATTGATAAAATTAGGCAAACTTATTACGAGGAATCTTGTATCACATTTTCAAACCTTAGATATAAAAAGAAAAAATTGTATATATTAGAAGCCTACTATTAAATTTTCAAGATTTTTTACCCAAAAAATAAAATGTTATTGACATTTATAGAAAAAAAAACTAAAAAAATTGGAAACTGAAAATGTCCGTTAACAGCTCAAAATAAGTCAGAATATTTGGAAAATGCAAAGGTGTGTAGAAAATGCCTATATAAACATTCGGTCAAAATTTCATATCTCTACGGTCATTTCTTTTAGAATTATACCAAAAACCAAAATTGATTTTGTCGAAAATTGGTTTTCCGTAAAAATTCATGGTTTTTCCTTAATTTTTCATTTGTTTTTCACGGCGCTTTTAAAAACTACTGGACATTTTGACCACCCAAAGTACCAACTAGATTCACTTTCCTATCAGAAAAGGTACTATTGAAGAAAATTGAAGCATTTTTAATGTCCTAAAAGGTGATGACAGACACAAAAAAAAATAAAAAAATAAAAAAACACACATCATTATAAAATCAATACATTCATCGCTCCGCTCAGAATCTAAAATTGATATAAATACGCGGGAATCAGTTCCTCATTATTTCAAGTCCAATATCTATTAACTATATTATCGTAAGAAACACAAGTCTGTTAGAAAGTGTAATAAGAAAATAGTGTGTTTTATTAAACTTGAATTATTATATTTAGGATATAAATTATTATATCGATATGGTTATGTGGCATGAGCGTAGATACACATGTACATATTATGCTGTATTTCGTTCACAATCAGTATTTTTGAAATTAAATTTTTGTAATTCTTTTGAAAACATAGTAACATAACATAATACAAAAATATAATTCCAAATGTGCTTTTTGAATAATCCTTAAAATACACATAATATTATAGTGACATAGTGTAGTGTTAATAACTATTAATAACATACGATGTATTCGCTTAACCATAGGATTTTGAATAAACTATACAGCTACAATCATTTTTTTACCACAATCGCCCTTTGTGTTAGATTTACCACTGAATAACAAAACAAATTTCTCCTCGTTACAACAAGCACGCCCGCAAAAAATATTACATTCCCAAATGTGCAAGTCGACGCCGGCGACATGAAGTTCCCGTCCGGACATTTAAAATGAAGAAAAACGGTGACGATCAAAGCACACGAGATGGCTGGTAATCCGTTAGTCCGGGTATTTTTTTGCCTCCGACCTTTTTTTGCTTCAGAAGTTTAAATGGTGGCTGGGTATATATCGTATTTATATGAAACATATTGTCGTACAACACATACTATGACGGATTAAATTAGAACGTTTCACCCCGAATATTATATGCTTAACGTGACGTTTTCTATCCCGATTGTACACCTAACTAACCGGGACTTAGGGCTTATGGAAATAAACATATTATTTGTTTTGTCCTAAAACAATCTATATACCTAGAGTTTTTAATTTAAGGCTTATATTGCAACGCCCGTATACTCCTTCTCAAGTCCTAACCATCGAATCAATTACAAATCAATGCCAATAATTTACAACTATGTAATTTTAAAATATTTGCAACTAAAGTTTTATAATTTGCAACCTATAATACATTAATATTTTCATCGCCACAAAATAAAATATTGACTGCAAGAGGGCTATCCTAATATAATTAGGTAGAGTGTAGTGTAATATAGGTTACTGGCTTAAAAGCTGCAGGAAATGAGATAAACTGTTAACTTACGTGCAATATAGTAGTTTATACCAATATAACAGTATAACTACTATAACTCACCTAATATATGAGTACATCAATACATCATACGCAGTTTTCATCGGTAAGATGGTTTCCGAACTTTTTAGGCATCAATCATGAACAATTTTAGCAACATATAACGATGATTTAAAAAAAAATGAGCAAACGTCCATATGGGCATCTAGCCGATGCTAATACAATTAAACATGCACCTATTTGAAAATTGGAAAAAACTTAATAACCTTGAAAATAATAAATTATAAAACAAAATGGGCAGATTACCTCCCAGCATTTACAGGAAAATAATTTTTAAAATCTTAAAAAATAATTTTTAACCTTACGCATAAAATATATTATAAGAATATTGGCCAGACATCCCCATAAATAATAATTTAAGGAATAAGATAATAATTATAAATAAAATGGGAAAACATCGAAAGGCACCCGCAGTCACGGGTATTTTAAAAATGCAAAAACAAAATAATTATCTTAAGGATAATTTTAAAAAAAGTGCGGGTAAGTGGATGTCGCTCTGCGTACAGTCAGTTCCAAGTAGGTCATTGTTTGAAGAAAATCGAAGCATTTTTACCGACCTAATAGGTGATGACAGACACAAAAATAAAAATTAAAAAACACACATCATTATAAAATCAATACATTCATCGCTCCTCTCAGAATCTAAAAACATATGGGCAAATGTCCTGGGTACAGGATAGTAAATGTTTTTTTTAAACTAAAAAACAATTTCAACTTTCCGGTTGATTTTAGACAATAAGTAGGTAGTACCTTTAATTCTCAGGATTGGTATTCTAGTAATTTATAATATTTAGCCTTGCAAGGGTATAATTTTTACTTTTAAATCGCTATTGTTTTTTATGTTATTCACAAAAATACAAAATATGATATATGTATCTAGTTTATTCATAAAAGTAAGTCTTATACTCTTATGTAAAAACACAGTACCATCTCAGAATGCTCAGACATAATAGACCAGATTTGTTTATTTGTGTTTCTGCTTTCTCATTTCCAAATAAGACCTTCTGCGAAACAGGGTCTAAGGTTTCAAAAGAAACCTTATCTTCTTTGTTATTTATAATGAGGGAGGTTGCATTTGTGAACACAATTAATTCACTTTTAACTTCTTCGTCTGTGCTATTTTATTAGAACATCTAGCCTAACCTGGACTTTTACACATCAAGTTATTCATAAACCCAACTTTTTACATTTTTTTTTTTTTTTGGTGAACTTGTTACATAAAGTTTAGTGTAAAACAATGCTTTATGAGAACTGTTCAAGTTGTTTATTCTAACGTAATTGGATATATTCTTAAATAATGATTGCAATTAAAAAAAGGGCGGGTAAGTGGATGTCGCTCTGTTGTACAGTAGGTTCCAAGTAGGTCACTATTTAATGAATGGTATTAAATTTGAATTCAATGATATAATATCATTGTATACGAAAAACCATTCTGAGCGGAGTGTCCGTCCAAATTTGATCATGAAATAACTATAAAAAGAAACTGTATGTTTATATTTTTGTGATTTTTCGGTTACAGAATAACCTACTTATGTGGAACCTTGTTTTAAATTTTCAATCAGTAGCAATACAATTTGAACATTTTATCAATTTTTAACTATAAAATCATTTTTCAATTTTTAATTTGATATATATTATCGAAAATCAAACTTTAAATGCTTATAAAAAAAAATTGTGCCTATGTATTATTAATATTTTTCAATTGCTATTGTAGCCATATATCAGGAGCCTTCTATTAAATTTTTAAGATTTTCTACCAAACAAATAATTTTTTATTGAGATTCATAGAAAAAAACCTAAAAAAATTGGAAACTGAATATGTCCGTGAATAGTTCAAAACAAATCAAAAAAATTTGAAAATTGTATCATTATAGAAAATGCTAATATAAACATTAAGTCAAAATTTCATATATATACGGTCATTTATTTTAGAGTTATTCCAAAAACCCAAATCGATTTTGTCGAAAATTGGTTTTCCGTAAAAATTCCCGTTTTTTCCTTAATTTTTCATTTGTTTTTCACGGCGCTTTTGAAAACTACTGGGACATTTTAACTTTTGACTCCCCAAAGTACCAACTAGATTCACTTTACTATCAGAAAAGGTACTATTGAAGATAATCAAAGCATTTTTACTGTCCTAAAAGGTGATGACAGGAAAAAAAATAAAAAAATTAAAATTAATTTTAAAAAAACACACATCATTGTAAAATCAATACATTCATCGCTCCGCTCAGAATCTAAAATATTAATTTCACTGAATTTGACAATTATTATATTGTATATTCAATTAAATTTTAGAATATTTAGACTCAATTTAAGCTAATCAAATACATTCAAATTATTTGAGTTTTAGATTCTGGGCGAAGCAATGAATGTATTGGTTTTAAAAAATGTCTTTTCTATACTACTTTTACTAAGTACCTACTTCTCTCAATAATTGAAAAAAAAAACAAAAATGATAAATGATTAATGACAACTGGAATTTTTACACAAAACCAGTTTTTGGACTATACATTGGGTTTTTTTTATTTTGGTGTAACTGAAAAACAAATAATCGTAAAAAATTTAAATTGTCATTAAATGTTTGTATTACCATTTTTTTCTGTTTTCGAAATATGTATAGACATTTGAAATTTTCTATTTTTTTTTTTTAGATTTTTGTGAGTATCGATTATGAAGGACTAGTCGTTTAAATTATATAAATCACGCCTATGGGTGTCTACGCCTACGTTCGGTCAAAACTCAAAAGTTTCAGAAAGTGATACAGTTTGTTGATAAGAATTTGCGATAAGGGTAGGTGTTTTGGACGTCTCGTTTCGAAGGTGGGAATATCTGAAGGACGTGTTTGAGTGTCTTGCGATCTCTCATGACTCAAGTATGTGTTATAGACAGTTGTACCTACGCAATGCTGCGTGTGAGTTAAATCGAAATAGCAATTGCACTTTAGAAATCCTACTCTCGTAAAGTCAGCGGAGATTAGATGTTCAGCAAATTGTTTCACTCGCAGCCGCTGTCGTCGTTGTCGTCGTAGATTTGAGATTTGAGTGTGAACAATACGCGGTGCCTGGTGGGTGTGAAGGTGAGTGTGTGCTAGTGGGAGGGAATTGCGTAGGTATTGCCACAGAACAGGCAATTGTCTTTCAGCAGGATAAAAGGCGCATATTAATTCAAAGAACACGTGCTCTCGTCGACACAGTCTTAATCTTTTTCGACGGCACAGGACAATATATAATAATTTCCCTGCCTCGCACCTTCGAACTAATAAGTTTTTTGAACGCATTTACAGCTTGCTAGTTTAGTGTTCACCATCCATCGTACGGTTAATACTTAATACACGCGTAGGAGGTACCTATTATAATACCTCTAATATTATTATACTGTTCTTATTATTATTTTTTTTTTCATATTCATGGAATCGTAGGTAGTTAGGTAAGGTATATTACATATAATAGTCGTCAAAACGTTTACTCTTTATTTAATATAAGCGATTTCAACCTTTCTAGCGAATTCGTATTATTTTATAGCGGCGCACAATATGCATAGGCGTATACATAATATTATGATTTTTCTCCGGCCATATTCTCAAATAAAATCATACATAGAACATTTTACATTTTACATTTTATTTAATAATATATTCTACAACTGAATGCCGGTATAGGTATTATTTTCCATTATCGGAGTACGAGTGTACGATAAAAACTCAAAAGGTAATCCAGAGGACTAAAATAATAATAATAATAATAATAGGACCATTCGATTGATCTTTGCAGAGCACCTAAAAATGTACACCACCCACCACCAACTCCTGACATTTATTCAATAAAAACGATGACTTATAACTTATAAGTACATGTAAAGGTTGAAGCCTGTAATACGATATTTAGATGTAATACGGGTGCTTTCAGCAGTACTTGTATTGCATGGGTAGGGCCGTTAGTCTCCACTGCATGCGCTGCCCTAGTTTATTGGACATGGCCAAGCATACACCGTTTCATTGTCCGTAATGTGACGGTTTAAGTGCGAACCTCGGTGTGCGCCTAGAACTCCACTGGCTTTATTAGACATGCCAAACATCCTCTGTGGACCTGTCTTCAAGGGGCTAGCTACTGACCCAGCTTAGAAGACCAACATCATGTGGGACGCTGAAGAAACGTTTCGCCTTGTCTACCTGGTGGTGGAAAATATTATGGCAGTGAAAGAGAAAGAAGAGAGAGAGAGAGAGAGAGAGCGAGACAGGCAGCCGAGAAAAGGTGAACTCGCTAACACGTCCAATAATGTACCTACGAGCTCGGGCTGCCAGGGATCTACATATATATAATATCTATACCTACTAGAAACCAGGAACGGCAGAATAAATAATATCTTATCGAGTACCTAATCATTTTGTCATTGTGTATATGCATAAAAACTGCGTAAAATACAGACGATATTATAGGTAAGTATTTTAATGTTTGACGAGTCCTAGGCGAAATCGAATCTGCAAGCGACCATCTATACGTAGAATATCGAGTTGACAACGACCATGAAGCAGAATTACCTGCCGAGCCTCTACCAAGGGCCAATACTAACCTCGACAAACTTCTGTCACACGTTGCCACCACCAGAAAATATCAACCAGAACACTACGGCAGTTCGGCATGCAACGCCTGCATACCGCCTAGGTCAGCACAGCCACACGGTAAGAGGTGCGCCTACTGTTGGGACGAATAAATCACCCAACAGGCTACGAAGAACCTACCAAAGGTCAGCCCACCGAAACGATCCGCAACCTCGCAGTTAAAAAGTGCACTTCTCGGAAGAGTTGTCAACAGCAAACTGCTATATACCAGCCCCATTTGGTCCACAGTCGGCATCAAAACAGCGAAAAAACGCACGGCCATGTCAAGTGCAACCGTGGCACTTCGAACTACAAAGGCCTATCAAACCGTCTCCAGGAACGCATCGTCGGTTCTTGCCTCAATACTAACAGCAGACATTCTCGCCCACGAGAGGGCCAGGGTAAGTCGGCGGATCGAAAAAGCCCCTCCCGGCACTTCACAATCAAAAAATAAGAGGTCAATCAGCACCGATTCTTGGAAGGCTAGGTGGAACAGATGGTGTCGGCACAGTTGCGGTCAAAACCTTTTTGGTGGCACTTACGGTCACTATTTTGTTTATACCTATGAACTGGTTTTACAATACTGACATAATAATATAAAATATTAATATTAATAATAATAATAATACCAAATATAGTAAAACTTGTACTAGAGTAAAACCAAACTTTCCTTCTTTTCTGTTATTTTTATATACATTTTTATAACGTTATCGATGTCAATGCGGTAATAATGATTATTATCGCACATTGTGACTACGGCGGGTAAGTCATGTTTTTCGATACATGTGTTTATCAGTTGTAGACAAAACGTGATAGGCAACACAGAGTAAGAATGTATTCCGGCACAGATGCAGTAGGCCAAGAAATAGAAATAGTCGAAACAACAAAAGGCTAGGTTAGTAAATAAAAATAAGTGGCTGTAATTATCATTTCAACCAATCTCTATGGCGAAAAGTTCAAAATGTAGGACTGGTAGATGAGTATAGAGATGATGAAGAAATTCGCCTTAATATTAGAATGTGTTCTGCTTTAGCTCTTATTCCACTTCAAGATATTGACGAAGGTTGGCTATAATAATTATGGAAAGCAGTCCTAATAATGAAAAACTTACATTATTTCATGACTAATTTGTAGAACAGTGGCTCGAAAATGAAATAATGTCCAAGAATTGGACAAGAATTGTTACCAAAAAAGACACAGGACAAATAATGTTGTTGAAGGTTGGAACAGCAGATTGAACAAACAGATTAATAGACCTCGACCAACTTTTTTAGCTCTATACAAATGTCTTAAATTGGAAGCTGAGCATGGAGACTTATTGTTTAATCGACATTTTTTAAATTTAGAAGGAAATAAAAGGAAAAAATGTTACATGGAATTGGACATTAGAATTGACAAAACATTAAAATCATATGAAGAGGACAGAGACTTAAAAAAATGTCTAAAAATTCTTTCGTTCGTTCAAAAACTTGCTTAATAAACCATTTATTTATTAACAGTCCTGTAAAAGCCTATAAAAGTGTGAAGGAAAGTTGTAGTTTATTGTATTATATTTTATATATTAAAAATATTGTTTAAAATTATTCTTATTATTATTATTATTATGTTAGTATTGTAACACCGGTCATAGCCCATAAGTATAAAAAAAAGAGTGACCGCAAATGCCACCAAAAAGGTATTGACCGCAACTGTGCCGACCGCATCTGTGCCGGAATCGAACAGATCACCCAGAGGAAGATGGACCCACCGACTACTCCCGAACATTAGGTAATGTAGAGAAAAAATGGGGCTAGGTAAATTGGGTCCGAGATAAGTTTGGTACATTTTGAAAGCGGCAAATTTAGCCCCGGGGAAAAAATGGTAGAAGGTAAGTTGGGTCCCGCGAAAAAAAATATTGTAGGTCCCGGCTACTAATAAAAAAATAAAAATACAAACACAAACGTGCACACAGATTAGATCTACTTTATGTACAAACCAATCGGCAACTTCAATGTTGGCAAAGCGTTGCGATTCAACTTTTTAGTTCCTACACTTTTACAGCTACCATCAAAATGTTTTTCACAAATAATGTAATACATTGATCATACTATGATTTGTAAATAGCTGACATAATCAAATCACTTAATTTTTGATTTCCTGTGCGTTGAACCCAAGTATAAAAAAGAGATTCATTTCGAGGAAATAAATGCCTAATAGTTTTTTTGTCTTTGTATATTCCGTCACAAAATTTAACAACACAATTTTTCGATGGCAACTAATGTAGAACATGAAATAAACCGTTACATAAGCAATAATTTATAATGAATCAAATGTAGGTACTTACTTTTGTTATTTAAACACGGAATAATGATCGATGGATGACCAAAAACTAACTTGACTATTAAATAGCATTGGCCACTGAGCATAACAACAAATTCATTTTTCTAATTTCAAACACATAAGTACGTTTGGCACGTTGGTCCGTTGTTGTGATTCGTGAACTCGTGACGACCGCCCATCTTTTTTTATAGAACAATTTTATGTTGCCACTTGCCAACTTTACTCATTACTCATTACATTTCAACAGTTGGCATTCCGACTATATTATCAGAATATTACTACTCCATGACCTAAACACAACTAAACAATCT
Organism: Nasonovia ribisnigri; assembly: GCA_027563435.1. Lineage (NCBI taxonomy): Eukaryota > Metazoa > Arthropoda > Insecta > Hemiptera > Aphididae > Nasonovia > Nasonovia ribisnigri. The sequence goes on along the minus strand of JANEHU010005142.1, from coordinate 66,862 downwards.
AACCTAACCTATTATAGTCCATACCGTTGAGTACAAAACTACTCGGACCGTGTGATCGCCATAAATATTATCATTTATCAGTACGTTAACAAGTGCGTTACTTTATTTGTAAACATAAGCATGCTGGTTAGGCGCCTTTATTTACTTCATTAAAAATCATTAAAGTAAAATAGTAAAATTATAAAATATCCACTGTTATAAATCGTTGGGTACACTGTATTCAATGTTTTCATTGTCATCGAGTTGATTTATTTTTATATTATTTTATAAAATGTACAAATAGCACAATAATAACAATTACATACTTTTCTATGATCGTAAGTTCATAACCTAAAATCTTAATCGTAGTGAGTAGTGACTGCTGTTTTTTGATTTGTCTAAATGTCAATAGCCGACTTTTGAATCGTTCGACATTTACTTTTTACTTCTAACTATAAACTATATAAACTTTTACTTCATATATAAACTTAATGGCGTTATTGTTAATAATTTTTTTCTACGTAACTAATTTTAATCTAGTATTTCCAGTACAATATACTGTATTATAAACTATTTTAAATTCGTTATATTTTTTCGTCCACAATAAATCGTTATTTAAAATAACCACTAAAGTGGATGGTTAATATAAAAGTTTAAAGTGCTTAAAGATTACCAATATTTTAAAATATTTATATTTTTTTACCTTTGGGTAATATTCATATTATGTTTATAGGTAATTAAATTCGGTTAAATTAATCTGATCCGTTTTTAAATACCCACACTCTGAAGTAACTAAAAATAATAACCATCAATTTCCTTCAATAAGGTAAGTGCAAATTGTGTTAAAATTATAAGTAACAATTTATCTTAAATAGAAGTTTGTAGGTTGAATGTATTTATATATAGGCGTATAGACTTTAGTATATTGCATTAACTCAAAAATGTATCATACCTATATTTATTTTAATATTGTAGAACGGCCTAAATGACCTAATACATGTCCACTTAATTTACATACTTAAGTCTTAAATACACAATCTGTAGAAAACCTATTGTCACTTAAAATGTAACCACATTTTGGTCAAATTGTAACTCCCTTAAAAGTTCAAGAGACACTATTGTCTATCAACTTGTACAGAAATTATTTATTATGATTTCTTTGAAAAATATTAAATATTGGTTAAATGGTTATGATTCCCTATGCAACAATATAAAAATCATAATACCTACCTATAGAGGAAATTATTTTTGAGGATAGGTAGTCATATCAATTTTATATTTAATTGTTATTTAACTTTCAAAAAATATATATACCGGAGTGGGCAAAAGTCACGCAACCGATTTGTAAAAAATGACTATTGTAACGTTGCGTGACTTTTGCCCACTCCGGTATACTTTTAAATAATATTTAAATTGTTTTGAGACAATATCTAGACAAATTGATGTCATACCCTAAAAAATATTATTCTGTATCGTTTTTTTGATGGGTGATTTTACTTTAAGATTACTCAAAACATAAAAAAAAATGTGTAAGTGTATGTCGCTCTGTTGTACAATAAGTTACAACTGGGTCACTATGTAATGGATGGTATACAATTTGAATTGTAGCAATATAGGCACCAAGAGACTTGTATTACATTTTCAAACTTTTTGACCCAACAAATAAAATTTTATTGACATTTATTAGAAAACAATCATACTATGTCTGTAAACAGCTCAAAACGAGTCAAAACATTTTGAAATTTGTGTCAAGTATAGAAATTGATAAAATAAAATGATATAAATTTCAAGTATTTACGATTATTTGTTTTTGAATTACAGCAAAATAAGAAAATCGCTACATGAGAATTTGATGAGTGAATAATATCCAATCTTGGAAAATGTTGAACTTCAAACATTCATAAAAATTTAATTTGGTTTTCAAGTAGACATTTTTTTTTTTGAAAAAGGTAGACAAACTTATGAGGAATCTTGAATTAAATTTTCAAATCTTAAATTTAAAAAAAAAAATGTTTATGAATTTCTAACTCAAAATAATTTGCACATTTTTGTGATTATTACGTGTATATTGTCAAGATTTGAACATTAAATGCTTATAAAAAAAAAAAATGTGGCTATGAATTTTTAATATTTTTCAAATGTCATTGTTACAATATATTAAGCGTCTTGAACTAAATTTTCAAGCTTTTTTACCCAACAAATTAACATTTTTGATATTCACAGAAAAATAACTAAAAATATTGAGAACTGAATAATATGTCCGTAAACAGTTAAAAATAATCTAAAATATTTTGAAAATGTTATCGTGTATAGAAAATGCTAATATAAATAACCAGTCAAAATTTGGTAATTTGGTAATTCATTTCATGAATTACGGTCATTTATTTAGAATTACATCAAAAACCAAAATCAATTTTTTTGAAAACCCATGATTCTGCTTAAAAATACTCGTTTTACCTTAATTTTCTGCTGTTTTTCCCTGCGCTATTGAAAACTATTGGGAATTGTTTGTGATCTCGCTGAACACCCAAAGTAACAACTAGATTCACTTTAAAAAATACAGGTGAAGAAAATCTAAGCATTAGATTAGCATACTGTCCTAAAAAGTGATGACTGATGACAGACACAAAAAAAAAAAAAAAACGTAAAATCAATACAGATAGTTTTGCTCAGAATCTTAAATGATTCAGTATAAATACTTTTTGTCTATGTTGCTCAGGGACCTGAAAGAGAAAACAAACTGTGCGCTGACATCCTTCAATTTTTATGAAAAATTAGATACATTAACTTAAACGTAGATTTATTAAATTTTAACTGAATGCTTATATTATCATTTTCTATTTATGAATATTTTTTAGTTTTTTCCTTCAGTTGTGAATAAAATGTTATTATTTGGGTAAAAAAGCTTAAAAGTTGATTAGAAGACTCCTAATAAGTTTAATTACGTTTATCAAAAGAAAAATGTCTTCTGGAAAGTCAAATAAAAACTTTATGAGCGTTTGAAGTTCAAATTATTACAACATTGGATATTCACTCAATTTCTCATGTAAAGATTTTCTTATTTTGTTGTAATTTAAACTATAGATTTTTGAAAATTATACCATATGTTTATTTTACCAATTCCTATACTTATTAAAATGTTCAACATATTTTGACTCGTTTTTAGCTGTTAACAGACGTTTTAAATTTTTTTAGTTTTTTTTTTTCTATAAATGTTAATAAATTAGATATATTTGTTGGGTCAAAAAGTGTGAACATAAAAGGCTCCTGATATATTGTTACAAAAGCAGTTGAAAAATATTAAAATACATAGATAGGTACAATTTTTCTTATAAGCATTTAAAGTTTGTATTTTGACAAAACTTATCAAATTTAAAATTTAAAATGATTTTGTAGTTAAAAATTTATAAAATGTTCAACTTTTATAGCTAAGGATTAAAAATTTAAAACAAGGTTCCGAGTAAATAGGTAAATAAATTACCCTGTAAATTACTTTAGTCACAGTAATATCATCAAATATATTTAGTAATATATCATAAGCTGACTGACCAACTTTGTTGAGAATCGTTTTTTGTTCACAATGATACTTTACATTAAATTAAAATTTAACACCTCCCATTACAGTGACCCACTTGTAACCTACAGTACAGTAGATATTAATCTGATTTTTGGAATTTTAAATATTCTTAAAGAACATATTTTCAAATTCTTGACACTTGTCGTTATCTAATGAATATTTTTTTTTTAATGTTGACGTACCTAGTTCAAAAATTCAAACAAGTAGAGAACTCAGTTGTTTAAATGTTTATATTAAGGGTAATAGTCCTTAAAAAATGGTTTCACAAAAATATATAATATATTTCATCAATATTTTCATAGACATTATTCCCTAAATAATTAACAATTAGAAAAAATTGCTCTCATTTGAAAAACAGAAATTTTTATTTTGTAAGAACACACTCATTAAGTGGATGTCAGCGTACCATTTGTTTTCTCTCTCTGGCCCACGCGCAACACGGACAAACCACATTTACGCAGAATCATTTAAGTAATCTTAGAGTAAAATTACCCATTACAAAAAAGATAGAGATTAATATCTTTGATGGAATAACATATCGATTTTATACTTTATAGTTATTTAACTTTGTATTCGACTTTCAAAATAAACAAAAAAATGTCGTACATTTAAGTGATGTTTAAATTGTTCTGAGACAATATTTAGAGAGAAAATATATCGCTGACATCCTCTTAAGTAATACCAAAAAATCTCAAGATTTTGAGCGACTCCATTATTTAAGAAAAAAGGGGTGAGCATGTTTGTGAACTAATGTTAGGTATACTTTTTTGTATAATTATAAGTAGGTAGAAAATAACTAGATATCAACAATTTTACAATTTATATTATAAAAAGTTTTAGTAAAAATCAACTGTATAGCTTGTATAAATATTTGTTTGACTATTTTTCAGGTAAAAGACAAATATTATGAACGAGATATTATTAAATAATGCAGTTGATCGCTTTTTGGACAATTGTGATGATGTCTTGAAACATTTTCCTCTAGATGGACAAAGACAAGCAAGTCGTTATTATGAAGCTGATTGTCGTCACTCACATATTTTAAACAAATTGGAAAATTTTACTAAAAGAACTAAAGACTTTACATCTACTGATGAACAACGTGTGAAGAAAATGTTGATTGAGTCTTTAGACCTGGCTGACAAAAAAGTTAACATTACAGAATGTCTATTAGACATGGTTGGAACAAACATGCGTACTTTAAATATGAGTTATAAAGAAGCTGAAACTGCAAAATTACATTTAATTAATTCAAATAAAAGAATGTCAAAACTGATGCCCGATCATAAGGAAATCGATTCAGATTCTATTGATGTACAAAATATGAATAATTCTAATAAACGCCCTAAAAGAAATGTAACAAAACTATCCACAACATTAAACAAAAACGTAGAAATGAATGCACATTTTGATAGAAAATCAAGCACTAATCAAAATAAAAAAAAAAAAATAACATCAAACAAAAAGTCTAAGGCACTTCCTGCCAAAAATAAAAAAATAGTTTCAGGACCAGAAAGTTCTGATAGTGATGGTGATGATTTACAACCCACTTACTGTATTTGTGAAGAAATATCTTATGGTGATATGATTGGCTGTGATAATGATTTATGTCCACTTGAGTGGTGTCATTTTGGCTGTGTATCTATAAGTAGGAAACCCAAAGGAAAATGGTATTGTCCATTTTGCAGAGGAACTAATTCAAAAACCATGAAGCCAAAACCAATATTTCTTAATGAACTTGAAGAGTACAATAATCGTAAAGAAGAAAACTGGAGCAAGGTACAACCCAATTAAAGATTATATATTATTTAATTTGACGCTGAATTGTTTCAATGAAAAAGAAATTCATACATTATGTGTCATATATCTAAGCAAACTCAATTTTCATGAATGATAATTATGTTAATTAATAATAATACTAAACATAGGATAGAGTTTCTTTGTTTTATTTTTCTGCATAACTAAATGGAAAAACGTAACTGCTCGTCCTCATAATTCTTCAATATTTATTTATGATATTTTTAAATAGAAATACAATTTGTTTAAATTTAAATTTAAAATTGTCCCAAGTGCTATCATATTGCAAAAGTTATTATGTAGTAGTAGTATTATGTAGTCATACAAATGGCAATTATTTTTCTAATAATTTAAAGCACAAAAAATTTGTTTATAAGTAAAATCTTAAAAGTAATTTTATTTTATTCTAAAAGATACATTTATTTTATATAATAGTTAATACATTTTCATTTTAAATTGTCAAATAATCTTAATAATATTTTTATTAGAATATATTTAACAATTAGAACGTATTAAATACATTACTTTAGTAATTTAAAACTGTTTTATTGAACTATTATACATGCTTAATATAATGAAAATTTATTAATTTGGTTTTAAAACGGTTCAATTCTATATTTTAAAATAAAAATAAATGTCTTGATATAACATACATTTCTTTATGCTAATACTAAAAATTACCTGTTAAGGAATATCAGTTATATTATCATGGTTAAATTCTATTAAATTAAATAATTTTTATTCACTTATCATACTAATTTATAATATTAATTTTCTCGTTGCCTGATGTTATTTATTGAGCTATGTACCTTCATAATTACAAAAATTATTTTTACAGACCAATAGTATTTTGTTTTCTAAAAGTTAAACCATATGCTGTATATCACTGTAAACAACTATGTGGGAAACACTCCAAAGTTGATGTACCTAGTTTTACCTGAAGTACATTGATAGAGACAAGGCAATCGCTTACTACTCATGTCCAAGTCATATTCTCATACGTCAACTTATTATTAAAATACACGCAGACTATAAAAAATATGCTCATTACTCAATTTTAAAATATTTCCATCTGTAAAATTGTATGTTATATATTTCATTTAGCCCAATCTTGGTTGTGATAAATTCAAAGTAATTGGCCACCACCGAACCCAATTCATAAAAGTACATCAATTAAAAACGACTCATCACTTAGATCCCCAACCCCTCTGTTCACATGAAACAATCACGTAAAACATAAAATAGGTATTTACACAGCCACTGACAAAGGGAGTATAAAAATAATAATTTTTAGGCAGGTAAATTACTTAAATATTTTTTCAGTTTGTCACCATAAGATATAGAAATAACATATAAATCAAATGTAGTAGTTATTGCTCCATCTAGACACCTAGTAGATTATACTTCAATATTTCTCTGATTATGTTTTTACATCATATATTTTATCCAATTCAAACTTCAACCTATCCATATATGCTGGAAGACCAAACGATAAACAACCAACACAACTAATGGAGCTTTCTATAGGCATTTTAATAATGGAAATAAATGCTTACCACAAACAATCTATATTTAAAATCTGTGTTCAAACGAGTTATGAAAAAGTGTGCTAAATGAAAATGTTGTAGTTTTAATAAATGTGTGTAAACTGTGGATACCCAAATTGTATTATGACTTAGGTAGAGTATAAATTATATTTATAGCTTATAATCAAAATAAATGAATTTAATTGTATAATAATTAATATTTATACTTATGGGGTAGTTAGTTTAAATTAATTTATATTCTTTCTAAAATGTGTTTTAAAGGTGTTAGGAAAAACCTACTAAATAATTGTAAGAAAACAAAGTCTTTTTGTCATTTGTACTTGATTGTTTATAAGTATTAACTGCGATAAGATTGAGACTCAAAGGCACAAATTTTGATTATGTCAAATGTCATACAATAATATTTGAATATATTTTATTTTTATAACAAAAGCACTTAATAAATACAAAGATACAAAACCACTAGTAGTAATCGAGCTCATTATTTATTCATATTGTAAGACTTTAACTCTCTGTATTATTTAACAATGATGCCCATGGATCTTCCAACATTGATGGATGAAAGTAGCTTTCATCACTATTATCATTATTCCAATTTCGACAACTCTAAAAGAAAAATATCAATACTTTATTAAGCCATGCTAATGAACATGAATACATTATTTTCGTAGAGCTTAATTAAATAGATTTATTACTACATCAATTATGTAGTTACAATATGCACTACTAAATAATATTATAATCAATTTATAACTTACATTAGGATTTTGATTTTTATATTTGTTAAATTGTGGTCTGTATGTGGAATAACTATATTGTTCTCGTGGCGTATAACCAGACAAATTGTTATGCTATTAATAAAAATTAAAAGTTAAAGTAATATTACAATACGTATTATTATTTATTTTAATAAAACTACTTACATCTGAACTGCTGCTGTTGTTAAATCTGTTGGGAGTCCATTGATATGGTGATCCTCTTCCTCTAGATCGTGGACTATTAAATCTCGGTGAACTACAACCACGTCCTCGCCAATTCTGTTCGACAGGTGATTGTTGAGTATTGTCATACAAGAAAATGTTATCCTTCAATGTTATGTTAACTGGGGTCGACGGCGATTCTACATTTGGAAAAGGCAATGTGTTGTCTGTAGTGGCAGATGTATTCCTGGACCTTATTAGTGGCGATTTGTACTTAGAACTCATTTTGGGTCACAGATTCCTTATACAGTAAAAATTATATTTAAATAGTTGAATACAAATAAATATATAATAATTATTAATCGCACAGTAAATTCATAATTATTTAATTTTAGTGCTTGTGCGGGTCATTGCGTTAACAGTTAACACATAAGTTATAACAAATTTAAATTGTTCCACAAATAAATAAATATAATATTATCACTGTACGTTGTTATGATTATTTTAGTGATAACTGATAACAAGTGATTATAATATCAAATTGTCAATTTACTATTAAGTCATAGATGGTCATAGATAATAAATATTTTCTATGTATTTAGACATTCAATAGATAATCCACAGAGTAATAATAATACTAATAATAGAGGTAATCAGTATTTCAGTATTTTTTTATTATTGCTCTGTGATATTTCTACAATTTATGTTCTTCAAGTTGTGCTAAGTAATTCCTTTTTTAGGGTACCGCTACTATACTACTTTTAAAATATTTATAGTCCATTACTTTATGCACTTCTCAGCTTTGCCGAAAATAATTGAAATATTGTTTAAATTAAAATGCTATCTTCACTTGTTAAAGAACATCAAGTAAAACAAGCTGCTCGCAAGGAAAGCCAAGGTAATCACGTATTGTCAATAATTGTCATAACAACCCCTTACCTGTGGTGGTATGGCGTATAATATCTTCATTTATGATTCTGCATTATATTTAATATTATACTCATAATACATAATGTTTATTCAAGATATTAAAAGAAAAGAGGCAGTGAACGCAGCCAATGAATTAACCAACGCACTGGTCGAACACCTTAATGTTGGGTAAAAAGAATATGTTTGTTTAATTTATAAGGTCTATCAAATTACTGTGATATTGATCATTAACAAAAAATAATGAAATATTTATATGCGATTGATTTTATAATTATTGTCATTATAGTGTTGCCCAAGCATATCTCAATCAAAAAAAACTTGATGCTGAAGCAAAACAATTGCACCAGAGTGCTATTGTGTTTTCTAAACAAACTTCTCAATGGCTGTCACTGATTGACAACTTCAATAGTGCTCTTAAGGAGTTGGGTGATGTTGAGAACTGGACACGTACCATTGAAAATGACATGCAAAACATCACCACTACCCTAGAGTATGCATATAAAGGTAATTTTTTCATGACGTATGACGAATTATGAAATATTATAGATCAGTTTTAATTATTTAAATATTATTTTTCAGTTTCGCAAAAACCTTAATTGATGCTGGTCACAAGAACACACTTTCTCAATCTCAGTTTTATTCCATTGTTCATTTGTACTTATTTAAAATAACGGGATACATAATTTGTTATTATAAATTTTTATTATTTTTGTATGTTATACATAAAACTATATTTATACTTTTATTTTATTTGTTACTCTTTGCATAGTAAAATAATAGCGGTTTGTGTAGAGCCATTAAAATCACTGGTGACCAAGTATTATCAATGGTGACACACCAAAACACAAATACATGGTGACATCATAAATGTTCAGATTAAATATAATTGAAGCGATGAACAACCATTTGTTAAGTTTTTTGACCAATAATGACCTTTTCAAAACATTTATAGACAATTATTTATGACTAGTCAGTTTTAATTATGATCTTTTCCTCTTCAACTTCACATGAGAAAAAATATTTATGTACATTTAAAATATAGATAGTTTGAGAAGATTAGGAATTAAATATCCATTCAAATTATTTTATTTTAGTTGTTAAGTAGGAAAAATTAAGTGGTAAATGAATCCCATAAAAAACACAATAGATTGTACTATAATTAATCTTGAATACATTTCTATGATACTTGGTCCTCCAATCTTTTAAGAAATTGAGTAGAGTTAATCAAAATACTAAAATTCCAGGAAAAATTTACCACTATAATAAGCATTAAAATGAGAATCATTAATTGTTAATATAACATGTTGAATAGTGAAAATGTCATCACTTTAATTAAAAGTTGTTTAATAATACTAAATAATAGTTTTTTTTCAAGTTTGAAAAAAAGTTTCTTCTTAAAAAGTAGCATTTTGCTGTTATAAAATAATTTTTACTTTCTGTTAATAACCAAATTCAAAGATTAAAACTCAGGAGTTCATCCTACTTAAATCTAGTAAATAGTAAGATCATGTCAACCAAGTTTAATTTGAAAAGTTTATTACTACTTCTTACTATATTTTAAAAAGTAATTAAAATTCATTATATTGTGTCCTAAACATTCAATAATGACCTAGCTTGAATTTGGTAGTTTGGTATTTATGAATGTAATTAATTGACAAACTAAATAACTACACTTAACTATTGTTGAAGTATTTATTCTTCAGATTTGGATTTTAAGACGTAAAAAAATATTCAATACACACCCAACAAAATGTATTACAAATGTGAACTGAAAAAAGGTTTTAAAACAAAAAATTTTTTTTTATAATAATAATCAATACATTTTATTTATGTATACTTTATACATAAAATAGAATTCTTGACAACAACAGTAACATCTTGATGTACGATATTGTTTAACACTTTAGCCATAAGTTGTTAAAATTACATTTTTTAAATAGTTTACAAACAATTGTGTACTATGTAATTAAAATTAATTAAACATAGTATATAAAAGACTTGAACATGCAATCATGTTAATAAATATATACTGTAAAACTATAAAACGCAATAAAATTAATTACAAATAATCATTTAAAAATATATAAACTATGTTAAGTATGAATAAAAATGATTGTATGGTTGTTGACATAGTAGGGATAGCAATATAAAGGAATAGTAATAAAATAGTAAAACAAAATTAAAGTCTATGTGATGATATACAAAGACCAAACAAATTTCATAGGAAATTTATGTTGGTTGTTTTTGATTATATTTATGTTTTAAATTTTATTCAACAATATAATTTCCATTAACCCTTTCCCTAATGATTATATACAAAGCAAGTGTACACACAATTATTTATTTAAATTTATGACTAGGAGAGATTAAGTAAAATAAAAATATATGCAATAAATAATAATGTAATATAATTTATCAATAAAATAAAAAATATATATTTACATATTATCCCCCTTCTTAACAAATGTAATGCTAAATCATAACAAACAGAAGATATTGACTGAATTTTGTCCAATAGGTATACAATTGAACGCCAAATAAACAAATTAATTTTGAAGAATGAAAAATGTTCTAATTGATTACGCAGTAAAAACCACATAAAACAAACATACTAATAACCTTGGTTAATTTACATTTAAAAAAACCATAGTTTTAACTTTTAAGTATAAAAATAAAAGCACAACATTTAGTACAATAACAAGTGCAAAAATATTATCACAAATTTTTGGGAAATTGTTTCTTTTTAAAATGTTATAATTTTAACTTAAAATGTATATCTAAAAATATAATATCAATAACAATAGTATTGTTTAAAGTTATTGTTGGAATAATTCATGTAAAAACAAAAATATTAGACAAAAAAAAATATAAATACTTTTCTCTCTTTTTCTTCACCATTAATGATACTTTCAAATTATCTTTATCACAATAATGCCTTTGGTTTAAAAGAAATAATATTGTACTTGTACAAGCAAAAATATAGTTTCATCACGAGGAAAAATTATTTAATATACAAACCTATGTAGAAAGTAAAATATTTGGATTATAAGTCCAACATTTCTTTCATACTTGAGCAAAACAAATTACACTGATCAATAGCCTGGTGGCTTAGGAGCTTGGTGTTTTGCAACTGAAATCAGACAATAATATTAGGTACAAATTTGAGTTTTCAATGAATTTACTCTTCAGCTAATCCTTACCGACTAGTCTGCTATTATAAATTTTATCAACTCTTTGGAAAATCGGAGGTGATGGAATCCTAACCAATGGTTTGAACATGGTAGAAAACTTCATTTCCATTTCCTCTACAAAATTATATTTTCACATTTAAAATAATTCAAATTTAATTAGTCGTTAGTCATATTACCCAAAAGAGACATGCTTAAAACAGAAGTTGGTCCATTTCGCATAGAAGAATGACGTGTTGGAGGTGTTGGTGGAGCTCCATTAGTTACCTACACAAAAATAAATAATTTATAACTATAGAATACTAAGTTAACTAAACAGATAACAAGTCAATACTTACATTATTATTTTGGTAGCTTTTATGAGGGGGTACATTTGGTGGTGGTGGAGGAGGCCCACTCCGATGTGGTGGTGGTGGTGGTGGCGGCGGAGCACACACAGGTGGATTCAAAGGCGCCTTGATGGGTGGAGGTGGTGGCCTAGTATTTGGATGTTTGATAGGTCGTAATGTCCGTGATCCCCACTGGCCATTTGGGGGTGGGTTTGGAGAACTCCTCAAAATACTGTCTTGTGATTGATGGAAAGCAGGTAATTGATTTTTACTACTGATGGTCATGTTATTGAATTGAGGTGCTGTATAAAATAATATTAAGATTATAAACATCAAATTTTATTTATCAAAGATTTTATATTATATAAACACATACGTTGACTATTAGGAGCAACTGGAGGTGTTTTTGGAATCCTCATACTTTGTGCTCTAGAAACAAGATTTCGCCCATCAGCTACAGCTACTAAATTTGTTGAACTAACTGTCAAAGTTGACTTCTTTGTAGGTACGGCTGGCCTGATGGATGGAGGTTTTGGGGCTACATTTGGTTTGCCATATCCACCTGGAGGAGGACCTCTGCCTGCCACATTATCAGACACAAGACTTGGGACACTGCCTGTCAGATTGTGACCAACACCGGGAGGTATAATTGAAACAGGTTCGGAAGTACTCTAGAAATAAGAACAAAATTAAGTAAAATGTATATTTTGTAAGAATAACATTTTTTAAAAAATGTATAAATGATTGTTTGAATAAAATTACCGAAGGAATAGTTGGTTTTTGATTAAATGGTGGTGGTTGTGGAGGTGGTCCTCTTGATTTGATATCATTTTGAATTTTTCTTATGCCATCATTTTTCTAAAAACATCAAAATAAAATAATCAATTTTTATATTTACACATTTTCTAACGCTACAACTTACTTTCTGTAGTGGAAGAGTACTTGTGTTAGAAGGAGAAAGGTTTGTAGTTGTTTGATTAAACAATGAGACCGGTGATAAATTATTAGTTGGTGGTGTTTGAGTTCTTGCTTGTCCTAGAATTAGTGAGTTATTATTTATTTTACAAATGTATATTGGTCATAAGTCATAAGTTTTCAAAGTGATCTAATTATATTATATTGTACTATAATATTATTAACTAGAAAAATAATAAAATAGTTATAAACAAAGATATCCCATATTTTTCCTATAATAGAGTTTTATAATTTATTATTGAATATTGCATCAAAATACCTAACAAGTATTGTAATCCATTAAAGTTAAAAAATAATAAGATAAATAAGAAGGGTATATCAAATATTATAATAGAATAAACATTTTTTTTTACATTTTATAATGGCTTATTGGAAAATAAAATAAGAACAAAATTACCAATAAATAATTAATTCTAATTATATTTATTCTGTTAATTAATAATAATAAATCTTGATAAAAATTGTTCTACAGAATAAAATAATCATCTTAAATCATTTCTATCAAATACATAAAAATTCAATAAATTCATGGTACGAAATGTTTAATGTTTAAAGTGAAATCAATCAATGGATTACAAACTATTCACTCTTTGTACATCTATATGACAATTGCATACAAATAAAGAAATAGAGAAAAATGTGAAGAAATACCTACTGCATAACTGACTGACATACAAGATGGCAGATGCTAACATTTCCTTTTTTAGGACCAGGTAAAAAAATTAGGTCATCTGATCAAGGTTACAATAAAAACTTTTTTAAACATCAATCAAACCAATGCCTACACAAATAGTCCAATGTAGGTAAATACATAATATATGTATTATATTTATTATCTACTTCACAAACGTTTAAACTCAATTTTAAAAACAACAGTTTAAACATGATAAGTAGTTACACAACCATGTTGTACAATTATCTAGAATGCACAAATATAAATTCTAGATTAAATACAGTTAATAACAAAAGAAACCCATGTGAAGCAAATATGACAGTACTGGTAGCAACTTACATAATATTTTAACAAATTAATCGCAATTAAATTAAAAATTCCAAAGAATTTCATGTAACTACAAAAGTATAAGAATTCAATAAAAAAAATGTACATGGAATTACAAAAAATTACAAATGTAAAGTTTAAATATTGTCTTAATTAGCATATTCCAATTGTATAGATTAGTTTGTGAAGTATGAATTGTTACTTTTTCTAATAATTACCTACTCTAAAATATAGGATGTGTATATAATCACATGGTGATTATTTTATTGTGAAATCTTTGGAAATACCTACAAAGAATTTTAAATAATTTTTTACATAAATTCAAAACCAAATTACTTTGTTATTTTTAAACGAACTGAAAATTTCAAAATGTTCATATTTTTTAAGGTTGTCTGGTTCATGATACAAAATAATCACCCTTTATACTTCTCAAAAAATATAAAATAACATTTTTTATATATTATTAAATATATACATACTACAAATGTGTTTTTTAACTCTTTAAAAGAAATAAGATATAATTTAAGTATAATTTAAGACTATGATAATACAAAATGTAATTACTGTTTTATTATCATTTATTTATAAATGCAATTTAAAAATTAAAATTAATTGAACACATACAAGATTATTGATTTACATTACTGGGACATCAGTTAGATTAAACCAAATTAAAATATAAGGAAATTAAACTTAAATTAATGGCATTACAAATAAAGATAGTTTACTAATTTCTGAGAAAGTCAATACACATTAATCAATTCTGTATAACTTATTCAATTTAATTAAGATGTCAAAACCATACAATAATAATATAAAAATTATTTTTAACTTAATTATAGTCAAAGGACAAATCATAAAATATTAAAGCATCTAAAGAAATTTCTTACACATCAGTACAATAAAATTGTTATAAATAAAATATGTTCCCATTTATTATTTTTATCACATTTGAGATGTGGAAAATACACTGATATCTGCAAGTATAATATACTCTGCATTGTTAATGTAATTATAAGAAAGTAGAGTAATCATGTAATCATGAATAATTACTTATTATAATATGAATGTAATTTTTTCCATTTTTTATGGTAGGTATACTTTAATAGACATCTATCATATCAGAAAACAACTGAATAAACATCTTACAAGATTTATATATTAATAGAATATAATTTAAAAATAGTTTTTGTAATAAGCATTGAATAAAAAAACATTAAAGTAATATTTAGGTATATCTACTATATAGTTTAAATATTTTGATAAAGATTTTTTATTTTATTTTATTTTACTATTCAAATTAGTGAGTTAAGTTAGGTAACTTTTCAATACATACCTACTCCCAATAAAAAAAATAGAATCTAAAATTCTAAGAATCCATACATTAACAAAAATTGTGAATAAGTAGAAGGCACCTACTACTTTTAACTGTTTTCTCAGTTGCATATTTGATAGTTTTAACAGTATGGGACAGAAAGACTTAAGTCATTTAAGATAAAATAAGTAAGCTCATTAGATACTACTTTACTTGATAGGTATAGGTAACCAAACAACTTTAAAACTATTAAAAGTACTTACCTACAACTTATAAGTCAAAACTGGTTTTCTAATAGTATAAATTAACAAGTGCTTTGTCTTTCTGTCCCATTAATCTGGTGCTGTATTTAATTCTTATTTTTCAAATGTTTTATCAGAGTATAATCATACCTGTTGCTAATCCAGTTGGTTTAAGTTTAGGCATGCCTCCAGCAAACAACTCTGCTAAGCCATTAGGTGTCCGTGCAGCTATAGAACTCATTTCTCCGTTTTTTACCGTACCATTACATTTTACAGGTGTTTTTGGTGAATCTATATTATTAAAAATCATACTTGAACGTTTCACATAAGCAACTAATTGAAATACTACAGGCATGATTTGTGTTATTGAGTGTCGTACAAAACACTGACCAATACGCTAACTATAACAGTTAGTTGCATAAGTCATTACGGCAGACAACAATACTTAGTCGTGGTCAAACAACAAGGCAGTGGCCTAGAGCAAAATGAAAAAGGGGGCATGCGACCGGATAGGCCACACTAGGTAGCCAGGTAGGTACTCACTGTTGACGAGCGGGCTGCTCTTATCGTTGGTCACAGTCTTCTTCAGGGGCTTGCCGAGCCTGATGGACTGCAGCAGCTGGTCCCTGGCCTGCAACGGGTTGCCGCTTTTCTTGCCCGGGCCAGCACCAAAGGCTGGCGGTCCGGACGACGGCGGTGGTGGCGGCGGTGGGCCCGAGAAGGTTGCAGGCGGCGGCGGCGGTGGAGGAGGTGGGAACGGCATAACGGTCTGCACCCGAGCCGGAAAAACAGACAAAAAACAAGCCGTGTCGGGTCAGTCGTACGGGACCACTATGACGGACCGACCACGGTTCGCCGTTGGGACCGACGAAGCGAGGGCGCGGTGTGGCCGTGCGTGTAATGTGTTGGCGACACGGCGGGGCCCACCATCAATGACGGTGCGACGTGTGTGAGTCACGCGCGCGCGACATAGCGTTACCGAAGTCGATGACGAAAGATCGCAACAAGAGGATTTGGCCGGGAGCGGTTATCACTACTCCGGTCGGAGAGCGCGTCGCGGAGACTTACCGCGAGATCCGTACGGACTGGCACGACAACTACTGCCGCTGCTCGTACCGCTGTCGATCACCGACGGCTGTTTTCCGCCGTCGTCGTCGTCGGGGTCGCGGACGATTTGTTGCCGTCGACGGTCGCGGATTTCATTTCGACGGGCATCGCTGGACGATCTACCGGACGTGATGTAGTGATAGCCAGTCGAGATTGTGTGTGTACGACGTGCGTATGCGCGTGCATGTGTGTGTGTTTGTGTTCGTAGTGTTCGTACTGTCGTGTCGTACGTATGTTTATAATAATAATATTATTATTATTATTATTATTATTATTATCAAGTATTCATGTAGCGACGGTCAATTGCATAGCGAAAAAATTGTATTTTAAGTTTAATTTCCAAGAGGGGGAACACGAAACTACAACTACGACTGTACCGTCGTTTATTGTGTGTGATTGTTATTATGTTTTATTACATTTTTTTTTATTTTATTGATATTATAAATTTACCAATATTTACACGTTCGATCTGCGTTGACAGTTGTCAGTTCCCAGCAGTAACTAGTTACTATACTACGTAATATTATGTCTACACAGTGTATTATGCTAACTATAAATAGTAAATAATAATAAAATATAAATAACAAATTACAATTTAATATTTATAATATTGTGTACGAGCGAGGTGACATGTATGTTGTGTGTAGTGTGTACTACGGGACACGGGTGTGTGCGTGCGTGTGATTGTATGAAAAACGCAGATGACAGATGATAAAATAAAAACACACGCGCGCACGCGCGCTTGTGCGGAGGGGCAACATGGCGGAGGCGCAAGGCCGTCGTCGTCATCGTCACCACCGCCGACGGTCGACGAATGCCGAATGGACGATCCGAAGATATCTCTACGTGTGGCCGCCAGCCGTGTGGGACTGAGGTCTGGGACAGTGGAACAGTGGGACACACCGCGCACTACGCACTCTGTTTAATAATAATATACTCATCGTACGTCCCTGGAGTGCGGGGTGCTTACATCTTCTAAATTCTAACTATGCCCGCAAAACTAAATTTTTATTTTGCATTTTTAGCAATTTTTTTTACTCAGAAATTGTTGTCATTTTCTAATGACATGATTGCGGTGAAAATGTATTTTTTTATGACCTATTACCGAATTTACTATACACTAATTTGCAGCTGTGGATTCTCAATTTAGGTTGTTCATTGGTTCAAATTTAAAAAGATAAAAATATAATTTTTTTATGATTGATAAGGTTACTCATATTTGGAATTACCGTTTGTCAATCATACATATTATTCTCCTGGTATTTAAATATATCATTATGCAAAATGCCAAAATACCTGGCTAATATTGCTTTTTTTATATAATATATTATAGGATGTATAGGTGCAAATCAATAACTTCATTCAACAAAAAAATCTTTAAAATATAAATAATTTGTTTATATAAAGGATAGGTACCTACCTACAAATTATTAATAGTTAATATAGTAGTAGTGTAGCTCCATACACTAAACATGTCTATATGTGTATAATATATTAATACAAATTAAATCCAAACATTTATAATACTATATTTTTTTTAACTTGAAAAAATGTGTACTTATTTATTTCATATGTCATATCATGATTCATGAGTTATGGCTTATGACATATATTAGAATTATATTAGTCGACCTCAAAATTTGTTTACAATAAAATCAGTGTAAAAAACTAAAACTAGAGTCCCTTCATAAAAAGTGACACTATAGGGCCTCAGTTTGACAATATTCAATTATATTAGTGGCACTCGCGCCACTGCTGGAATCGGTGTATTATTGAACTACATAAATAACGAACAACAGAAGAGTGATGTATTTCTAAAACAAAATCGAGGCCCCGTGGCAGTAGGTGGCAATTTTATAGTATATTTTTTATCTGTTTTTTTATTACCTTTTTAATTTTGGGAGCCACATATTTATGAAGCCAATTCGAAACGAACCACATTGTTTATTATGATAACAATGTCTATAAAATGGAAACACATTTTTTTTTTTTTTTATAACAAAATATAAAGGAACATTTATTTATTTATTTATTTATTTATTGATGTAACTTGGAGCCACACGAAACTGACTCACAAGCCACATGCGACCGCTATCTAGCCTCGTTGAGGGCACCCCTGATATAATACAATATTATTATAGATTATAGGTACTTACACATTTGCCATGTAGCCATGTAGGTACCTGACGTACCTATATAGGTATAGGTGACAATGGTAAAAACAAAAAACCATACCATAAGTCAGAATAAAAATGTTCTTGCTAACTCGCTTTTTTAGAAAGTTAAAATTATAGTAATTTATCCAAGCCCTAATTATCCATCATGAAAATTAGGCATAAGCATGTATATACTTTAAGGAGGTCGTTTTTAGAAATTTCTTGAAGAAAAAAATTCAAATTTCTATAAAAATAATATCTGTAGGTACAAACATTTTTTTAGATTTTTAAATTTAAATGAGAATTATTTATGAGAAACTTTCTATAAAATGTTAATTTTACTATTAATTTTGTAAACTTTTAACTACCTATAAATATAGTATGATTCGGAATTGTTCATGATCAAAAATCTTACTTCAAACTATACCTATATATATGATAAGGAGAATAAACATTTTTTAAATATTTATTTTTGGTCTAATTATTTAAAAGTTTAATTTTTATCTATTTGAATATAAGCTTAAACTAAACAAAATCTACTTAAACTATCATAGTATACTGAACGTGTTTTAAAATTTAAACAAAGCTCTCTAATGTTAAAATATAATCAACTATATACAGATATATATACAGATACATATTGCGACCTCCTTCGACGAATTTTATATTAAAATATATATACAGATAAACACTGCGACCGCCTTGGACGAATTTTACATTCGAATATATAAGTTATAAAATTAAACATGGTACCAATATAGTTACGTTTCGTTGAAGTCTCGCGTGTATTTTATTTTAGTCTTCGAGAATCTCCTTGGCCGTCCCCGCTGCGCCGCGTGGGGCCCGTGACGTGGTAAAAGCCCGGCGGTCACCAACATTATTATTATTGTCACAGAGCTGGTCTCTCCAACCGTTAGGAGTTCAAGATAGGCAATTTTCTATGTGTTTGCATGCTGTTTGTGTAAATGGTGCATAGTATAAGTGCGATCATTAATATGAGGGAGTGTATATAAAATAAATAATTATAATTTGAGTGAAACACTGAAACTTAGTTTTATATTTCCAATAATATAGCTTACTGAGTGACATTATAGTATGAACACTTATTATACAAATTTAAGAGAAGAAGTTTATATAGGCATGTATATATATGAGTCGGTTTTCGACATTTTATTTTCAATGTCCATTATTTAGCTCTAAAACTTGTGATATCTTGTTTTTTGAATTTGAATTATTGAGTTTAACAATCAAAATATCGAAAATAGACTTTTACACAATGACAGATTAACTTTTATTCTACAATATTGATAATAGGGGTTTTTACTCTCGATCAGCTCAATAAACCATATTATTGGAAATACAAAAATTAATTTTCATATTATTTCTCCATACTATTGATACCCGACTAAAAACACGTATTCTTAAATAATATTATGTAAACCATTTTAATACAATCAATACATTTATAAATATGCACAGAATCTAAAGTTAGAGGGAATCGGAAATTTGTACTCAAATCTTTTTTTTGACAATTTGTTTTTTTCATAATGATTTATCATCAAACGATTTTTATTTCACTTTTACTTAAATTATAATTTTCAAGACAAAATATAGGAATTCAAAATTTTCTTATTTTTTAGATTTTTCTTTAAATCTTGGTAAACATTTTTATATAATATCAAAATGCTAAAAAATATAATAAAATATTTCTTATAAGATGTAATTATATAGTTATATCTTAGTAATTCAATAATATCAAAAATATGTACCTACATACTTGCCTTGTAGATTTTTTTGTTTTATAAGCGTTTTAAGTCCAGCATTTCACTAAATTCATCAAAATCACAAAAAATTACAAGTTATTTTGTAGTTAAAAGTGTCTCATAAGTTTTTCTTACAGCAATCTAAAAATTTCAGAAATACGTGAGCATATTTTATTTTACACACAATAATTAAATACAAATTATTGTATTGTTATTAAATAATCTTATTAATTATTAAGGCTTGTATGGATTTATTTATTAAGTATTCACCGTAATTTTTTGTATTATTTATTTAATTTCAATTAGTATCTATATTACATAGCATCTTACTGCTTCTGTAACTATAGTTACGTACATCATAATATTATATGCAGGTAATCATTTAATCTAACTTTGGTCCATAGATTGTTTTAAAAATCATAAAAATATGTAGGTACCTTTATTCATATATACAATATTACAATATACATATAGGTATTATAAATTTAAATTAACTTTATATAGTAAATATTAATAAAATTTTACTAACTATATAATAAAACCTGATAAAAACGTGTATAGATTATGTTAGTATATATTTATTTTCGATTTTATTGCATTGCAGACAGGTTAGTTGCCTCATATTATAGGTTAAGCACAGTTAACTGCCTAAATAAGACGGGCAAAGCTCAAGAGCACAGATTAAACATAAAATAGTGTTATAGATAAGCATGTAATACATAGGTATAATGTATAAATGTATATAGTTTAATGTTTTAATTGAAATTACGGACTCATAGATAAATTCCTATTATATGTACCTACCTATACATACATACCTACTATGTATTATATTATACCTACTGCAGGCTACTATATTAACTAATCTATTTAATTTCTTATTCTGTTTTTTACTATTCAGGTCGAAGTGGCAAGCTTTTAAATTGTGTGAAGACGTGATGGTTAAATATAATTTAATTATATATATCTATATTATATAGGTACATCGTACATATCAATATATATTTATTTTTTTCTGTCAGTGTGTAAGTATTCAAGCTCCTCCTAAACAGCTGCACCGATTTTAATGAAATTTGTTGTGTGTGCTTGAGTGGGTTCTTGAATGGTTCAGATTCACAATTGGACCCAGTAGGGCGAACCCGGGGAGGTGATCAAACAAGGATTTGAGATTTACAATGGACATTTAAGTTTTTAAACGGTTGCTATTGGTTATAGGATTAATAATATTAATATAAATTAATATTCAGTTATTATTGCTTGCCATTGGTTATTCGGGCAGATCAGATACAAGCATGCATCAAATCGAATTTTTACACATTGCCTTCCAAAATGGTTGAGTAACTTGAGTTGCACTTATAGTAGATGGATTGCCTATGTACTTATACTTGATACACTGTAGCACATTATCCACAATCCGACGTCGTCGAATTGCCTACCAGAGTGGCTGAGTTGCACTTACTGCAGCCAAAAGTGAGTTATATCCAAAAGGAGTTGAACATTCACAAATTGTTGTTGTCATTTTTTAAGGGCAACGAGTGCGTGAGATCAGATAGTATTTGTATATAATATTATATCAATAACAAATATAAAAAAAGTCAAGTTAAGTTAAACTGTATAGGTATAGGTACTTAAATAAATACCTAGGCATACTATAAGTACTGGCTTATTGTTTGAAGTTTTAAACTTTAGATTAGTTTATTGATGACAATACTTATTAAATCGTTAAATTAACCTGTATATAATATAGTGGGCGTATATCGATTGCGCCGTAATTACCTTTTTACCTGTGAAAAATCTATGATTCCACCGGCTATTGACTCCGCCGAGCTTTTTTAATTATTGATTCCGCCGAGCTTTTTTAATTATTGATTCCGCCGGCTATCGATTCCGCCGAAGTTTTTTATTAATATATTATTATTTACTATTATTTATTTTATTTGTACTACAATATTTTTGCTTTTTTGGCGTTAACTAAATAAATTGTATAACATTTTTTTACTATTTTAATACATTTTACTTACAAAAATGTTTGAATTATTTTTCGATAGCCGGCGGAATCAATAATTAAAAAAGCTCGGCGGAATCGATAGCCGGCGGGATTGATATTAAAACGGCGGAATTGATAAAACCCCTACATAGTGACTAACTCAATAGGTAGTCTAGGTTTAACTTGTTTCATCATAGGCCCATAGACCCTTCATAGTTCCTCATTAATGAGTCATTATACCCATCAACCATCAATGAACAAACTTCAACTTTTTTTTTAATTGGACACAAATAATACAGTTACCTATTTTTATAGAATTATAAAACAATCATAACGTTATAAACTTATAATTATACCATAGAATAATGTGATTGTACTGTTGAAATAATGTGAGTTTCTATATTCAATAAGATCATATATATTAGAGACAACATATTATAGATTTTACTAACAACAAATAAAACCTTAATACATGGAACACTTTTTCCTACAATTATTTTTATTCTACTACAATCCTCACTGCATTACATAATATTAGACATATTAGTCCCAATTCCTATAATCCTATAATGGTTATTGTAATCCTAACATAGCAACTACAACGATTTGCGTGTATACTTACGTCTTACACTATAGGCTAAGTGTCACCATAGTAATGACAGTGCAATCTCAGTTTAAGACATTTTATAAATTTATTAGGTCGGTAAATAACATAATTTATTTTTTATATTGGTATAATTCAATAAATTAGTATTTGATATTATTTTGCACTGAGCCCGCAATTTGTTATGCTGGCCCTGAGTGGCTTATATATATGATTTAATTTAGGATTGAACTCCTATATAACGCCCTATATACACCATTATTCATTATTTATCTAATTATCTAACCACCTTTATGATACATTGATACCAATAGCAAAAAAAATTTCATTGCTATTCTTTTTATCAATCAATTCATGTTAACGCTCAAACGCTTACTGTAAAAAAAAAATCATTTAAAAATCATGTATTTTTATTTAAAAAAATGTAACAACAAATCTTTATTACACATACACAGCAGGTAGTCAGCACTCAGCAGCCAGCTGGGTCTTCCAAAGTATGTAGGTATATACCTAACTACCTAAGCCTGGCTAAGTCGCAGACTAATTTATTACTACCTAATTGCAGCTTATATAATTGTATAGGTATAATACTTTAATAGGGACTTACCTACATATTTGGAATACTATGTTTTTCCTAAAGTATTTTATAAACTTTTATGTTAATATATTGATAACTAAAATTCATAACTCGTTTATTGTCTACAGTCTTTCATGGAAATAGGTTAGCCGTTAGGTTATAATTCGAGATAGGTATATTATATAGGTATATATATGTATATTTATATATAATATATGGCTACTGATCAACTATGATATCGTGAGCCGACTTATGTAGCAGATGTGTTTACTTTTTTTCACCACTCACTCCATTAAATGTATTACTTTGATGAATTGATAGTGAAAAATCATTATATATATTACAATAATTATTTAAACTTTTAAAAATTAATATTCTCTTTTTTGTGCCTACCTAAAAAAAATCTTCAGGTATGGTGTGGGCAGTCTTGTAAAGGATACTTTTAAAAAGGATTCAAGTACAAATGCAGATACTTATTTTTAAAAGTATCTAAAATACGTATTTGAATTTTGAATACTTGGAAAAATAGTACCTATTCAAGTACAAATACAAATACTTTTAAAAAGTATTTATAGATACTTACAAATACTTTTTCTATTTTGTTTTTCAATGTGTTTTACCTTGTTACCTTGACCTGCTATTATGTCCTTATAGATAAGTTTAATCATTGGAATAAGAATACAGCATTTTTTGGTCTTTGGTGTATCGTGTATGTACCATAAAATACTATAACTTAGGCCTCTAAAAATATTACAATAAACCCAAATACAACGATGAATAATCTATAAATAAAGATGTTGTACAATTTGTATTATTTTATTTAAATTTGACGTTCCTGGCCCCTACACATAAAGTAAGACGGAAAAAGTATTTAAAAATAATTTTTGATTTTAAATACAAATACTTTCTAAAAAGTATTCAAATACTTGGCCAAAGTACCTACTTTTTAAAATGTATTTAGAATACGTATTTGAGTAGGTATACTTAAAAAGTATTTGAATACTTTTACTCAAGTACTTTACAAGACTGAGTGTGGGCTACTAGTCCCTTCCGAGAGCAAGCGCCTATGCTACCAATATAGGTATTTAGAGACTTTAATAGACTGTAGGACAATCAGGACTATAATATGTAATCCAAAAATCTAAATTCTTTCACTGTGCATAATAGTATACGGTAGGTACCTATACCTACTCATTGCTTATAGTATTATACTTAATATAATATGGTATTGACGTAATTGTATACTTAATAAATGGTTTAACTATTTATCCATTAGTACAAGAACTGAGAATAGAGATAGGTATACTAGGTTAGGTTTATATTATATAAATGTATCGAGTTATTTATCGGTAATAACCATTATTATTAATAGTTTTATCAGAATGAAAATAATTATGGTCTAATGGCTAGTTATTATAGTCTGTTGTAATATGGATAAAAAATAACCATTTTTAATTTTAAACAAATTATATAATAATATAGATCCATACTACAGAATCAACACAAAATAGTATAATCACAGAATAGATTTAATCTGGTCTGTGGTATGATAGTATGTTATACTATATTTTACGTATAGGTACTTCATTATCTAATAATCTTTGGAAGGTAAACATCATTATTACTATGATTACATTTAAATTTAAATATTAAAAATTAGATGTCATTAAATACAATCACACATGAATATTTAAAATTTCATTCCCGCTTTTTTACTCAAAAAAATAAAGAAAGCACACTCTTGTCTCTTGTACCACACTTGTACTCAATTTTGGCGGTTAACATTATTTACTCTTTAAGGTTATTATATAACTAATGATATTAGTGATTATAAAATCACGTTTTGTGAATTGTGATCCATTTATCAACAATCAAACATTATCAATGATCATGTTTGATATTACCTCTTCCATTATTGACCAATAGGTATTATTTGATAGATTATTATATTTCATTATTATTATCCATATTCTATTATCCACTGACCAATATTACTATTGAAATATGTAGTGGTCCTCAATTGTAATTCATAATCAATATTATATATTATATTGCTATTATGTGACTATGCGAGTATAATCTCTGATAACTAATAACTATAATAATTACTAACTACATCACTTAATTCATTGTTATTACTTATTAGATACTCCTACAGTAGCACAGTAGGTAGTACTGACGTACTTTTTTTTTTCTGACCACTATTCGTTTAGCTCATTTTTTCCACGTGGTTTTACGCGGTTTCAGCTTAAATACTCAGGTAGTTTTGATCTATGAGTGATTTATATAATTATAAACTATATGATACTTATATTTATATATATATGTGGAAAACGTCAATGGATTTTTCGTTTATTTAACAGAAGCTATTTATTTTTATAGATTTTGTAATGGCTAGTGTACTTGTGGTTGGTGGTGGAGGCCGAGAACATGCAATTGCCTGGAAACTAACACTTTCTAAAAAAGTAAGAATAATTTAAACTTAAAATTATAATATTAAATTAAATCGATATATTTATATATTATATTCTTATTTTAAATAGTCATTACCAATTATTGTGTTTAATGTATTAATTCATGCATATTTAATATAATTTGAGATGTTTACTTGATAATTTATATTATATTGATACAAATATTTAAAGTAGTTAAGATAATATAAGCTGAACAAAAATGTGGATGACTAAAATATAATGGAC
Source organism: Nasonovia ribisnigri (assembly GCA_027563435.1). NCBI lineage: Eukaryota > Metazoa > Arthropoda > Insecta > Hemiptera > Aphididae > Nasonovia > Nasonovia ribisnigri. The sequence continues at coordinate 40,170 of JANEHU010005142.1, read as the reverse complement.
TAATCATGGGCTACTAAATCATGCACCAATCATAGTTGATTTATTAAATATTTTTGACGATCGTCAATACAACACGGCACAAATTTTTCAATTTTTTATGCAACTGCATAATATACTCGTATTATTTCAGAATTATTATAACTTTTATTTAGAATTCTTTTGGATAAAATAATTTCTTATTTTCTAAATGATATAAATTAGAAAATTAATCAGATATGTATATTTTATTATATTTTATTTATTTTTTAACTATATTTATAAATACATTAATACCTGTGCATCTAAATTCCTATATAGTTCGGCCAGACCCAACATATTAAACTAAATATATTATATTCTCACATTTTCTTATCTAATAAATAACCTAATATTGTTAATTTTATGAATGTTGTAGGCATTAGAATTAGACCCATGTAAGTATTTGATATTTATAGTTTATAGAACTACCTATTCATCATTGTATTTTAATATTTAGAAAAGTAAGATAGTTAAAATTATTTAAATACATTTTTTCTTTTTACAGGTGAATAAAATTTATATTACACCAAACAATATTGGAGCTGCATTATTGCCTCAAATTGAATTTGTAGATTTGGATGTCAACAATTTTGAAGTATGAAGATGGAGATAAAAAATATTATATTTTTATTAAAAATAATATCAACTGATAGTGTATTTTATCATGAATTAGGAAGTTACTGTTTTAAATTCTATATTCATTTTCAATGGTATACTTTGAATATTTTTTTAGATATTACTTAGTTTTTGATCTAAAACTTCAAACCTGCAATACATTAATTTTTGATGACAAACCAAATAATTTTCATTTTACAAACTTGTAATTTGTATTCAACAAACCGGAACCGAATCAAACTATTCATATTATGTAACACCCGATCTGCAACAAACTGAAAACAATTCAAAAAACTTTTAAAATATGAAATTATGTTGATAAAGTTATGATGAAAAATACCAACAAAATTAATATTTACTTTAAGAATAATTTTATCGGTTATCGCAACTACCATAACTGTACGGCAATAAATAAACAATTCGGTTATCACTACTACCTTTATGGCATTTTCCAACACATTTACTAACACCACTGTCGTACTTTTCATATTGTCAATACTTTTTGTAGTGTGGTGTAATTCGCAATAATACTTTATGTGTTGGTTTGAATTTTAAGGTGTTACACAATTTAAGAATACAATATCAAAATTTAGGGCAACCAATAATATTACTGATAAAATAATTTTTGTAATAATATAAATATTAGTTTTGGAAAGGATTTTACATCGTTTTTTCTACAATTATAGTTATTGGCAAAATGGTGTGTGGAGAAATCTATCGAGTTAATAATTGTGGGTCCTGAAGATCCTCTTGCATCAGGAATTGCAGATGTATTAGCTACTTACAACCTGGATTGTTTTGGACCATCTGCTAAAGCAGCCCGTATTGAAAGTGACAAAGAATGGTCAAAACAATTTATGGATGAATTTAATATTCCTACAGCCAAATGGAGATCATTTAATGATGTTAAACAAGCAACAGATTTTGTTTATTCGTAATTATTTCAATTAATATTTATAAATTAAATTTGTATGACGTGATATTTATTTCATTTATATTGTAAATTTGTACTAGTGCTGACTATCCTGCATTAGTAGTAAAGGCAAGTGGTCTTGCTGCGGGCAAAGGAGTTGTAGTTGCTTCTAATAAACAGGAAGCATGCTTGGCTTTAGATGCCATCTTAACAGAAAATCGGTTTGGTAAAGCTGGTCAGACCGTTGTAGTTGAAGAATTGTTACAAGGAGAAGAAGTTTCAGTATGATAGCATATTCATTTTAACCTTGCAAAGCATTTGAATTTATATATGCTATTATTTTTGTACAGGTTTTATGTTTTTCTGATGGTATTAATATAAATGTCATGCTACCAAGTCAAGATTATAAAAGGGCATATAATCAAGACAAGGGTCCAAATACTGGAGGTATGGGAGCATTTTGTCCTTGTTACAACATGCCTCAAAATGAGTTGGACGAAGCTAAAAATATTTTACAAAGGGCAGTTGATGGTCTTCGCAATCGTGGGACTCCTTTTGTTGGTGAGTATTTCAATTGATCATTGTTGTTTTTAAAAATTATGTTTAAAATTTTAAATGGTTTTTAGGTGTTCTTTATGCTGGATTAATGGTAACCAATGATGGCATTAGAGTTTTAGAGTTCAATTGTCGTTTTGGTGATCCTGAAACCCAAACAATATTGCCACTATTAGAATCTGACCTTTTTGATATTATGAAAGTATGTAATTATTAATTACTGTAAATTTAAAGTCTTTTAAACAATTAATAATCATATTAAATTTATAATTGTTAATACTTTACTAGGCATGTTGTAATGGTACTTTGGATAAAGTTGAAGTTGAATGGAAAACTGATCAATTTTGTGTTGGTGTTGTGATGGCTAGTAGAGGATATCCGTTAACATCCAGTAAAGGGGATGTTATATCTGGTAAATTGTGTAACTGAGTTATTAACTAATATTTAACTATACATTTTTTGAAACAGTTATAATTGTACATTTTTAGGATTACCTAGTGTAACAAAAGGCATGGTATTTCACATGGGTACTAAGTTAAATAACTACGGGGAATTGGAAACAAACGGAGGCCGTGTATTAATTGTGGTTACTACTCATCAAGACTTAGTTTTAGCTGCTGCTAGAGCCACTATGGCTTGTGGTAGAATTATGTTTAATGGTGCTCAATTCAGAACTGATATTGCTCATAGAGGAATTGCTAGGTTTGCATTAACTCGTTCGTTTTTTGATAATTACCTAAATTTTTAATTTATTATTGTAGAGCAATTCTTGCTAAGGGTGCTACAACTTACAAGTCTAGCGGTGTTGACATAACTGCTGGAAATAATTTAATTCCAATCTATAAACAAATGGTATCTATTACAAAACGTCAAGGAGTACTTGGAGATTTGGGTTCATTTGGTGCCATGTTTGATCTCAAAGCAGCTGCATTCCAGGATCCAATACTTGTCTCCAGTTCAGATGGAGTTGGCACGAAATTGAAGGTATGGAAAATTAGTACGATAGCTATATTTGGCGCAACAATGTTGTATCGGAGGGTTTTAAATAACTGGTCTGAGTGGCTTCCATAAATTTTTAAAAAAGGTCTGAGTTTTGTCCTCAATAGTAATTAAAAATTATATATTTTCCTTTCAACTTTTACAGACTGAGTACTGTCATTTATATAAATAATATTCAAGGAAATTGAAAACAGTTAGTAGCATAGGTGCAAATAGTGTTTAAGATTTATGGTAGGGGGGAGGCTGATGCTTTAGCTACTTAAAAAAACATTTATATAAGAATAATCACCTAAAAAATTTCCCAATAGAACATATAGGTATACCTTATACCTAATTATTACAATATTATTAAAAAATAAAACTTACAGTTTACAACACATTTTTTCAAATGTACTGTTTCAACTACATAAAATACTTGCCAAAATTACATTCACATAGGCGGTCTTACAAGTGCAGCCTGTGCTGCACCTGACATTTCAATTTTCAACCTCCACGTTTTTGTTATTGGTTGTTATCATATAATTATTCATAACCCATAAGGTAGGTATTTTATAATTTATATATCTTTGTTATTTCACAATCTATTTTTCTGATCAAAATCTGGGTTTTTAGTTCATAGTTCTTAGATAAGGCTCAAATCGAAGATCTTCTAGGCAGTGTTATCTGTCACTGCCTAGGTTACTTCTATATACATAGCTTTAAAAATATGCAAATAGTAATTAAGGCGTTTAAAAAATGTTTGAACACCTTGTATATATTATTTTTAATTAGTAATTTAGTTTTTGTGTATTAAGGGTATGTTAATGAACAATTGTAAGTCTAAATTATTAACTATTATTTTCATTTCTAAATGTTTATCTAAACTACTTACTATAGTAAAGTTTCGTATTTTGTACGCCAATGTACAATGAACTCATAACATATTGCTTATTTAGTTTCGAAGAGTCGTGATGTTATTTATATAAAATCTCTCTTTTTCTTATCCTTCTGTCATTTATATTTTCTTAAATTTGAACTACGTATTTTGATATAATCATTTGTTTGATCACTTTTTAAAACTTAAAAATTGAAAAATATTTTGATAAAACATCCATTTAAATTAGAGTTAAATGATTTGAGATTCTCCCCATACTGATGTTTGAAATTTACTTTCTGGTGATCCCTTTATAAATTACTTAAGTGAAATCGACGAAAGTGTTACTTTCATTTCTTTTTTTAGTCAGAGAAGTTTTTCTCTTTTCTCTTTTCTTGATCCAAAAATTATCATTACTTTTTCTGATATTTTTGAAACTGGTTGAGAACCATTGCCTTATGCCCTTATGTTGTTAAAACTCAAATGATTGTTCAAAATTAATTTACTTCCAAATTATTATCTACAGTTAAGATATAGAAAAGTCTGCGATAATACTTAAATTGTTTTTAATTAGTGATATTGACAAACTGTTATTGTGGACACAACTCAGCTGTTACAATGTATATATATTTTTTCTCGGACAGTACCATTTATAATTCATATTTACATATTTTTTTATTATTTTATGCAATTTAAAGGTTGCTTTAACGTGTAATAGTCATGAATCAATTGGGCAAGATCTTGTTGCAATGTGTGTTAATGATATATTAGTTCATGGTGCTGAACCTTTATTTTTCCTTGATTATTATGCAACTGGTCGATTAGAAGGAGGAGCTGTTGTTCAAGTTGTTAAAGGCATTGTAGATGGTTGCCGTCAATCTGGATGTGCTCTTATAGGTAATTATTTGTTATGACTTTTTCATATGAATAAATGATTTGATTTACATTTATTTTTAGGTGGAGAAACAGCGGAAATGCCAGGCCTTTATCAAAATAATGATTACGATGTTGCTGGTTTTGCTGTAGGAGCAGTAGAGCGAAATAAGATTTTACCTCATATTGAAGATATTGTTTCTGGGGATGTTGTTATTGGCTTAGAATCAAGTGGTGTTCATGCTAATGGATTTAGTTTGATTCGTAAAATAATGGACATGGGTTGTCATAAATTTACAGATGAAGCCCCTTTTAGCTTGGATAAGAAGACCTATGGTAACTTTTAATTACTCTAAAAACTAGTTTTTAGGAACCTTGTTTTTCATAATTTTTTTACTTTAAAAATTGTTTTGTTATTATTTACTATAGAATATAAAAAAAAACTTATAAGGTCAAAATAATTAAAATGTATCTTTCCCCTGAAAATAAAGGATAGATGTTAGTATCTAGTTGGTTGGATCTAATTTGCTACAATAAACCTTCTACAATGTTAAGTTTAAATAATTTGTACTACTCCTTTAATTAATAGCAGACAGAAAACAATACATAATTGTAAAATCAATACTCAGAATCTAATATAAACAATAAACGTACTTATTTTTTGATAAAATTAAGTTTTATTTTAACAATAGAAAATTGAATGTATTGAATAAAAATATTTTTTACTGACCAATATTATTTATTACAAAGCCAAAGTATTGAAAATAGTTGAAATATTTCCATAGTTGCTCTTTTACTACAAATTTCTTAAAAGTTTGATTATATTTTTTAGGTGAAGAACTATTGACTCCTACAGTAATTTATGTTGAGCGTGTATTACCTTCAATAAGAAATAATAATATAAAAGCATTGGCTCACATTACTGGTGGTGGTCTAATAGAAAATATTCCACGTATTTTACCAAAAAATAAAAAAGTTATTTTAGATGCTACAAAATGGAGTATACAGCCTGTATATGGTTGGATAGCTGCAACAGGTATAATTAATATTTAGTATATTATACATATTCATTTTTGTCAATTATTAAGTAATTTAGGTTGATTAATGTATATAATTTGGTTTTATAGGTAGCATCAATGAAACTGAAATGTTACGAACATTGAATTGTGGTTTAGGTATGGTATTAATAGTTGATAAGAAACATGTTGAAGATGTTCTGGATGCTACTAATGGTAAAGTTGTTGGCATAGTTGAGGAAAAAATGTCTGGTAAGTTCAACCAGTTTACATAATTTATCAAAAAGTATATTTAACTTTTTGTAGACTGTGTAACAATACTAATATATAATTTAGAATAAAGAGAGCTCAAAGTGTGAACTTTCATTAATACTTGTAGACGAACAACCAGTTGAAGTGAAAAAATTTGCAAATGCCATGGAGCCTTTGATGCGTCCTCATATTCAGACCTATGTGGCATCTAGGATGCATCCAAAAATGCGTGTAGCTGTTCTTATATCAGGAACTGGAACTAATTTACAGGTAAACTATTCTCTATTCCAAATAAGATCAGACTTCGGCGGCCACCACTTTTCGTCGGGTGGCGGTTAGACGCCGTCTCCTCACTACAGTGTCGCGTCAGGCGCTGCCCATGCGCACAACTCGACTGCCGAAGGCTGATCATATTTGGAATAGAGTATATTATAAAAATATTTATTTGATTTTTAAGCTCAATATACAAATTCCTTCTTAATAATTGTTGTGATTTTTTTTTATAACTAGTCGTTGATTGATGCTACTACTGATGATCCATCTATGATGTCTGAAATTGTTTTAGTAATTTCCAATAGACCAGAAGTTGAAGGTCTAAAACGTGCCAGGCGTGCTGGTATATTGGCTTTGGTAATACATTAAAAATTATATTTTGTTAATGTAATTTATTTATAGTGTTGGGCGAGTATTATTTTATAATGATGATTCAAATTTCAATTATTTTGAGTCAATTCGAGTTCAAATTTTGAGTACTTGACAAATGAAGAATATTAAAAAAAGGTTAATTTTTTTATATTTATTTGTTTAGGAAATAGATCATACTAAATTTAAAACACGCGAACAATTTGAAGATGAAATGTTGAAAGCATTAGATCAAACACAAGTAGATGTTGTTTGCTTAGCTGGTTTTATGCGCGTGTTAACAAATAACTTTGTGAACAAATGGAGAGGTCGTCTATTAAACATACACCCTTCTCTTTTACCTTTATTCAAAGGTCTTCATCCTCAAAGGCAAGCCCTTGAATCTGGTGTACGAGTTGCTGGCTGTACAGTCCATTTTGTAGAAGTAAATATTTTTATTTTTATTTTTATTTTTATTGATAATTTGTGTTGTATAAACTTATTTATGAGTGAAATTTTTAGTTAGAAATTGATGCTGGAGCAATCATAGTACAAGAAAGTGTGAACATGAGTTTAGATGAAACAGAAGAAAGTCTTATTGAAAAAATTAAAAAGGTGGAACATGTTGCTTTTCCAAAGGCTTTAAAACTGTTTGCTACTAATCAAGTTTATTTGGATAAAGATATTGGTAAAGTAAAATGGTTATCAAATTCGAGCGATGTATTTAGAAATATTATTTAAATAATAATTAATCATTTTTACATTTATTTTATATTCTATCATTTTTATTTTATTTTTCCGTTAAATATAAATATAATATAATTGTTTCTGAATACACTTACAATATTTAAAGTATTGTTGTAAAGTATAAGTTTCTTGTGTCTAATTTTTTTTACTATAATATGTATTAAAAAAAAAAATTATTTGTTGTATTTTTTATACATGTCATTCCTTTGCCAATTTTGTAATTTTTTAGATTCTACCGATTTAAATATATAATAGATTATTGTTTTAAATTGTCATATGATAAATGTTTCAATAAATAAAACTATTAATTCATTTTTGTCTTTTTTTATATTTATCAGGATTTATTGAACATTTGGTGTAACTAAGAGTTCTTACTACTAATTAATTTCATAAAAAATTATGTGATTAAGTTTAACAACAAAAATAAAATATTAAATATCAATAGAGGTTTAAAAAATAAAAAAATCTATATAATATAATTTTGAATGTCAATGTAAATTTACTTTTCTAGTATGTCAAACAATGTGTTGTCTCCGTCTTACAAACGCGTAATGCAAATTTATGCTTAGCAGATGACATTTTATTCCGTTAACTTAAAAGTCAGAGTGAATCGACCTATTATGAAACTTGATTGTAAGAACATTATCTGTGTTTTGTTGGAAGTTATTTTACAATAATTCAGTTTTTAAGTGAGTAATGCGTGTATATTAAATTTAAATTACAAATGCTCATAACTCACTTAAAAACTGAATTATCGTAAAGAAGTTTCCAACATAACACAGATTGTGTTCTTACAATCAAATTTCATAATAGGTCAAGTCACTCTAATTTTTAAGCTAACGGAATAAAATGTGAACTGCTAAGCGTAAATATTCTATGTTACGCATTTGTAAGAAGGAGACAATACATGTGAGGCGTCCTCTTAGTTATTATAGTGTCACATAGACAATAAACAATTATATTACTATAACAGTAGTTAATTCTTTAATTTTCTGTACAGAAATTAAGTGAGTTAAAAATTGTATAGTTCACTATGTACATCAATAATTTAATGATGAATAAACAATTCAATAAAAGTACCTACATAACCATAGCAACAATATAATATCTTATTATTTGTTTTATCTATTCTCACATATGATTAAAAATCAAAGATTATTTTTTGAATAAAAATGGGAGTAAGTATATAGTAATAAAGGTAATTAATCACTTAATATTTTTTTTTATTTAATAGGATTTAAAAGCTACTACAATAAAAGATGCAATAAAAAGTTGGGAAGATGAAAATAAGGAATCTGCAAGTGAAGCTACAAATATTTGTTTACAATTTCAGTGGCCACCAATTGAAAAAATGGATAACAATTTATCTGTTTTAACTAAATGCGAGTATGTGTTTTTTATGCAAATAATAATTGTTAAATATTATTTATTTTTAAGATGTAAATGTTAATATTTGTTATAGGAAATTATCATTAAGTACAAATATGATTGAAAAAATAAATGGTCTTGCTGCTTTAAGGCATTTAAAAATTTTGTCATTGGGACGTAACTATATTAAGGCTTTTACTGGACTTGAACCATTGGCTGATACTCTAGAAGAATTATGGATATCTTATAACTTTATTGAAAAAATGAAAGGTGTTCTAGGCATGCGTAAACTTAAAGTTTTACACATGTCCAATAATAATGTTAAAGAATGGGCAGAAGTAAATAAGCTTGCAGAAATGGAAAGTCTAAAAGACTTTTTATTTGTCGGTAATTTATTATTATATACCTGTCATTCAAATTAGGTGTATAATTATAATATATACTAAAACTGTATTACTAATAAGTAAATCAATTGATCATAATCATTATCTGACTATTCACATCCTCTTGGTTTCAATTAGTGAGGATAATCAACACTCCACTCTAATAACTTTTACATTGGAAAATGTACAAACTATTTATGTAGAATTTTAGATCATTTGTCAAAGATATAACTATTATTAACATAACTTAAATAATATAATGTTGGGTAATACCTACTTGGCTACTTCTATTTAGTTTTAAATATTATCTATTACTAATATTATTAAATTATTGTATATATTTTTAATTTTAACAAACATACAAATATTTAACAATTAATATGCGATACAATATTACAATGGCATAGGTACCTACCTAGTACCTATGTTAAATTGATCCGTATATTAATATATTTATTTAAAAAAATTAACTAGTTGACTTAGATAAATGTTTTTACCATCAAAATTGTCCTATAATTATATTCACAAATTGGCTATTTTGAATTTTTTCAAAAAAAGTTAAATCAAAATTAAAATTTTTAATTTTCATAATTAAATAATAAAAATATTTTTTTATATTATACATGTAGCGCAAGTGACTAGGAATAAATTAAATATAGAAAAAAATAGAACAAAAGTTATTTCATCCGTCAGCCGTCAGGTCTTCCTGGTTACATTCTGTATAGGTACATAATATAATATATCATACGTTAGTAGTTCATATTAATTTATTCAGATAAAGTTTGTAGTTATAAAAAGAAAATAATGTTTACAATATGCTTAAATAATATGATATTAACAGATTAATTTATTTACAGGCATTATCTTTTTTTAACCTCATTATAATAATAACAATTTTCTCAGGAAATCCACTTTATGACTGTTTGGATGAATCTGTGTGGCGTAGTGATTGTATTAGAAAGCTTCCTAAACTAGTAATATTGGACGGGGTACCAATCATAAGAGATTAAAAACATCTCAGTTGAAAACAATTAAGTCTAAATTTACTTGGTAATTTAATATATTGTTTTATTAAAAAATAAAACCAACAATTTATCATTATGATGCCGGATTAAGATATTTATTGACTGAAGTTATAAAAGTCGGGCACTTTGAATTAATTTATAATTTATATGTACCTAGTATCAATCTATAATATTTTGATTATTTTTTGTAATTAAGTTTCTAAAGTATTTTTTTATTAATAATGGAAGGTAGGTAGTACTAGGTACTCAAAAGATTTGGTGTATAGAGTTGGTTCCACTATCAATGTTAGGAATAAAACTAATTAATCTGGCATTGTGATTTGTGATTACACGTGATACGTTAAATAAGTTTTTAATTGAAATTATATTTAATTTTATCGCCTTTAGGAAACACTTAGTTGTAGAACAAAATATCGTCTGGATGGATCATATTATTTCAAAATTACATACATCATTCATATTATTTGACGAACAAGACTAAAAAAATGTGAATCGAAATAAATATTATAAGTATGTTATAAACTCAATATAAAGCTTATTATAAATTATTATTTTTTTTTAATAAACGATATATTTATTTTAATTAATATTACTATTATAATTTATAAGGATAAGTACCTATATACATTTTAATTCCAAATAGTATATATAATTTATAGTATACCAATGTTTTTTTTCTTTATTGATAATATACGTTGTAATCCATTCAACGTAAGAAATTCGTTGCCTATTTCAGAATATGCTAACATTTTTGAAGAAAAAAAATATTATTTTTATTTTTGTAAATTTTTTACTCTTTTGAATATGATAACATACATTTTTAATTTTATATTTCTAAGCAGAATATTATATGGACTGATATTATGGAGTATTTTGATCTATGAAAATCAAATTTTGCACCTATTTAGAGTTTAGACGAATGGCGTGTGCACTATAATACTAACTCAACGTCGCAACATTTTCCGTGGTCCCGCCTCACCACTCCGCTCATCTATACTTTAAGTACCTACTACTTTTAACTCATAAACTACGATTTTGTATTCAATGTCCGAAATTTGATTTTTAAATATCTATCGACTGTCGGATTAGTCAAAAGAAATATCCTGTTTTGGAATAAGCAATCAAAAATGCATGTATTACCTATTGTCAACAAAAAAGTTAAAAATTTAAAAAAAATAATGATAAAAATGGTAAAAATTTTAAATATAAATTTTTAGAAAAATGTTGTATTTTAACTTTTCGAATTTATGTAAAAAAAAATATTTTCAAAAAACGTTAGTAGTTTTTATAACGTTAGGTGACAATATAAATATAATATAATATATTATATATACACAATATACCTTTTCCAAAGTTTATAATATGATATGGACATATAAAAAACCAAAGAAAGAGCTTACAAAAATAGTAATATAAAAAAATATAAAATAAATTACAGCTTACAATACGACGGGTGAAGCTGCTCCGGGTTCCATTGTTGTCTGAGTACACTGCTAGTATGGTATTACATGTCGCGTTATTTACTTCACAGTCGTTGAAGTAGACGCGTAGTGGCCAGATAGTTCTTTTTAACTGTATTCCTTAACGACCTTAACGGTTACTTCCACGGCTCCACCTATTACCACGAAGTCAACAAGGAATTTGTACTTAGAATTTTCGTTAATTAAAATCCTACAAACTGTGCCAAACTCGTTGCGTGCCCCACGTACAATCATTTGCAGTGAATGAAAAAGCAAAAGTAGCTGCATAGTTGAAAAATTGTGGCTGGTGATCATCTGAAACTCAATTATAATCAATATACCTAGCCGACTTGCATCCTCGAGATGGGATGCGAGTGTATTATACTATTTAATATTTATACTTTCCTAAACATCTCTTTTAGATTCTGAGCGGAGCGATGAATGTATTGATTTTACAATGATGTGTGTTTTTTTTTTTATTTTTTTTATTTTTGTGTCTGTCATCACCTTTTAGGACAGTAAAAATGCTTAGATTTTCTTCAATAGTACCTTTTCTGATAGGAAAGTGAATCTAGTTGGTACTTTGGGGGTCAAAAGTTAAAATTTTCCAGTAGTTTTCAAAAGCGCCGTGAAAAACAAATGAAAAATTAAGGAAAAACGGGAATTTTTACGGAAAACCAATTTTCGACAAAATCGATTTTGGTTTTTGGTATAACTCTAAAAGAAATGACCGTAGAGACATGCAATTTTGACCGAATGTTTATATAAGCATTTTCTACACACCATAGCATTTTCAAAATATTCTGACTTATTTTGAGCTGTTAACGGACATTTTCAGTTTCCAATTTTTTTAGTTTTTTTTTCTATAAATGTCAAAAAATTTTATTTGTTGGGTAAAAAATCTTGAAAATTTAATAGTAGGCTTCTAATATATAGTTTCAAAGGCAGATGAAAAATATTAAAAATCCGTAGTCACAATTTTTTTTTATAGGTAATCAAAGTTCAAATTTTTACAAAATACGTAAAAATGACGAAAATGTGCAATTTATTTTGAGTTAGAAATTCATAAATTTTTTTCTTTTTAAATCTAAGGTTTGAAAATGTGATACAAGAATCCTTATAAGTTTGCCTAATTTTATCAATGAAAAATGTTTATAAGCAAGTCAACATAAAATTTTATGAGCATTTTAATTTCAAATTTGTACAAGATTAGATATTCACTCGATTTCTCATGTAGCGATTTTCTTATTTTGTTGCAATTCAAAAACAAATAACTGTAGATGCATGAAAATTTTACTGAATGTTTATATACCTAAGCATTTTCTATACACCATCTAATTTTTTATATATTTTGACTGTTTTTCAGGTTTTAGCTATATCTGTAGCCTATAGAGATTGAAAAAATAAGCTATAAACACCCCCAAAGTCTCAAGAAATATATTTATATAACTTTTATTGAAAACATCCATCACCATATTTTTGATGCATATTTGGAGGAATATTACATATTATTAGTTCATAAGTGCATATACCTACTGACTATTATATGCATATTTAACTTTAAATTAAAAAACAAATTAAATTCTCATTTGTATTCTCTCACAGACCCACGCGCGACACGGAAAATTTGCGTTTAGCAGAACTATACTTGATTATCTGAATAAATAAGTGTAGCAGACAAAATTATATAGGCCTCACCGCCTCAGCCACGAGCATGAACAATTACTTATTAGGTAATTACACAATTTGTAACATAGGCGCCCGCAGAAATTTTTCTAGGGGGGGGGGGCAATGTTAGGATTTGAGGATAAATATTATAATTTTACTAGGTGTTTTAAAATAATAACCTTTTTTATTATACTCGTATACAATATATTATATTTTATTATGTTACAACTTATTTTATAATTAATATAGGTATTAGATACATAGGTACATAGGTATAAGTAAAAGGTAAAGGTAACTAATTTTCAAAAAGAAATTGTAATCGTCTCACATCTCTTCCGAAACGATCTACAATTTCTTCATAATATTTGTTATTATTAATTAGATCAATTATCGTAGATTTATGTACATTCATCATGCATAAAGCATCGAGTCTTTCGTTAGTCATGGTAGAGCGTATCCAGGTTTTAATCCTCCGCAAAGTGCTGAAAGACCGCTCAGCAGTACAAGTAGTTGCCGGGAAACTAAGGTCAATACAAATTGCCGAAAATACTGATGGGTAAAATATTTCCGATTCTTTTAGTATACCTAGTACATTCTTTGATTTCTGAATATTTGAGCGATTGTCATACCAAATCATTGATTCAGCTGCAAAATTGTCTAGAAAAGAACTATTGGTTGAGTCACGGTGCCATTTAGATTGAAGATGAAGTTTCACAGAGCCATGGAAGTCTTTATATTTCGTAAATTCATTAATAATAAATCGACCTTGCACTCCTCGATCCAGTTGAGGTTTGAATAATACGCAATAACGGCATAAAACTCCTTTTAATTTTGAAGAGTATGAAATAAAAGGATAATCTATTAACCACTGAAGACGAAATAAACGATTTCCAGTACTGGAGTCTTTTTTAAAATCGTACGATTCATCGGGTACCCACGCTTGTTTTAATGCTTTATAAATGATCTCGTCTGACAATTTTCCATGATTTATAAAATTTCCAATATCATAGAAATCAATGTTTGCAAAATCCTAAAAAATTAATTATTCAATTTAAACCAGGGATGGAAAACATTTTTTATTTTTCCATTTTTGTTATTGTTTATTAATTTAAAAAATATATTTTTTTGTTTAACATTTTTAAACGTTTTAACTAACGTTATTTTTCTTTATTGTTTCCAAATAACATTTTTGATAATTTAAAAATACTAAAAGTTAAAATTACCTAATTGTTCTTCATAAGTATTTTAATTTTAATTATTATTTATAATTTATACAAAAATTGGATCTTATGCATTGAAACAAAAATAATTCGTAAATAGTAAGTACAAAATAAAGATAAACACTAATAAAATAATTAAAATTAAATAAAACAAGCTGTTTTTTATTTGATAAATAATAATAATTTAATTTAATAACAATATAATTTTAATATAATATTCATATTTAATAAATGGTATATTAATTTTTTGTTTTACAGTGTTTTTTAAAAAACGTTTTAAATCCTTGATTTAAACTTAAAAATATAATTTCCACCCTATAATATTTACGCATACCTCAAAATAATAGGTTTCTGTATAAATGTATAATTGTTATGCATTATTATGATTTAAATTTAATTATTAAATATATTTATAAAAACCTTAAGGTCAATAGTGTAATAAAAATTATTGTCTTACTTTTTCTACGATACTTAACGAAGTAGATGTTTCACCAAAAGA
The DNA here is from genome assembly GCA_027563435.1 of Nasonovia ribisnigri. Taxonomy (NCBI): domain Eukaryota; kingdom Metazoa; phylum Arthropoda; class Insecta; order Hemiptera; family Aphididae; genus Nasonovia; species Nasonovia ribisnigri. The sequence goes on along the minus strand of JANEHU010005142.1, from coordinate 25,085 downwards.
AGTTGACTGATCTATTTCTATTTGGCTAGTTTCGGTTTCATTTTCATTTATTTTAGCATTGTCGGGTTCTAGTTCTAAACGAGGTTTTTTAAAGTATCTTCTTAAATCCATTTTATATCAAATTCGAACAACCGTTAAATATTTTAGATGGACCGATAGATTTACAAAGCACACCCCGAATAACGACTGACTTATATGATCACGATGATAAAATATTATATGGGTAAGCAATAACTAATCAGTAATCACTTTATATAATAGATAGAATTAGATAGGTAGATATTTTATGATAGAGAATATTATGTAGAAAGTTATTTAGCTATAGAAAGGCCCGATCTAAAAATACAATTATCAATCGACTGCAAAATAAAATCTAATCTAATGTTTTTATAATGGTATCCTATTATTTTTATAACTACTTTAAATTTATTGTATAGTATATAGTAATTTATCTTAAAACATTCAATTAAAAAAAATATTTTGAAAAAGCCAGGGGGGGCAAATGCCCCAGCTTGCCCCCCCCCCTGCGGGTGCCTATGATTTGTAATTTGAAATCTTAATATGTTCTGTGTTTGCACATTGAATTTTTCATGATATTACAATTTTTTCTCAAGTTACTTATAACTAATTGTGTAAAATATTAAAACATATAAATGTTCATATTATGTTTATGATAATGGTTTTAATTTTAAAGAATATAATAGGACAATTTATTCTTAAAAAGCACAGTACAAGATTGCAGGTTCTGTTGAACGCAAATTTATTGCTATGTTGCGCGTGAGCGGTGAGCCAGAGAGAGAAAACTAATGGTGTGCTGATAAGTAAATTTTACTAAAGAAAAAAAACAGTTGGCTTTGTTGTTGTTATGTTATTATTAATGAAAATTGTATATTTGTATGCATTATTGCACCTTAATATTTGAGTTTGTTTTAGTTTTAATTATTTGAGTTTTCATAATATTGTAAATGATAAAATTGTCGGTATGCATACACATTGATTCCTGCTGTAAAAGTAATAATAATAATTGTTTAAATAATTTTTTATCTAGTAGTCTTACCCGATATCGTGTATAAAGTATAAATATCATGATTCATGAACATTATAGAACCTATATCTCTATAATGTCCATGATAAATATAATGCATATTATCTATAATTAAATATTTAGGAGGTCAACTTTTCTTTTCACATATTTTAATTATATATTTTGACATTTTTAAATGCATAATATAGTTCTAGACTCTACTCATACCGTCATACTATTCATATATTATGTGGAACTGTGTTCATTTAGCATTCGGCACACGCTAATGACGCTATGTGCTCATTATTATAATTTAGAAATTAATTTCTTTTCCTCTACCTCAAACCGGATTATTTCGACGGACTGATGGACAGGAACGGATCAAAAAAACATATTGATTATTTCAAATATTTTCGGTAGGTACCTAAATATTTAGTCATGTTAAACAGTATTCAACAAGCATGTAAATTCAACAGTTTTGGTAGATAGGTACTTTTCAGTTTTAATTTTATTCACAATGTCATAATGATAATAATTAGTAGAGGCACCCATCGGCCATCATTATTTTCGAAAACGAATCGCCTGACGTGTTATTATTTGAATTTTGTACTAATGGTCGGTTATTAGCTACCGACTTTACTAGTGTTATTACTTATTACTTATTATTAAATAACTATTATTGATAATATTGTATTATTTATCACGTAATAAATGTACAGTGTACAAGCTGAAATAGTTTTCGTTGTTGTCAAATGCTCTTTAAAATGTAACACATAATATTACTTAATACTTAATAGTCAATACTTGATATTAGTATTCTACAATTTTATCATTATATCATAAACTAAATATTAATAGTTTATAATAACACAATATTATTTGTCATTCAATTTTTGTAGTGGTAAACTGGTATCGTACTATCGCCGCGATACCGACGAATAACACAATAACAATATTTATATAGCCCCGTGGCCATTGTACTGGTGTGACTTGTGGGGGTACTCTTATCTCTCGACTCTTCGGACTTAGATTTCAATAACTCGAGACTCGCTCATTTTTACTGTAGTTATTACTGTAGTAGTATATTTTATTAGGTTAGTTACTATAATATTATAATATTATTTGTTGTAATTTGTTTACTCGCTTTCATGAACTATTTACGATTTAATTGGAATTTAAAAACGTTCTGTTGGTTGCTTTAACACAGATACTCAATAAATATAATATAGTTATTTGTGATAACTAATGCTACTTGGTGGAATTTGGAAGAAAAATCAATTTGCACTGCTAGTTTCTGTTTAGTCACTTTATAGTTGTAAGTATTGAAATAAAAAGTTTTATATTTACTATCGTTGATAGGATATTTATTAATATTATTACTAGCCACTATTAAAAAGGTTTAGTTACTGAATCTGCTAACCTTTTTTTTAGGTGTTCTACACACTTCTTTCATCGTTTTTAAAAAAGTTTTTTCCATTCAGCAATAAATATGTTTGCTTCAATGTTCAAGTCACTTCTTAATAAATCAGTTATTGATGCCAAGAAGGAAAATATTGCGGTGGAGGATGAAACTGTTAAAATTACTAAAAAAGATGTCGAGGACCTGCTAACCAAGTTGGATGAGATCAAAGATAATTCAGACAATGATGATAATTGTTCCGTGACAAAAGATAGTGTTACTGATGCTATTGAGTTATTGTCAATCGATGATAACCATCCAGAATCTTTAAACGATAGTGCTTCAATTGATAATTTTGACGACACTAAAAGTGAAGTAAGCTCTATTGGAGAAAATCAATTAGCAGTTGTTACAGTTGAAGATCCCAATATTAAAAAAACTTTGAACCAAATTAATAGTCTTCAATGTTTATTTACGTGGAACATAAAATCAAAGAAGAAGAAAAATTTAATTTTATACATACGGAATAAATATGGAGAATACAACTTAAATATAACTTCATCTGAATTTACATTAGAAAGGTAGGTACGGTTTAATAAATAATTTGATTAAAATATTATTGTATTAAAATTGAGAATGAGTCAAATTCACTTTAATTAACTAATAATTTTTCATTTACGGCTATCTACCTCAACATGTAACAATGAGACACCTCCAAATGTTCAATATGTAGCTTATTGTTTTCATTGATCTCTACAGTAACTACTTCTAAAATAAACTTACTTCATAATAATAATTTTTAACTTCACCAATTACTTACTCCAATATATATAAAAATACTCACTAAAATACTATAGGTAATCACCAAAAGTTACTTAAACAAGGACTAAAAATATTGTAGCGTTTAACTAATCACCTTAAAAAAAAAAAAATTGTAAATAATTAACAACTGTTTCTTCATTCTACTAGTAAGCTTTTTATATTATTATTCTTTATCTGTTTTTTATCATATAGTTTTATATCTTTCCAATAGTTGTGACTATTGTTCTTATTGTCTAAATTAATTATATAATATTGTAATAACAAATTATAATATGGTGTTTGATATACTATAAAGGGTTCACTGTATCATTATTGTATTATTAGTATCACTAGCTATTAAAATAATTGGTATGCTATATTTAAAAAAAGTAGATTCGAGTTTATTTTACTATAGAATAATAGGTAATCGATTAAAAAAATGGATTTTTGGGAAGTGGCTGTAGGGGACGTTTATTTAGAATAAATGTGTTTTAATCTGTTGCTACATGATTGTAGCCTTTAGAGCAGTGGTTTTCAAACTGGGTGTCGCAGCACACTGGTGTGCCAAGCATTCACTAAGTGTGCCGCGGTCTTCTGAAAAATATTTCTCATTAAATGTATGTACCAAACTACCAACTACATTTCTTTTTTGTAAATTAATCTAGTAAAATACAATTATAATTAATATGAATTTGCTGCACCATCAACACACATTTTTAATTAAATGTATGTAATTATAACTCAAAACATTTTGTCCATATAATTATTTGATGGAAAAAAAAAGGTCAGTGTGCCGTGAACATTTTTTGAAGAGCATGGTGTGCCGTGATTAATAAAAGTTTGAAGACCACTCCTTTAGAGAGTGACTGACAACTTTTATTTGGTCCTGTAGTTAACCTAACATCAATGCTTGGCAAAATAATACATTTAATTTTTTTTGTCTTAGGTTTATAGGTAACATAATTATTGGCTATGAACTATTTCATAATGGTGAGCCCCAATTAGCTCAAATGAAAATATTGGAAATTGGGACGTGGCTTGAAGATTTAGATAAAGGTACTGATGAGTTTTATTTATCTATTAAAATTGGTCTTCAACATGTTATGAAGGCAACTTTCATTCATATGTTATTTGCTACCAATCTTACTGGAGAATGTAAATGGGTAAGCTATTATTTTTAGTTAGGTCTTATTTATTTATTTTCATTACTTATAATATTCAAGTTTTTAAGCATGTATTCTATTTTAAATATTTGTACCTATAAATGATATTTAAATCAAACACTACTCATTTAAAAATGACAAAATTGTTTATGTTAATTGTAATGAGTAGGGCTTGGATTTTAAAGCATAATAAATAACAAAAAAAGCAAAAAAAAAGTATGACTAAAAATTAACATGAATTAGTTATAATTTTATAAACTGAATAAAAATAATTGAAAAATTAATTTTAATTAAAAAAAGAATTTATTACTATGTATTTGGCAAGATTTTCAGGTTAACCTAACCTAACGTGTAAGCTGTCTGTAGATCAATAATATATTCGTTTAAGGTCGTTTCACACTAACTGTACAGTCACGGTCCGGCAATGAGTAAAATATAATATCTATATTTATGTTGTAAATTATTATTGCGGGTTTTCACATTTCTTATTAATTAAATAAACATTTTTTTTTTATTACTATAGCATAACAAACATAACAATTCCACTGCTAGAATAACTGAAAAAAGCAAAAAAAGCATTTTCACAAAATAAAATTTGTTTATTTGGAATCAGAATGACATGAAACAAATTTATGTATAAAAATTAGATTTCTATCTTATATATATAAAGAAGCATTTGCTTTAAAATCCGAGCTCTAGTAATGAGTGTATAATGTTTTCCAACTCAAAAACAATGTAATTTAGGTAGATATTTAAGAAGATGCCACGCCTGAATGTGTTGTCTCTGTCTTACAAACAACTAAGCAAATTTGTGTTCAGCAGAACTAATTTAGTGTTGTTAGTTTTAACACTTATGAATTAACCTATTATCAAACTATTCACACTTAAAATTAAGAATTTAATTTGTGTTAAGTGTTAGGTAGGTCACAATTTTTATGGTATTTTAATTTATTTTATAAGTTATGAGCATATATAATATTAAAATTTAAAAATGTTCATATAATACAGACAAATTGGAATATCATAAAAAAAAGTGTACAAATATGGATGATTAATTTTAATTTATTTATTAAAATTATTTATTATTTCAAAAAGATTTATTTAGTTAATAAAATAGTGGTTTATCAGATATCGGTTTTATTTTAATATTGGTTTAGGGTTTTTGGAAAAAATGTTGTTTTTAATATATATGTATTATATCTGTTATCACATTTTTTTTTTAAATTTGGTTTATTGAGTATCAGTAAAAAGTGTTTTTGGCCCATATTATATATCAATGTGTGTGCAGTTAGTAAAATCAATCACGCAATGTGATTGAGAGTAAGCAACAGCCACTGCTACTAGTTCCTGGATGGGCGACCACCCGGGTTTGCAGAGGCAAACATTTTCCCCCACATACATGTGTTGCCAACCAATCGTATCAACCGTTCCAACTTCCAACCCTACCAATCGTAACCTTTATAATAGCTTATGGCCATAATTACCAAGTTCTAGACCAATAAAATAAAAAATTATATATATATCACTATCAGTATTGGAACATAAGCTAAAAAACTGAATTCGTTTTCATTCAGTGCTTAGAAACAAAACTCTTTCACATTGACATTCTTTGAAAAAATTAATTTGGTGTTTCATTCCATGAATCGTTTAAATACTAACACAAAATAATGAAAATCATAATATTATTGTGGTTTTTTTTTCAAGCCATGCCCACTAGAATTTCATCTGTTTTATTTTTAAAATTCTTAATCAAATAAATATAATAGGAGTATTATCATAGAAAAATTGTAATATATAATAATAATATTATAACATTATTTATACATATTATATTTATTAATGGTCAATAAATATGAATGTCTTAAAAATCATTCAAATTCATTAAAAATATAGACATTGTTCACTTTCTATTTCAAAAAAAATTAGTGACGTTCACTAAATATGGGTGTGTGTTCCGTTCATGAACGATGTTCTTTTCAAACACTGATATTATATATTATTGAACATCATAGATAATAAAGATACTTGGTAAAAGTATTGCTAATATTTGAGTATTTGATAAAGCTTAAATTGTAAAAGAATATTAATTTTGGCACTTATCCGTTATCCTGACTATCGTGGGTCTCAATTTTATTATTTTAACTACCAGCCCAATGCTGCAACTACCACTGTTCACAATCCCGTTTTTATTATTTTAGTTATTTTTAGTGTTTACTAACAATAACGGATAAGTACCTTAATATACTATACCACTGATTACGTGATAGGTGATAAGTGATTACGCTTAAATAAGATATTCAATTTTTTCCCAACCCTTCAAAATAATTTTCTTATGATAATCATGCATAGATTATTTCCTGAATTAGATCATTTGTTGGTGATGCTGTATTATTATAAGTAGGCTACCGTGAGGTTGAGAATTGTGATGCTATAAATTTTAAATTGAAAAAAATTGTTCAGGCTAATTAACTAACATGTAGATTTATCTATTTATCCTAACATAATATCCTAAATGTCAGTTTTAATTTTTTTTTAGTTATTGGATGATATTGAATCATTTGCTAACATGGATTCTAAATCAAGAGCAGCTATACATGCAATACGTGCAGCTATCTTAATTGAATATGGTGAAAATGTAGTCTATTTAAAAAAAGCTTGCGAGGTGGCAAAGAAAGCATGTGATTTAGATCCTAAGACTTCTCATTGGTTTTATATTCATTCACTTACATTGACAGCTCAAAGAAAATTCTTACAGTCACATAAATCAAATCCAACTGAAAATGAAATGAATACAATTCATCAAGCAATTATTTTGTCTAATGGAAAAAATGCTATTTTCAATTACCATAACATGGTTCTATATAAAGATACTACAGTTGGAAATTTTCACAATAATAAAAATAAAAATGATAAATCCTTGTTGAAAAAAAATCTACAAGAAAACAAAAAAATTGTTCATATGATCAAGTAAGAAAATTTACGAGGATTCATTAATTATCATTTTTTTAAGAAATTATTTTTCTTAATAATTTGCTATTTATTTGGAATGATTTGTGCATTTTGGTATAATACTTATTAGTTATTGCTTATAGTATAGTTTTAGTTAGACATTATTATTTACTTAATAATAAAAATAAAATGTGAAATAATTATTTATAAAAACATTTTGGTCTTACTTTAAAAGATGTTAGTAAAAATAAAATTTTAAATCTGGCATAATACATGTTTGAAAATATTTCACAAGAGGAGTTTTCTAAAGGTTTTCTTTTAATTTTTTTTTTATTATTTTAGAACAATAATAGACCTGGATCCAAAAGACCCTCACTTGGTAGTTAAGTGTGCTAAAACATTAATGACACTTCCAATTATGGTCCGTGATTTTAATTTGGGAAAACAATATTTGACAAAAGCCTTTGAAATGGCACCAAATGATGCCACTGTTTTACAAGCAATTGAAAACACAATTCAAGCTTATAAAAACATTGTAAGATATATTCAGACATTTTATTAATTTAATGTTTTAGTTGATTGTTTTTTTTTAAATTTTAGTCAAAAAAACAAAAACCTAATACAAATGAAATAAAACAAGATCAACTCCCGACAAAAAATAAAGCATCAAAATTAGGAATGGATTTAGGATTTATAGTGAAAAAACAAAGAAATGGAGAAGATCCTGTTCCTTACCTCACTAATTTGCTTTCTAAATATGATGGACTCGACAAATCAAAAATTATGGCTCAGCTATGTTCTTACACAATATTATTCAAAAACAACTTGAGATCAGGCGTTGAACAGTTTATTCAGTTGATTGAACAATCAGAAATCGTCAGTAATGATATAATAACAGTAAGTATTTTTAAAAATATAACAATTTTTACTTGTATTAAATATTGTTTTCTATCTTACTAACAAATTATCCATCTATATTTTTTTTACCATTTATAAAATTGATTAGAAATAAATTATTTGTTATTCTAATATAACCTATTTTAGGTTCTGAGCAGAGTAAATCTAGTGAAAACCCCTGTTTGGACTATGAAACTTTGGTGGTTGTTTCTGGTAGTAAATTATATCTAGTTTGTACATTAGGAGGTCAAAGGTAATTCTTTAGCCTTTTCAAAATAATCAGCAAAAACAACAAATAAATTGCTTAAGATTATAGTTTTTTTGTTATAATTCAAAAATAAAATTTTCACCAAATACTATATTAACTATTCCATGATATAATTTACAAACTTTTCAAAAAAAAATCTAGGTAGGTATGTTGATAAGAAAAATGTTCAACTCAAAACTTGATAATTTAACACAAGATAATTTCATATAATTTGTAGGTACTTACAGAAATTGTAAAATTTGTATAAATCCATATTCACAATTTTTTTTAAGCGTTTGTACTTATTCAAAATCACAAAAATTATTAAATATTTTGTTGTTAAAAATGTAATTAAAAATTCCTCATCAGTTGTTTTTACTAGAATAAAAAAAAAGGTTGGCGTAATGTTTCATGAATTTTTGTTATTGTTAAAATTTGAAATATTGGCTCAATTGGATATTTAAACAATAAACAGCTTAAATTTTAATAAATAAAATAAAATATTTTTATTTTATTTTTTGTAATTTTTTAAATATTTACTGTAATAAATGTTTAAACTATGTATATTATTAAAATATTTAGTTTAATTTTAAGCTATTTATAGTTTATAGTTTATAACGAGATCTTTTTCATGCAATTCTATGGTAAAAAAAAGTGCTGACTTATTACTTATTAGTTGATAAAATAATGTCAGTCATATGTGATGTTATACTATTAACTATTATACGAGTATATTATTATAATATACAATATATTTTTGATAAAATTAGTTAAACCTACAATATTATTAATACTTATATAAATGTATGCATGTTTGGTACTTCTTATAAGTATTTTATTTGTTTCAGAAACATTTTTCATCATTTGGTTCAAAGTCGTTTAGTTTACCAGAGCTTATTTGTAATGAAATCAGATTAGTTACAAATTTAAGTGGCACTTCTTCTGATGATATGCTCTATTATTTTAGAATGTTAACTAAAATCATAGAGACATGTAACTTAAAACTTAAAGAGGTTGACGCATCTATGAAGAGCAAGCTCTTGATTGATTATTCAGTCGAATCAGTTAAATCTACATCTGTGCTAAGTAAAACTGAATCATTAGATAATGAGACTGTTGATAAAAATAAACCAAAAAAAAAACTTAAATCTAAGCACTTGCAAAAGACAGGTCCTAAAGTATTTACACACAATGTTAAATTGAACCACGGCATAAAATCTACAAATGCAAACCCCAAAACAAATAAACATACTTCAGAGAAAGCAAAAAATAAAAAACCACAGCCAAAAGCAAATGATGTCAATAAAATGAAAGTTGAAATGGCAAAAGTTTTAAACCCTTCTAATGAAGGGGTCAAACTTTCCAATGAATCAAAGGATTTGCCCGTGAATAGTAATTTAGAAATACGACAAGGAATACAACGTTATACACAGCAATTATATCAAAATATTTTAGCCAAAACGCAGACACGTTTTAATTCACCTTATGTATCTTCTACTGATCTTAATAACTTTTTTAATCAAAATCATGCAAACTTTAGCTCACCAATGCAGTCGAATCCATTTCAGAACCCACTTACGCCGCCATTACTTAGTCTAAGACCTGAGACAAGTCCTAAAAATCCAAAACCTAAGCCAAAATCGAAAGTTGTTCAATCGCATTCAAAAAAAAAATGAGTTGAATTTATTTCTGTTTTTAATTTCTTTCACCTAAAATATACAAGGTTATTTAATATAGCATTAAGATATTAAATGTATCTATGATTATAACATATTATGTTATTGTTGACATAATATATAAATAATACATTTTTAACTATTTTTATATACTGCTTCAATATTGTATTACAGGTTTCTTATGTTTTTGTTATTTTACTATTATAATATTAAAGATATTCAGTTATGGCAATAATTATAAAAAGAGTTTCCTACTATTTAAAGCATTTATTTTTCATACACTTGGACACATTATACAGCTATGTAACATACTATTTTAAGTGTTTGAATAGATTAATAATGTAACCTTATTTTAATGAAATCGTATTTAACGAGAGGAATAAGTAATCCCTGAAAAAAAAACTGCATCTTTCCGAAAGAAAAAATAATTTTAATATAAATAAGTCATTATTGCTCCAGTTAAATGAAACAGGTATGTCCACATGCAATTTATAGATTTGGTTGTTTCCAGGGGCCTATAATACCTATACTTTTATAATGGTGTTTTCTGTTAGTGAACAACAATTTGGGGAAACAAAAGCTGATGATTAGTTATTATTTATTAAGTTTTATTTTCATTGATAAAATCTAATCAAAGATTGTATATCTTTCAGTAATTTGCATTAGATTTCTCTTATACATAACACTTTTTTAAGAAAATAGATTTAGTAATTTTTCTTGTTAAATTTAAAAGGTGCACATGGTGGCTATACAGTAATTGTCGAGCATGTCATTGTAATGAATGTGTAATATTTAAATTCAATGATAAATCATTGGATATGAAAAACGAATTTTAACGAAGACGTGTCATCTAGCATACTTCAATACTTGCATAAATAATCAAATTTAATAATAAAAAAAAGAATCGTATGGCTGTAAATAGCGTGGCTTTAGGGTGAACTTTTTTTTTATAAAGTAAGAAAACTTGTCGGAAATTTTCTTTTAGAATTTTTAATGTTAGCTATAAAAGAAAACTTAAATAATTTCTGACTGAAAAATAATTTACAAAATTTAAAAAATGTTTCATAAATAGCTCAGAAAGTGTCAAAATATTTTGAAAATTTTGCCATGTAGGGATAATGATAATATATTTGGTGACAGTTTCAAGTTTTTACGAATATGAAATACCTTCAGTCCGCAGTCGACGTTCTTTGCGACGTCTATCACTGCCGTCGCTGCTCTGTATTGCAGCCTTCCCCGTTTCGCTGGGCTGCAATACCGATTCGAAACTTTCGACGACTTCGATAGTTCGATAATTCAATAATCGTGACTTCGATGATATCAGTCTAATTGACGATATATTATGAAACCTTAGACGTCAAAGTGCGGATTTCTAATGCGGTGCTGAAAGAGGATAACTCAATTCGAATATCGTCCTAAGTAGTTACCGAAAAATGTTAATATAATATTTCCCAGCCGATGGTACAACGAGTCGTTAATATTACTAGTCAGCGTTCATCGTTCCAATCCGCCAGCATTAGGATTTCGGTCCCGTTTATTTTTTATAAAGTGTAATTGCCGTTTTTATCTAGAAAAATCAAAAAAATAACTTTATATCTGATTGATTTAAAAAAAAATAATTTCCCTTAAACCAGTAAAGCCATTATATTTTGTTATAATATTGCTAATGTATATTTAATTTTTTTCTCTCAAAATGTGTGATTTTCGTTAGGTTATCGCTTACACCTCCCCTCCCACTCCGGCATACCTATTTTCGACGATGAATAGGTATATCATAGAATCTTACAATTTACATAATGCCTACATAACTCCAATTTGGTTTTCGCAATGATTATTATAGTATAAATTATAATGTACAAGTACAACAAAGTTCACGATCATTCGGGAATTACCGGGAATTTTTTTTGTTCTTTACTCTTTGTACACGATAAGTAACTACCGTAAAACCACAGAACCTATTGGTTCATGGTTGGTGTGTCTATTACTTCGACGTCTCACCGACTGAATATTCACGTTATCAATATGAAACATTCACTAAACCAAATATAAATTAGTACGAAATTCGATTTACTTTAAACGTTCCGTTTATTTCTTCCGTCCATAGACCTTATGTATAAGAATAAGACTATTGTTCTGTGGCCATACTGCCATAGGGATAACAATTTATAAGCATCAACTGATAATAATCCTAATGACTTATCATGAAAATCAATGGTTCTTGTTATCAGGAAAATCTTATAAAAATTCAAATTTTCTGCTAGGTACAATTAATTTTAAAATATATAGTCAAGTTGTACAAATCGTAAGTATTATTTAACAAAATTAATATTCATTTTAATATGTAGGCTCAACTACCTTTTGCCATTTTAGGGGTGAATAGAAACAATAGTATGTAACTTTTTATATTGAGTTATGTTTTTCTAATCTGTTAAAATGTTGGTATATTTCACCCTTTTTTTTGCAATTTTTTTTTTTGAAACTAATGTAGTTAAGCACGCTGAAAACAATGGTGAAGTCCAAATTTGGCGCACGGATTTAGTTTTGAAGATATATGGCCTAATGAAGTTCGCTATTTTGCGATTTTCACGCATTCGCGCAATACTAGTTTACCGCGCGCCTAGTACGAATATGGATATTTATTTTTTTCGATTAAATCATTTATTTTATTAAAATTTGAATATTATAATATAATAATTATTTGTCGTCGTCGTTGCCTACGTCTTTATCGTCTTTACCGTCATCGTTCCCCGTCATCATCGTCACTGTCATCATCGTCTTCACCGTTGTCGCTGTCGTTGAATATCATATTTTCGTTATTGTTCGCATCATAAAGGATAACCGCATGTTTAAAGAACTCAGCTGTTGGGTCAAGCTTATGCGAACGGCAGTGTTTGGTAAACATAAATTTTGCCAAATAGCCTGCGTAAAAAGCTTTTTTGCGGCAGTAATTAAACATTGACGCCTTCGAATGCCTCCACAAACTTTCTATTGTGTTAGAGTGGACCCCTGTCTCAGGGTCCTTAAAATGCAGACTATGATTTACAGTTAAGTGCTGATAGCCTTCATTATTTAAGGTATTGTAGGCCTAAAATAAAATAGTAAATTAATTTATATTTCCGTAAATATATTGGAAAAATATATTACTCTCCAACAATCGGTATAATGGTTGTTCCCGGTTTTATCCAGTCTTTTATGATGGCCGATGGTCAGAAGGGTTTCGGTGGTTCGGTTTTCAACGGGGATCATAAAACAGTTACCTGTTTCCCGTTCATAACCGCCGAAAACCCATTGGTCCTCAACTCTATGACCCCGATGATGTTTTCGACGTCCAAACTTCGAGTCATCGATTTCAATCGTACGTCCATAGCCGCCCAATTTTACTTTCCGTACCACCATCGCGTCGTAAGTTACTTCTCGGCAAAAAGACAACCAATCGGTTAGAACTTGGTTTCAAAGCTTCAATTGCACTTTCATTACCGGGAATGAACAGTGCAGTGACCACAAATTAATAGAGCTACAAATTTCTAATAGTGTAAGATGGGACTTGTAAAAAAATGTTTCGTGTCTGAGTGATATGCTATAAATGTAAATATTTTTAAGTGTTAGTTAGTAATTTGGCATAATTCTAGTTTAGCGGCCACGCGAATTTTTCGATTAAACCTATGGCCCACTTGGGGAGGTGTTGCATAGCAAATCGGGGGATATTTTCGTTTTTAATTGTCCGAGTGAGCGCAGCGAGCGAGTAACCCCGCTTGGTGACTCGGTGCAACAAAAATGCATTTTTTTTAAACCTGTGGCCCACTTCACACTTGGGGAGGTGTTGCATAGCAAATCGAGGTAAAGTAGAAAAGTTTCCATATTAGTAATAATATACAATTAAATAACAATGATATAGTTGTAAAATAGCCATAATAATATAAAAAAAAAAAATCGGTAAAACAATAATACCGGCCCGCGCGGGAGTACTGTGGCATGCGTATATACGTAAATTAAAACTCGTTGAAATACATAGATTTCCGAAAAATTTGCGTGGTCGTTAAACTAGTTTTGTTCCAGTAATTTTAGTAATTTTCTATTTACCTATAATTGCATGATTTTTTTCCTTTTTTATTAACTTTTTCACGACAAATTCATTTGTATTTATCGATTGACGATTGATCTTTAACCAATCTCATCGGATGTCCTCGTATGCAATTTTGTTTATTTAGCAATATACCAAATGACTGTAACTTGGCAATCAAACCTAACCTCGTTCTGGCTTGACCATTCTATTAAATCAAACAAATTTATATGCTTCTCCATAGTATAGAATGTTTAAAATGAAATTTAATGTTTTCGCGCCAGTAAAGAAAATGTCCTATAATAATGGTCATATCGAATCCCCCAATGAAGAAAGAAGTAACTCATTTTTACAAATTTCTTTTTTTTTATCTATCTGGCTTCACTGTTTTTTTCTAGATTTCCTACTTATGGGCAGTGATTACAAGTTTTGCGGAACTTATCGAAAAAAAAATGTATCAATATTCGTAGTAGGCGCGCGGTAAACTAGTGTTGCGCGAATGCGTGAAAATCGCAAAATAGCGAACTTCATTAGGCCATAACTTCAAAACTAAGTCCGTGCGCCAAATTTGGACTTCACCATCGTTTTCAGCGTGCTTAACTACATTAGTTTCAAACAAAAAAAAATTGCAAAAAAAAAGGGTGTCCGGTAAAGTAGAAAAGTTCCTATAAAGATCTCACCCGCTCCGCCAGTTAGGTAGTAACAAACTCATACAATAACATTGGCTACGAACGGCCTTCGACGACGGTCGCTCGTCATTAGATACCCTATTTTGTTATTTGACACGTAATTTCGTTTTTTTCTAAAGAATCTTGGTAATAGCCTTTACGAAGAGTTGCCACTTTTGGAATTTCTGTTACTGTATACTTGTAAAAATGCTCTAAATTTTACATTTTCTAATTTGTATAAAGGAATATTACTTATTAGCAAATAACATAGCTTCATATAAATCATTGTTAAACTGACATTTTTGGTCGGTGGATTAAATTCAAGAAGCTGTTGACTTATTTTTGGCTCATCAATTTGGTTAACTGACTTGATATGTTTTTCGGTTTTAAGATGTTCGGCACTCTGTGTAGGGCACGGATTCATCTCCAGCGAATATAAATCCTGGTATTTTAGTAAATTATAGTATTTTCTAATATTATGTTATTTTCACTTTAAATACTTATACAATCAACCCTTCATTAGAGGATTGGGGTTTATTTAACACCGTGTGATGAGGTATTTCGTAATACCATTTTTGATTTAAGTTAACAAGCGTATGTGGTTTGTTCATCACGAAATATTTGTGTCATATGTTTTAGAACAGATTACGCTAGACGCTAGACCATACTCCATGTCTCCATAATAATTTGTTAAATTGTTATCAATATTCAAATATTCATTGATATCATGATTATTAGAGTAATGCATACCCCAAGTACAGTACTTCAAGTACTACTATTTATTACCACAGAAATACAGAATTATACGTATTTAACATATTATTATGCAACTGCAACAATGCAACGTTTGAACGATTCACGGGAAAAGGAAATTTTATTGAAAATTAATATTACATTTAATGCATTTTTGTTATATCTATTAAAATAATTCTTTAGAGTTTAGATTATGAATATTGAATAGGTTCAATGTAAAATTCACTTCTTCAATTAATATTTTAATAACACAAAAACAAAAACGGTTTAAGAATAAATTCTTATTATACACTTGAATATCTTTGAACGTTCGCCTGTATTTTCGCCTTTTAGTAATGTTGGAGAACTTACGGGAGCGGTTATTTACGTTTTATTAATTGGGTCACTTGACATAATAAAAACAATGAATATTATTTCAGGTCAAATTAGCATATTTATTAACTATTCTTTCAAGAAAAAAAACAAGCACATTACTACGTATCGGGACGACATCCACTCCGCGTCAATTTAACCGATCGACTAAGTGTCAACTGAGCTATTCGCGTATATCATTATCATCGATTCTAGAACATTCGACGGAAATACCCAATCGCTATCGAATCGGCAATCTGGAAGACCCGATAGATGCCCATTGCCCGCCGTCTATTCTAGAATAGATGCTAACAGTAAAAAAATGAATACATTGTCTGACAATAGTTCCACAAAGTTAATGGTAAAAGCGTGGTTACCTAAAAATCCTGGAAATTAGACGTATACAGTCGCATTGTGTTAATTCTGAAAACTTGATGAGATCGTTTTGATTTATTTAATTTAATTTCATATACATATGAATACTGCCGAGAAGACTCGTTATAGTATTTATGGTTTTAGAAAGTGGAATTTAAATTTAATAATAGTCTCTTGCGATAAAATTAACTTTAATATTTATTTCTATAGCGTAGTATAAATTGCATAATATTATATTATTAATGTACCTAATACTAACTATAAGAAATAATTAAAAACTGTGAGACAAAACCCTAAATTTAGTGAAAAATTTAATAATTAATGAAGGCCATAAATTATTATAATTTATTTTCATACAAGTTCCTTTAAGTTTTTTATTTCTGTGTGATAAAAACACACAAAATATTTATAATCTGAAATAATTTTAAAATACCATACTAAAATCAAATCTATGGTTTATTAATTCTTCGTAATGTTTCCAAAAAATCACACGGAACTTTCCAATTTTGAATCATCCGAAATTATTGTTGAAATCCAATCAGTATTCGTTAACTAACGCATATTATTTAATAGGTGCTAACGAAAAACAAATTTACCCACCATCTAATTAAAACGAATAAAAAAACGTTTACCGAAGAGAAAACACATTGTACATAGTATAAATTATAATCAATATACGCGTGTTTATAATTATGTTATAGCATATTATATTATATACATTGCGAAGCCATCCTCCAATCCCTTGAAACTCTTAAACCATTATAGTTCGACGTTTATACGAAAGAACCATACCGTTGGCCTCATATATTATACAGCATAATATACAGAGTGATCCATTTTACATAATATGAGATATTCATTAATTCAAAAAAGATTAACGTTTTTGCAAACATTGCTTTTACATAATTTTAAGTCGTTATGCATAAGAACAATTTTGAATAACAATTATGTTTTGATGCTATTATTTATCGTATTCATTTTTTAAGTTTTAAGCTCCTTTGAATGACAAAATATACATTTTTGAAATCATATTCCTATGCACAAAATTATTTACAGTATTTTGGTCTATAAAAATCAAATGACGAACTTTTAGCGGTGTATCCTTGTATCACTCCACTCATCTAAACTTTAAATAGGTATTAGGTACTTATAACTGATAAACTTTACTCGTCCAAAATTCAATTGTATGTAGGTATCGAAATTACTCCGAAAAATATTCAGTTTTTGAACAAAAATAAAAAATGCATTTTGTCGATGAAATTTTTAAAATGATATTAGGCATGTACGACAATAAATAGTAAAATATCGTTTTTTTTTAAATTTTATTTTTAATTATAGGTAGGCAGGTACTTAAATCGATGTAAGAAAAAAAAATCATAAATGTTAATAGTAAACTATTAATGTCTTACGTTAAATATATCACTCGGTTTTATATAAATAATATAAATTAATGTTAACCAGCAATGGATAGGCTATAGGTACCATTGTATTATTCGATATTAATAAATTTTCTGCCAACGCCAGCTACATAACAAATGAGGTAGGTAGTGTATGAGAGTCATATATTTTAATATATTATAAACGAACTCTGTGTTGGAGCCACCAAAAGTCGCCGCACTGACATTTCTGACAGTAAATTATTTCAGTTCTCATTGGCTTATGATTTAAGGTTAGGTAAACGTTGTTTGAACATGAATATTGAGACTAGATATCCACTATATATAATTTTTTTTTTTATAAAAAAAGTTTGGGACCATAAAATCGTTTATCATATTGGTATTACCATTGTTTGCAGAGAACATCGAACAATACGTCATATTATATTTACAATCAATGGATTGTCCACTAAACTTATAATAGGTAACATTTTAGTAGATATTGGTATATCGAAGTAGAAAGAATCCAGAGCACCATAGTGATACTCAAAGTACAATACACTTAAATATATCAACTATAGATTGGTACCAGGAGAATCACCGGAGTTTTTCATTAAACAATTATTAGATAATTGTGACCAATATTTTGTTAAAATAATAATTTGTACTGAGTATTTTCTTGTACAATTATCAGTTTAAAAAATAACAACTTGGTAATTGATGCACAAAAAAAATTATTTGTAATTAATTTTATAGACATCTAAACTAAAAAAGTACATAATTTGTGGTACTTGATAGATATTCGTGTCTCTGATGGCGTAGAAAAAATTAGTTCTTTGAAAAAAGTTCTGGTAGCCAACGAAACGTGCAAATATTTACTAAATAACGCAAAAACCTATAGTGACTGCTTACTTGACTTTCGCGTACGCAGTACGTTTTGTATCCGACCATCTGATAACGCAGAATGAATTTAATGTAGGACCTATCTACCTATATTTAAGTTACAAAACGATATTTCGTTTGAAAAGCAAATTATTTTCCGCATTTATACAACAATAATAATATGATAATATAGTATTATTGGTATCTTTATGCGTTTACGTATTTTCCTGAGAATCCTCATTTAACCATTGCGACAATGACGATGTCCTTTTCACGACAATCGCCAGAGTGGAAATGAACTATATATACCTATCATTATATAATATAATATGATAATAATCAACGGTGCGCTTTCTCCAGATAGTAAATGTGTGTGTGTATTATATTATATAGATGATACCCTAACTACAACTCGATCCTATTGTTCTTCGCTTCATTGTTTATTGATTGTATGTATATTATTATATTGTCTCCTTTGATTCGCCGTCCGGTTCGTTTCGTCAAACATTTTAACATTTGATGTACATAACAATATAACGGTATACTGTATAATGATAATATTAAAAATATGCTATTATATGTATTGTTTAAGATAGGACCGACAAACAGTAGACCGATTAAAAATAATAGCCATGAAAAATATTGTTCTCGAATTTTATATTTTATAATAGATTTAAAGAAATAAGAAATTTAAGAACTACAAATCCACTAACCAAAAAAATAATATTACAAAGGACAATATGAGCGCAAAACCTGAAGTGCGCTGAATATCGAACACTCCGCCGTATAGTCTGCACTCGACCTCTTATTTCGTTCACCTGGATGCGATCCAGTGTTTTATTAATATTATATTATACTTTTGAAAGCAATGAGATAAATCATAGTATTCGAAAAACCATTCGGTTTATAGGAGTTAAAAAAAGTCGAAGTGCTCGTAAAAATAATTTATTACCTAGTAAAAAGATTTTAAAAATGAATTGAATATGAATTGTTAATGCTCGAGTGACCTTGTATGGAAATTGAAAGATTTGATAAACCGATAAATCCTATTGGTGGAAATAAATTAAAAATAATTTCATTGCGAATTAATATATAATAACCTACCTATGGTAATAGTAATGTTTTTCTGCTGGATAGTGAGTGAAGAAATATATTTATAATTATTAAATTTGTTTTGTTAGTTATGTTATGCTCGGTTTTGTTTAAGATCTTTTAAATGTGTGTGGCGGTGTCCGCGTTAAGTCCGAGTGCTGCTTCTAGGGTGTTGGGTATTCGTCTACGTATCGGAGTCATTTTGTAATTATGTGGTTGACTGAGAGTTTGGTTCCACAAGAATTTCACTACCTATGGTTTTTCTCCTTTTGCCATGAGGTATACGTGTGTAAGACCGCGGATGTGGCTATTGCGGAGTCTATTGAATTACCTTATCCCTTCTGTTAAGAGAAAGTGTAGGTCAGTCAAAGCTGGCGTTTTTGGTTTTTCATAATTAAGTCTTTTGTTTGAGCCAGTGTATTTGCCATTTGATTTGGAAGTAATATTATCTTAATAGTTTTACTCTCTTTATAATTTATGAGACTATAATAATAATATCATATATGAAGTCAAGTACCAGATGAAAATTAAATTTATACTCCCATCTATATATAATTTATATATATTTTTCTACAGTATAGGTAAAGTGTCAGACAAATATTTTTTACATTATTAGTTATATTATAACTTTACATCACCCGAAAGTTTATAAAAAAATTGGAAACACCAGTGACCCTCCGATTGAATATTAGTGATTCGTTACTCAGGGAAACTTAGTCACACTATATAGTGGTTGAAAAAATGGATAACCAATCTATATTGATTCAAATTTTATTGACAACGATCCAGTTTCTAATTTTCGAGTCCATAGAGGATAAGCAAATAAAGAAACATTAATTTTTAATTTTTAAATATTATACTTAAATTACTATAATATTATGTTATTTTGTTACTCAGGGATAGTCTATGATGGGTGAAAGATTTTTTTTTAATCGGTTTGGGTTACAAAGATTACGCCTTACTTACAAAACAAATTTTATCTCATTGGGTATAATATTTTTATAAGTATAAGTATTATAACTAAGTATAGATAAGTGTACCTATAATACAAGATATATCTATAGTACCTATAATATTATGTAAATAATAAAAATTATTGTAATTTGTTTGGTATAGCGTGTATAATTTGAATTGTTACATTTCGTCGTGACTGCAGTGACTAAGGACTAACATGTTTTAATGGCTGCATATTATATTTTATCATTCAACAAATATCAGTTGGATGAATTAATGTGCACGAACAACTCTACGTATTTTTTAACGTATCTACGAAAATATACGCATTCGCACAAAGTATTGATTTAATATCCGCGAGTGATTATTATATTAAAATAAAATTGCCACACAATGCGTGTGTATAAACGTACCTATAGTGGGCGAGTATAAAATATATAACAAGAGGTAGACAGGGACAGGCATATGAGAGTACACCATATTATACCCTTTTTATGCGTTAAATATTTACGACTAATACAACAACTGTTACACGTTAAATGACCTCAGCGATATTGTAATACATATCGGAGTGTATTAATATTTGATAAAACACTAACCAAACGCACCTACCTGCCGCTATTTTATCATACGGTACTTGCACCTACCAGCTACCTATATGGCACACCGATATAGGGGTGTGGTTAAAGTTAAGGTTATGACTTCATAGCGTTTTGTTTGGAACGACGACAGCAGAATATTATTTACCTCCGTGGTTATCTGATTGAAACCCATTTTCTCTCTGTCGTATGTTGCTTAGCGCCAAAGGTGGGTTAAGTATTGTGTTAGTGGGTGGATGTGGGTGGGGTTGTGTGGGTTATAAGTTTTGCAATGCAAAGGCCACCTTGTGAGGTGTTCTCGTGGCGTCGATGCCTTTACGTGGTTAAAATAATTATAACCTTTTTCATTTTAATTATTTATGAATTTAAAAACTAGGTGTAAGTAAAGAGTCTTGTTTTTCTCCGCGCATTTTATGTCTCGATTCTGTTTTTACTGAAACGAAAAACTTTACGATTTCATACATATTTATTAATATTTCTTTATTGACAGAAAAAAACTTAAAAAAAAAAAATTATCTCTATACATAAATATTTTATAATCTACCTAATGTGTTATTTATAATATAATAATAATAACTATAGCTAGCTGTTATTCAAGTGACGATCGTAAATAAGTATTAGAATTACTATTAGGTAATTAAAAAACAGTTTCGATTTCTAGTACATTTAAAACTCATTTGACAATTTATTCAGCCTAACAACTAAGGGAAATCTATATATTTGTTTAATACTAAAAATCTATACTTAACCTCCTTCTTACTGTTTTAACATCCCTAATAAACAAAATAACACTCCCTATAACTGCTACTCCATAACACACACACACACACACACACACACACACACACACACACACACACACACACACACACACACACACACACACACACACACACACACACACACACACACACCACATATTCCGTACTTCAATAACACAAACACACAATATATTATATTATATATATAACTAAATTAAATTGTTATTGTTATTGTTATTATAACTAACTTGTTGTAACATGTAATATGTTGATACATTTTAATCTTAATAAATAAAAAAATAAAAATAAAAATCTCTCATATTAGAATTTCATTATTTGTAAAGGTTTATATCTTTGTAAATATTTCTCCAATCACATACAATGGGAGTTGCTGATATTTCAGTGATTATTACAATTTTAAACAATTTTGGATTTAAAATATTCCTTAATCAATCGTACACAATCCATTAAGTTTGGTTATAACACCAATAATAAATGAAAAATCGAAATAAACATTTAAAAAATTAAAGTAAATTTAATGAGTTGTATGAGCATTATTCAATAAATAAATTAATAAAATAAAAACCCACATTCAATTAGATGGAACTACCAACTAACCAAGTTGGATAAACTGTTTAAAAATAAACCGGTATCTACTCAATTGGAACCTTTTAATTTATGCCAGTTAAAGTAGTTAAATAATTATTGTTACGTTCGCTACGCGTATATTAATTTATGAGGAAAACACCATAATTATTTACTTAAATTGCTTTTATTTCTATTATATAAAATGCATTCTCCTGTAGGATAAAATGTATCACATGAAACATATTATTTTTTTTATATTTTAATTTTAGTATAATTTTCAAATTCCGCACGTATATCAGTAAGTAGTTAATACTATGATAAGGAATGATGATTGACCTTGGTATTTACATTCTACATAATATAATATTTAGATATATTTTTAATTTACGTTATAGGTTAGGTTAATGTCTGATATCTGGAAGTAATTGTTATTTTCTACTTGATAAACGTGACCTTAGGTAAGTTTAAATCTATATTACTTACACATAAACATAACTGAAATAGATTCCATTTAGTTAAAATCACGTATAGCGGGTGTTATATACTTATTTAACATATATATAAAGAAACATAATATTACAAAATATGTTATTTAACTCTCTATTAATTTCTATAAAAATGAATATTATTTTCAAATCACACTTAATTCATCAAAAACTTCGTTTACACGAAATAAAAAAATGTATTTAGGTTATTGTTGTAGGTATTAAAATGTATAACGTTTAAATCAATATTATCTTTATTTTCAAAAAATGACAATCCAACTAAATTCAACAAATATTGCCTTAACTATAGTATATATAACACATATTACATTGATGTATGCATCGTGTATGTTTATTTAATGGTTAATGTCATAAATAAATTCCACCAACAAAGGACATCTACGGATAGGTACCAAATTGTTTAATATTTTTTCTGTATTTCGTAGTTCTTTGTTAAATACAATCTAAACTAATAACCTACGCTTGAAGTTTTTAAATACATCAAGTTAAAAACAAACATAAATACTATAGGACATAGGTAGGCCAGATCATAAATTAAAAAGTATTAAAATGCAATTATTTATTTCATGTACATAAATATTAAAGTGTATTTTAATATTTTCACTATAGTCACTTAACCTATATAAAGTGACTGAAGATTATAAAAAAATATTTATCATAATGATATATAAAAAACAAAATTCATGTAAAACTTATCCAAGGATATAGATATGAATAATATTAACTTAATTTAACTTGATGAATTTCCAGTAATTTAAACTGAATGTCACAATACCTATATTAAATTACCTGCCCTTTTCCAGGGACTAAAAACTTTAAATAAGATATGGCGATGCTAAAACTAATTATATTTTATGCCCATATAGATATTATAATATTATAGTAAGTAAACTCCGTTATAGCCAGGTACACAGCAATGTACCTATATTGCCTATACATTGCGCCGTCGTATGTATTATATTTTTATTGTTACGTATTTCGCATTTTTTTCGCAAACCGAATTAGATAAACGAATTTTATTATACTTTTATAATATAAAATACATTATATTATAATGGTTGTGTTTGAATTGATTGTATTGATTTGACTACAAAAATATTATATATTTTTTTAAAATTGATTTTTGACATGAATATTATATGAGTGTTTTTTTTCGTTTAATGTTTAATCATATTCACAGTCATCGTTTCACAAAAATAAAGCAATGAGAAATCGCTGCATTCAAAAATACGACTCTAAGCGGGGTTTATTTTTATAAATTTACAACCTATACCTAACAGTAATGGACTTGATAGAGTTGAAACATGTTGCTTACAATTCTTCGACGTTATTCTGCTGCGTTTCACGTTTATCTGAGAACTACGGAGAAATTCGGAAATGACCTTTCTATAATAAGTACCTACCTATACCACCCGTGTTCGATTTCCAATCTATAAAGCTACAGCGTTTTACGACTCCAAAAAGTGTTTCCCGAAAAATAACTCGTAAAAGATAGTAATAAAAAGCACACATCATTGTAGAAGTAATACCAATACATTCCTCATTTCACTCAGAATCTAAAATTAAATGATTGAGAAATGCTCGTGCAGACGCGTAAAACGAATATAATATAGGTAAGAGATATTACTACAATACACGGAAATATAATATAAAATTAATATCTATATATTAAATAAAATATTGTGAACAAATTATCCCTGTTCAATTGATTATATTATTGCATATTATTAAGGTGAAAAATATCAGGTATGTGTATAATAATAATATGTTCTATTTTTAAATTTTTATATTCTTAGAACATTTCTGGAAAATGAATCCGTGATTGGTAGAATTTACACACTGTTTTTGAAATAAAAATGTCAATAGAATTCATTTCATATCAAACGATGTACAAAGTGATAACATTCGTTTACTAGGTATATATTATATATTTACGATTTGTTTGATTTTGTTTTATGTACGTT
>JANEHU010005141.1:0-212401 GCA_027563435.1 Nasonovia ribisnigri | reverse complement strand
GAGTTATTACATTTATGTGCTGATGATGTAAGGCAAAAAATAGAAAAGTTGAAATTACTGGAGTGTTTGGATTGATGTGTGATGAAGCAAGGTAATACCTATTCAATTGTATACCTATTAATTTTTGTAGGGTTAAATTATTCAGAAGCATTTACTGGTGTCTTTACCTTTAGTATTAAATATTGTTTGGAAAAAAAATATTTTTATATTTTTAAGATGTTTCAAAGAAGAGCAAATGGCTGTTTGCATACGTTACACAGTTGGATTAGATGTATTCAAAAGGTTTTTAGGTTTTATCGATACTTCTGAAAAACAAGATGCTGAAAGTCTTTATTGTCATATTCTTAAATACTTTAAACACTGCAATTTAAATAAGGCTCAAATTGTTGCCCAGTCTTATGACGGTGCCAATGTAATGGCAGGAAAATTTAATGGTATTCAAGCAAAAATAAAAAACACCTTTCCCTATGCTATATTCACACATTGCATGGCACATAGGATGAACCTAGTAATAATGGATATGTGTAAACATTTAAAAGTAAATATAAGTACTGAGTAGTAGGTATAAATTGCAAAATATTAATGTACACATTTAATAACTGTTAAAGGAAACCAGAAATGTATTTAATACTTTGGAAGCTTTATATGTTCACTTTTCACATCCAACAAAAAATAAAAAACTAATTGATATGCAAGCAAAATTGTTAATAAAAAATAAATCCATTATACGGATGAGTGATATCAGATGGAATTGCAGATATAGAAACTGTGAAGCTGTATTAAATAGTTATGGGTGTATTATTGATATACTAAAAGAAGAAATTGAAAATGAAGTTGATAAAAGTGTTAATGAATCAATAGGTTAAAAAAAATTATTTATTATTATTTAATCTGAATTTATATACTAAACAATATTTCAGGAATCCTTTCTAACCTTGAAAATGGGTCCTTTTTGGTACACTTGTTCATTTTACATAATGTATTGTCAACTATAAACATACTATGTAATATGTTTCAAGAAAAGACTGCTACATTGGGAAAGGCAAATGATATAATAAAAGGAGTTATACAAAGTCTGAAAGAGGCAAGATCAAATGAGGGATTTTATTTTAGTTTAGCCCCCCCAGAAATTCTAATGGATTTCCGCCTAATAATACAATAATATAATAAAACACATAAAATATACAGGGGATTGCTATCGGGGAGGGGGGGGGGTGTTAAGAGGTTCACCCCCTCATCATGGACACTTAACAAATATAATATAGGTAGGGCTGTTCGATTGTTTCGATTAATCGACTGTAGCATCGATTAATCGATTAATCGATTATTATTTTTAAAAGTATTCATCACCGATTAATCGAAAACATCGATTAATCGAAACATCGGTTAATCGATACATCGGTTAATCGAAATCATCAAAATATATTATTAACGTATATTAATCCGTGATCGAAATGCGACTGTACATCGTAAATTTTTAAAACATTACCATGGTATAACCACAGAATGGTGGTATAACACTACGACCACTCACTACTATAACCGTGGACCGTGGTCCTCAAACCATATTATTGATTATATACATTATCAATGATTAATGAGAATACCTGAATAACTTATTAGATTATTACCTCTTATTCAGTATTCTGATCTAAGATTTCCTGTATTCGTATTCGTATAGTGAGCTGCGAGGTACATGTTTTACAAAACTGCCATTTTGTCTTTAGCTCTGTTTTCAAAATGAGTCAAGTGTGGAACGTTTTTACAAAATCTGAATGTGGTAAAAGAGCAAAGTGCGGAGTTTGTCTTAAAAGTGTGTCGAACTCTGGATCGAATACCACGAATCTCTGGAACCACTTAAAATCGGTTCATAAACATAAGTATAACGTACTGGATAGGTTAAAAAGAGGCACAGAGTACATAGATGATGATTCAGAAACCAGTCTAAATAGGTAAGTTGCAACTTTTAATCACAAACCATAATCATTAATAATGAATTATCTGATACAAAACATATTGTAAACAGTAAGTCAGTACCTACTTCTATTTTTAAAGTAATTAAAATGTTTAATTCGTTGTTTTATTACATTTTAAGCAATTTATAATTACTTTTTTTAAGGACAAACTACAAAATATTTGTTGTCTTTTAGTGTTTATATTAAAATATTTTATGTTTTAATTTTAATTTTTAGTTCAACTATTTCTCATGACCTATCTATTGACAATATGAGTAATATTGATTCAAGTGATACTCAAAGTAGACTGACAGATGACCCAGCTGTCCAAACTAACCAAACTTCAGCTGAAAGTAGCAAAATAATTAAAAGTGATCATGCTAAGCAAACATCTTTGGATGCATTCACCTTAAAGTCTATGCTAAAATGTGCCAAATTAAAACTGGACAAAGCTCTAGCATATTTTATATCCTTAGATATGATGCCATATAGCATTGTGGAAAAAGAAGGATTCAAATTGTTCACAAAAGCGTTAAATCCGAGTTATCAATTACCAAGCAGAAGTACTCTTACTAATAAAAGAATTCCAGATTTATTTAAGGAGACAAAGTTAAAGATTGAGCAAATATTATCAGAAGTTCCGTTTTTATCAATAACTACAGATTGTTGGACTTCTGTTGCCAATAAACCATTCATAGCCATCACTTGCCACTTTTTGGACAAATATTTTAACCTAGGTAAATATTTCATCTTTTATTTAATTAAAATATCTCTTAGCTATTATTTAAGTACTTTTTTCTCAATACTATTAGGTAGTGTTTGTCTGGGATGTGAAGAGCTTAGTGAAAGTCACACAGG
The DNA here is from genome assembly GCA_027563435.1 of Nasonovia ribisnigri. Classification (NCBI taxonomy): domain Eukaryota; kingdom Metazoa; phylum Arthropoda; class Insecta; order Hemiptera; family Aphididae; genus Nasonovia; species Nasonovia ribisnigri. The sequence goes on along the minus strand of JANEHU010005141.1, from coordinate 209,588 downwards.
GGAAAATATCTCAGATGTCTTACAAGTTATTTTGATGGAATACAATTTTAAATTTGATAAAGGAATCTCTATTAGCGCTGCTACAACGGATTCGGGCGCGAATATTATTAAAGCTATTAACAATTTAATGGTACCCCATGTGCCTTGTTTCGGTCATAGCTTCAACACTTCTGTCCAAAAAGTGTTTTCTTTAGAACAAATAAAACCTATAATGGAAAAAGTGAAAAAAATACAAAATATATTTGCTTATAGTTGGATGGCTGCCAAAGAATTGGGTATCGAACAAGAAAGGTATGGATTCAAGTTAACTAAATTCCCCTCTTTTTCAAAGACAAGATGGTGGTCTATGCTAGATGTTTTGGATGTGGTTATATCTCAAGAACTTCCACTTTCATCGTTTCTGAGAACACACAAAAAAGGTGTACATAAAGAAAAAATGCTAACAGAAGATGAAATGAGAATAATAAAAAATATCTTGTTAGTATTGAAACCGATACGGATAATATCTGATAATTTATCTGCAGAATCATATGTTACAGCATCTGCGATTCTTCCTGTGGTAAATATGTTGGAAAATAAAAGGCAAAACCAAGAGTTACCAACTGACAATGATATGAGTCATGATAATTATTTTGACCCCCTATTAAAAGATCTAATTTTTAAAACAATTCTTGATGTACTTCATGCTCGGTATAACAATTCAATTATATTACAATTTTGTACTGCTTTGGACCCAAGATTTAAATTAGACCAGTTTCATTTTGATGATACAGAGGACATTTTATTCAAAGATGCATTACAAAGAGAATGTCTACGCAACTGGAAATATTGGCAATCTAAATCTGATTCATCATCATCTAATACAACAGTACATCAAAATAAAAAACCCAAAGGATTATCACTTTCCGCTATTTTCAACTCTGGATTTGGCTCTGAACAGTCTGAACCAGTTAAGATGGTAAGAATGTTTAAACATTTTGTATATTTATTGTTATTATACATTTATATTTTATATAGCAATAAGTAGTAAGTAACAACTAATACATCTATACGTTGTACTAACTATTATTTTGTATTGTATATTTATTTTAGGACCAATTACAAGGCTCAAATTCTGAACCTGTAGTACACATTCCAAAAGAAATTATTTCTTATTTTCAACTTCCTAAAATAGCATATGAACAAGATCCAATTGTGTGGTGGTCATTAAATAATAGTATGTTTCCTATTCTTGCAGTGACTGCTAAAAAATTATTAAGTGTGCAAGCTACCAGCGTAGCATCGGAAAGAGTCTTTAGTCGTGCTGGGAATATAATAACAGATACTAGGGCATCATTGACTGATGATCATTGTAGTCAACTCATATTTTTGTCTATGAACAAAAAATATGTGAGCAACCCATTCTAAATGTTCCTTTTAAATTATAATTTAAAATTTTTTTATAAAAGTTACTATTATCAAAATAATTGTTATATTTTGTTTTGTTTTTCATTTTCATTTTGTTTTTACAAAGAAAATTTTTTTTTAAAAATTCTTTTAAATGATTATTTAAATATTGTTACAAAAGTTACTGTTACACTTTTACCTAAAGAAGGGTTTGATTTTTTTTGTTCTATTTTTCATTTTTATTTTGTTTTACAAAAAAAATTTAGTATTTAAAAGAAAAGAATTATTTTAATAGATTATTTGAATATTGTTACAAAAGTTACTGTTACACTATTACCAGGTAGAAGGGTTTGATTTTGTTTTGTTATATTTTTCATTTTTATTTTGTTTTGCAAAAAAAAATTAGTATTTAAAATAAAAGAATTATTTTAATAGATTATTTAAATATTGTTATAAAATTTACTGTTACACTATTACTATTAATCAAGACAGTCTGGAATTTATTAGCAGTTATTGTATAATAACTTACTAACTATAAGTCTATAGCTAACTATAATGATATTTGCTAAATAGATAAAGATTTATTTTAATTTTAATACAAGCGCTGTGAGTTTAACTAGTTTTACTAGTTTGTCTTTAAAATTTAAAATACATTTCCTATAGCAGTAGCATAAGTTGCAACTAAAAATTAGAGCCCTTTCACAAAAATTGTTAACCTATCTACATAAGATAACAATTTCAGTTTTTGGCACCACTTTAGATCGTAAAATGTATGTCACTACGGATCCTTAGTTATGTCATATTCTTAGCTCCCCATTTAAATTCCTGTGGGCCTGCAGCCTGCTCCTGCCTATGTGTATCATTATTCATTAGTATCAATGTAGTTGTTAAAAATACGTGAGACCCTAGGGCCTGGGCAAGTGACCTGTTTGCACTGCCCTCGGAAATCATCAAACAGAATACGAATACGGAATACCCTTTATACTTCTTAGTTCTTATAGTTTCAAAAGCATATTAAATATTAATCTGACGATAAATGATTGCATTTTTTGAGAAACTTTAAATGAGTTTATCAATAACCTAAAACCTGGGCACTTGGCAGAACATATAATAGAGCTATACTTAAACCAGTTAAAGCGTTAAACTTTTATCGATATTTCGATTAATCGATTCTTTTAATTGATTAATCGATCAAATTAATCGATTAATCGATAGGTCCTTGACTATTTCAACAATCGAGCACTTTTTCACTTCCTTGATGAAAAACATCGATTAATCGAAATTTTCGGTTATTTAATACTTTGGAATATTAGAATTAATCGATTAATCTTTATATAAATTGGAAAATATGTACAAGTACACCACGTACACCAATAATTAAAAAGAAACGTATTGGTTTGGAAGATGTAAACAAAGCAGCACATGATTTTTTTTTACAAAGGAAAAAAACTGCACCAATTGAAGAAGATTTGGATTTATGCTTTCTTAAAAGTGTGCTGCCTGATATGAAATGTATGACTCCTGACCAGAAAAGGCGTTTCAAAGTTGGAGTAATAAATTTATCAGGAAGCATATTGAATGAAAAAAATATTTCATTTTGTAATCAAAATCAGATTACCAGCGGCTACAGCACACAATACCATAATTTGGAAAAGTCTTCAAATCTTGTATCTCCACCAATATCATCAAGCTCCGGATCAACATATTCAACACACTCATTGAACTTGGCACACCCATCGATAAGCTCTCAAGTCTACACTCAAGAATGGCCGTATAATAAATAAGGAAAATAGTTTTATTTTATTTTATTATAAAGTCGTTAATAAAATAAAGGAATTAAATATTTTTTTTATAATTATTTACTTTATTTAATATTATATAAAAACGTTTATACGTACTCTAAAAAAATAAGAAAAAGTTTTATTTTATTTTTATTATAAAGTTGCTAATTAAATAAGGTATTAAATAATTTCATTTTCATTTAAATATCTTTTTTTATTATTTACTTTATTTAATATTATAAAAAAATGTTTATATTCTACCTGAGTGTAATCAAAAGTCGTTCTCGGGGACACACAGCAAGTCTGAAATTTGTATCTTTTTTTTGAATCTTTGGTCCAACCAGTTGTATGAGTAGATCAAAAGTTTTTTTTTCCATGCGATAAAAACTTTGAAAACGGTCATCATCTTCTAGGTCTTTAAACACAGCATATGCTCCTCGATCGTTGCAGTTTTGACGCCAAAATGGGTGTACTCAATAATTATGTACTCTTGGGCCTTCATAGGCATTTAAAATATTTAGTAAATTTACTGCGTCCAATACGTCCTCATCGTCAGACGAAATTTTGAGAAATGAATATAAAAGCAAAGTATTTTCAAGTAACAGAAATAATCACGTCATTTGAATTAACAACAATAATCATTTGTCACGTCGCTCATCATATCCCCAGTCATGAGTCACGAGTCACGTTACTTCGGTGGACGGTGCGCCTAAATTGTGGTTACCAAGGCTGCCCAGTAACATTTTCAACTTTAAACAGATTCGAATCACACATTTTACAATTTCATAATAGAGATTCTATGAGTAGTGGTACTGAGGAAGATGAACATAATAATCAGATTAGTCAAATTTTGAAAATTTGAAAATTGAATTTACCTCGTGTTAATAATTACTTACCTAGTAAAATAATTATATTAATTTATGATTTTATTAACAGGTGTTTAATTACCAAATAATAAAGTATTTGAAAATTATTATGCATGGCAAGAATTTGTATTTCTGAATGGATGTTTTATGTGGGCATTAAATATACGTATATTTACATTATACGTATATATTATGATTTATGATAAATAATTTGAATACTGTCACTGTCCATTGAAGAGGTGAGTTCCGTTGGGTATAACACTAACACTTGTCACTCAAATTTCAAGAGTGGCTAAGGCAGGGAGTACTCACACTGGCACTAACGAGTTTGGAAAACCTTTATATACGTCTTAATATCATTGTGACCTGGGCGTCACAAGGGAGAGCTAGAAAATGTCAAAGATCACCATATAGTTGTTTGAAAAATCGTTATTTTAAGAATCGATTTTCCAAAAAATCAATTTTTTGGGCAACAATTTTTTTTGAATCGATTTTTTTCATTCCGATTTAAATCGATTCACCGACCTGAATCGGCCATCACTAATGTACCTATAAGAACAATAAAAAATCAACAAAATTTATCAAAGTCACCCCGGTGATCTACAGTATCTATTAAATCAAAAAAATTAGCGTACAATAGTTACGATTAACACGTTGACTGCCACAAGCCCGCCGGCGACCCAAGTCGTATCAGCGCGTGTCAGGCCATACATTTTTTACATCGTATGTCGTAAATGTTTACATTTATAAAAATAGATCCAGTTGTTGGATTTTAATAAAATTGATATTTTTAGAATCAGTTAATTGTCGATAATATCATGAAAAAAAAAAAGTCTTGGGTCGCCGGCTGGCAAGTGGCCTGCCAAAAATGTAATATTTTTTTTACAAGCCACTTGGGTCGCCCGCTGTCTCGTGCAAGATAATAATAATATTTATTTATTACACATTTGTCAATACGTCAATTATCTTTTAGTATTCACCTTGAACAAGAAGTGTGAACATCTCGTGGTTATCAAGTTCTGAATTTTATTATTATTTTTACTTTATTTTACGTAAAAATTATTAATATAATATCATAATGGATGAACGCATGATTAATAATGCATTAGATGATGCTGACAATTTTTCTAGTGACAGTTTTGACGATAGTGATAGTGATCCAATATATTGTGTTGAAAGTGAAAATAATAGTGATTCTCAAGAGTCGTCAGATGATGAGGTTGATGAGAATCAAATTGAGCATCTAATTTTATCAACACCTAACAATAGCCAATCAAATTGGAAAGCTGTAACAGGTACGAATCAAAAAAATTTTAACTTTATGGGAAATTCGGGGCCATTAGTCATTTTAGACGAAGATATGGGACCTATGGATTATTTTAAATTATTTTGTACCGACGAAATAATTCAGTTAATGGTCATTGAAACAAATAGAAACGCTCAACAATTTTTAAATACTCAACAAATTACACGTGGTAGTAGATTTTCATTTTGGCAACCAATAAACCAAAATGATATGGAAAAATTTATGGGACTTTTGATGTGGATGGGACTCATAAAAATGACTTCGATAGCTGATTATTGGAGCAAAGCTGAACGTTATAAAAATGGTGTTGCACCAAAAACAATGAGTCGGAATAAATTTGAACTCATTCTTAGGTTTTGGCATTTTGAGGACAATGAGACTGCTGACAAAGCCGATCGCTTATACAAAGTAAGAAAATTACTTAATATGGCAAACGAATTAGTAAAAAATATACAGAAACCTGGAGAAATAATTGCGGTGGATGAATCTATGATACCTTTTCGAGGCAGACTGAAATTTCGGCAGTATATCCCAAATAAAACACATAAATATGGCGTAAAATTTTTCAAAGTATGTGGGACTAATGGTTACACATATAAAATTATTATATACGAAGGAAAACAATCTAAACCCGGAGAAGCGTTGAGTGAAACAATAGTAACTTCTTTGTGTGAAAATTATCTGAACGAAGGGCGTACTATTGTCACTGATAATTTTTATACGTCTGTTCCACTAGCGGAAACACTTTTAAGGCAAAACACTCATTTGGTTGGAACTCTTAGAAAAAATAGACGTTTTTTACCAAAAACAGTGATAGAAAAAAAATTGAAAAAAGGGGAAATTATCGGTCTAGAAAACGATTCTGGTATAGTAGTATCTAAATTTAAAGATAAACGCGACATTCACTTACTTTCAACGCGACATCAATTAAATATGACAAACACGGGGAAGAAAAATAGGAATCATGAAGATATATTTAAACCAGACAGCATATTATTCTATAATGCTGGAAAAGCAGGCATAGATTTATCGGATCAGTTAGCGTCATACTGCACTCCTATGAGAAAGAGTGTTCGGTGGTATCACAAGGTAGCAACTGAGATAATTTTAAATACATTTGTTGTAAATTCTCAAATTATGTATAATGAACAAAATTTTCGAAATAAACTCACCATACATAAATTTCGTGAAGTGCTTGTAGATAAACTCCTAGAATTAAAACCTACATCTTTACGTGTTTCAAATTCTGAACAACCTCTTGATAATAGATTTCAAAGACGCCAATTAATAAAACATAAACTAGAGGAGACAGAAGAAAAATGTTCAAGAAACAGAAAAAAAAGAAAAAGGTGTATTGAATGCTATACAAAATTTTCGAAAGAACTAGGATACAAGTGAGTTTAAATTAAATTTTTTTAAATTAATATGAATTTTTGATTTTTAATTTATTATTTCTAGGGAAGCTTTAAACAAGGCTAAGAAAGTAACGACCTTTTGCAGTCTTTGCCCATCAAAACCATCAGTTTGCATACAATGTTTTCAAGACCATTTAAAAAAACAGAATGTATGAATACAATTTTGTTACTTTTTTGTATATTTTTTTATTTTTAAGTAATTTAAAATGAATTTTTTTTTATCAATTTCTCTAGGGTACCTCTTTATTTTATTGAATTTAAATTTTAACGTTTTATACTACTATTTACTATGCATTTATATATTCAAATATTAAATTTTTTTGTATAAAATATAAATGTATTAAAGTTGACGGATTTTATTGTTTTTTTTTTTATAAATGATCAAAATCGTCTTGTCTACGCCATGGTCCAATCTAAATATTGTTCTCTCCAAGCCGTAAAGAATTAGATACATTTGATGTTGATGTTAAATTTGGCAGCCGGCGACCCAAGTGGCGTCACATTAATAATAGGATTTAGGTCGCCGGCGACCCAAATAGCTTCACAATCAAAGACATCACTTGGGTCGCCGGCGGGCTTGTGGCAGTCAACGTGTTAACAATTATTACTGCAACATACAAATTCAGTATTATGTATAAAAAGAAAAGAACTATTCAAATTTATAATCTTTTTTAACAGCAAAAATTGCTTGTTGAAAAATAAATATTATTATATAAAAAAAGCTTCCAATATGGTAAAAATTAGTCAAATTGAAAAATACAAAAAATGAGCAATTAGATGATGAACAAAAGAGAAGTTTAAATTAATTAAAAGCGAATAACTTCATTTTGACGAGAAATACAAGATGATTACATAATAAGGATTGAAAAAATTCATTATTTTTTTTTATTAGTTAATAGAAGAGCAGAGAAATCAAGTATTATGTTACCTTATTAAGAAAGAAGGAAAACAATAACTATATTTTATGCTTATTGTGCGTTTGGTTTATAATTAATTTAAACTCTTTTATCCTGTATTATTCCATGAAAAAAACTAATGAAATTACGTATGATATGTTTTAAAAAAGAAACAATATCTGTAAAATTAATAGTGGTATACAAGTAATGGACTTTTTATAATCTGTTTCAATATATTTTGAAATATCAAAAAAATTTATTGAGCAGTGTCATGTACTAACATTCTTATCAATTTACTTAATAAAAGATTATTTGATAGGTATGTTCATAGACCTTATACTAATAGACAGGAGATTAGTGTCGGCGGAGCGTGGCAATATAGAGGGCGCTCGTTCTTTACTCGTTTACTCGTATACGGTAGTACGGTACCGTACAATGTATAGCGCATTGATATGCATAGGCGTGCGCACGGGGGGGGGCGGGTAGGCCGCGGCCACTGGCATTTTCTTTAATATATAATCTATATCTATACAATACTAGATAGTGGTAATATTATCATATTGCAAATGGCTGCCAGCGTCATTGATAAGAAGAAGTCGGGTATCTGTGGTCACTAATAGCGTTTTCCACCTGACTGCACTAGCTGCACTAGTGCACTTTTTTACGTTTCACCAGCTATTCCAGTGTGCACTAAATTACTAATTTTATGTTCCATGTTACTGCACTACGCGATTTTTTTGCACTCGGTGCAGTGATAGTTGCACGAGCTCCTGGAGCTCGTGCGCCTTATCATTATCACAAAATGTACTGATATGGCAGCATTGATATTTAATAAAAATGATAAACGAATATTATTGTACCAGGTTTAGGTATAACGTTTTTTGTTTTATAAAGAAAAATATAGATCATTATATTAATTATTAATATTATAAGTTTTTCGAAGTTCGAACTCAATATGGATAGGCATACTATTGTTAGGAGCCAGTGACCCGGAACAGTAATAGTTGATAGGAGCCAGTGACCCAAAACAACAGTATTAATGTATAACTAACATAGGGGGTGCGTCCGAAGGACAAGGCATGCAAAACAACCATTCTGGGAAGTAAAGGGCAACCGGTAAAACACGATATATGCAAATATCAAGAAAACAAGAAAACAAGAAAACAAGAACTATTATTCTATTTAGACAGCCGAAATATAATAATATAATAATATATATATATTATTATGTGTATAAGAATATATGCGCAAATATCTAATCTGCGAATACCGGATTACAAGGACAACACTGACAGGAAAGCGTGGGCATATGCATTCTGAGAATAGACAAGCATCCGGCACGTGCGAGAACCCGGATGCGCGCTATCAGTGGCTGGGGGGAGACCAACGGGATATATAAGGGACCCCGAAACAGCCTGTATTTTAGACGTGATCTGACCAAGCTACTCTGAGCACCTTCTCGTCACTCTACTCTCTGATTAAACTGGACTTAGAAATATTTCCATTAATCATAAATTGTACTTAGAATATTTTTGTTACATTTAATATTTTACTAATAAACGTTCAGTGTTTGAATAAATAAATTACATTCAGTAGAAATACAATCTGTCTACGATTATTTTACAATTGAGTCAAGTCTTTGACCATTTCATCTGGTAACCTCGCGAGTTGGCTACTATATTGTGGCACAGCCGAGTTCAAGTACAAGGAACTGGCTGGGGCTTACTACACTATTGTAAAAGTCATGGATTACCTTTCTTCTAGTGATAGTGATGACGATGATGAAATTATAAAGTATTTTATGTCCAAAAAACAAAGAATAATACCAAAAATTAAAAATTATATTTTGGACATAGTTCATGTTTATACAGATAAACAAGTTAGTTCTTTATTATATATATAATTATTTTTGTAAATGTTAGGTTTAGGACTTAATGCAATTATAATAATAATTTTTTTTTTAGTTTAAAGGTAGTTTTAGGGTGGAACGATCTACTGTGTACAATATTATAGAAAAATTTGAAAAATCTATTTTTTTTCCAAGAAAAAATCTAAATGAATCTTCAGTCACGTCAGAAAACCATATACTTTCCTTTTTATGGTAAATTGATAGTTAGCAAAATAATATTTTAAATCCTTTAGTTATTAAAATAAAATGGTTCAGGTTTTCTGCAAATAAATGTTGCCTACGTGATGTGTCAGAACGGTTTGGTGTTGGATTGACCACACAATTTCGTATCAACAACAGAGTTATGGACTTTCTTGTTGATATTTCAGCTACTATTATAAATTTAAACGAAGGAACTGTTAACTTATCTCAAGAATTTCAAAAAGTAAATATATAAATTAAGCTTTTTTGCCTTACATAAGCTTTTTTTACTAAATCGGTATCAAATTTAGGTTTCTGGACTTCCTGGTGTAATAGGATGCATTGACGGGTCTTCAATACCTATAAGAACTCCTGCTCACAAACTTAAAAGTACATATACCAATAGGCATGACATGCCGTCTATTACCCTACAAGCTATATGTGACTACAAAAAAAAATTTATTGATGTATTATTCACCGGTGCACCAGGGAAAATCCATGATTCAAGAGTATTTGCTCTGTCAGACATTAGTAAAGAGTTACCTTTAATATGTGAAAATAAATACCATATTATTGGAGATGGTGCTTATAGTATAAGAGATTGGCTATTAGTACCATACAAGAATTATGGAAACTTAACAGACTCCCAAATTAAATTTAACAAAATATTATGTGGTACTAGAGTTTTAATTGAAAATTCATTTGGACTTCTTAAGTCGCGGTTCAGACAACTACTTCAAGTTGATATACATGATGTGAACAAAATAACTAAGTTTATTATTTCATGTTGTGTATTACACAATATATGCATTGATATGGAAGATTATATTGAGTTGGATGATGAAATACTATTAACAATAACATCAGAACCAAATGGTTATGCAATCGACTCCGACATTGTCTTAAGAAAAAAAGGAGAAGCAAAACGGGAGGCACTAAAAAATAGTTTACAATATTTTCAGTGCTACACTTCTGATGAATGATTTAATACATTTTTAGTAATACATTATAATATCTAATAAACCATTTTCAATTAATTTCTTTAAATCAGACAATGTTTAAATTGTATTATAAAGTTTTTAAAAAATACATACAAATTAAATGTATGTGCAAACAAAAAATAACAAATGTATTACATAAATAACTCCTTGTAAAAATTACTAATTAAACACAAATAAAGATTTTCTCAGTCTTTAACAAAATATAAGTTTTTGAATATTTTACTCTTAATATCACATAAAAAAAATAATCAATGGTATACACATGGGTTATATATTATTTATCTCCTAAAAGACTTTTTAAGAGATTCATTTTTTCATTGTGGCGCCTTTCTTTTGCAATTTCCTTTTCCTTAAGAAAATTTAATAACAAGGTCTCGTTGTTGTCTTTTCTCATTTTTTTTTGTTTTGGCTCTAAACAATCTTTTTTGTTAATTACAACTGTTTTAGCACTGCGTAACACTTCTGGCAATATGCTATCATCATTGTTAGTTATTTCTCTCCATTCTTCTTCATACTGATCGTCCATTCGTGATGCCCCTGTGCTTTTGTTATTGTCAATAATGGACTTTTTTCTTTTACAAATTGTCTTATAACGGTTTTCCACTTGTATATGAGAGAAATCTACATTAAATTCCTCTTGAATATCAGAAGCTATTTGCATCCACATAGATTTTTTGTTCTTAAATTTTTTCATGGGTCCAACATAACTCATAAATTTTGAATATTTTTCCAACATAAATTTAGTGATTCCTTCAGTCCATACACCATTGCCTTAAAAATAATTTGGTGTTCTATTAAATGTTCAAAATTGATTTTAATACAAATTATACTGCACTCCCTGTTAAATATATTAAGTACTCGTGGTACTCTTACCATTCGCTGAATTAGAAAAGTTTGTTTCCGACGTTTCTGTGTGATTTGGTACCTCCAAAATACTTTGGCTGCCAGTCGAGTTTAAAATATTGTAATTTACAGTGTCCTGTGGTTTAGTAATAAACTCAATGTTTCTATAGTTATAAAAATGTAAAAAGTATTAATAATTTTAAATAGCTAGCAATTCAAAGAATTAAAAGCTTATAAGCAATAAAAGCAACCAGCTAAAGCCATTTCACTATTATTTGAAAAAAAAGTCAAATAAGGTTTAATTAAATACACTTTAATTCCAAAATTAAACACAAAATATCAAAATATTAATTATTTTTTAATAATCAGCGGATATCTGCGGGTTTTAAGGTGTGCAAAAGCATTTACAGCCTCTTGCAAATCAATATTACTAGCTTCTTCCTTCTCAACTGCAATAACCATTAGATCATTTAATTGCCTTGTATACATTTAATAAGAGAACTGATAAACCAAAAATAAACAAAACTTAAAGTATTATGCATATATTTTATTTATATTACATATGAAAACATGATGTATAAGTTAACTTTAACGGTGCATTGAAGTATTTATGGCGGGCCAATCGGGAACATTTTTAAGTTAGTGGTGCCGTTGCACACCCTGCCCCCCCTAAATGACGCCCTTGTATGTGGGTTGTGGGTAGTTAAAACTCAGGCTTGGGTAAATTACTTTTTAAAACTATTTGGAGTAAATAATCGGAACATTCATGCAAATTAGTATTCAGAATATGAATTCAAATATTTTATAAAAATAGTATCCTGATTATAGGTATTTGTATATGTACATAGGTACATGTATTTGGAATACTTTCAAATATATTCAAAATACAGCACGAAATACTTTTGAGAAAAAGTATTTTAAAAGTATTCTAAATACTTTATTTGAAATATTGCCCAAGACTGTTGAAACTTAATCTCACAACTTTAATTTTAATTATCTTATATACCTACAATTTTAAATTAATAAAATGCCTATTCTTCCTTATTTTGTCTACAATTGGTGCCATTTCAATACTATCTCTCACAAATTGAATTCCTATTCTATCTTCTCTAGGTGCAATTGTTTAGGGGGTAGATAGAGAATAAATTTATATAAGAGGCACAAACCTGCTATTTGTCAAATCGTTGTCGAATGTCTTAGAATTATCCATTTTTAGAATATTTACATGTTCATTTGAATTATCCCAATCAATAGGCATTGCTTGTTGAACAACGAACTCAGTATTTCTAAAATTTATAATAAAACATACCCATTGAATACTTTAGTTGTAGGCTAATACATAACCAAATAAAAAAGAATTATATGACAACTCAAAACTTTTGATTTACCTTTCAGGAATTGTCACTTTTATTTTGGAATTTTTAATAGTATCCATGCTTAACTTTACAGATCCATCATCTAAACAGTTTTTTAAAAAGTCAAGCACTGTTTCCAAACAACCTTTTGGACCTATAAAATAAAATAAAATAAAATAAAATTCTTTAAAGAATTTGAATTAATAGTAAATTTATAGTTGTTACTATAAATACAAATATTTACTATGGATAAATAAATCGTGAATTGTCTACAATGTAGTATTTTAAAGTTTCAAACATCTACATTTCACTTAACAGTCAACATTGTCTTGAACTTTAATTTTTTGTTATTATATGTAACTAAAGCTACATTTAAGGGGATGCTAAGATTATATTGTATAGGTACTTGTCTCACTAGTCACTATCTACTCACTAACCACATATAGGTAGGTTTTATTTTTTATAAAAACGTCGAATAAAAAAAAAATCTTACATAAAATAAAGAAATCCCTCTTTTGTCACATTATTTTTATTGTATTATAACAGTGACCAGGGGGTGCTGAATTGGAGATTGGGGAATGCTAAAGTATATAGTTGCGCCTATGCCGGACTAATAATTTATGAGTATAAAATACTTACCAGTTTGCTGAAAATAATTTATGGCTGATTCATCAACCACAAAAAAAAACGGTTTATTACCGATCGTTATTTTTAAATTATATTCAGACATCATATATTATATATAAATTCGTTTAACAATTTGTAAAAATAAATTAAAAATTGTAATAGTTTTGTTTAAATTTGTAATGAATTATTATTTCATTAATTCATTTGTATTATCTGTATAATAATAATAATAACAGCCATTGATATAAATTCTATTTTAAGAGAAATTAAATGATAAACAAATTGTATGTTTCATCTGCACTTGCACCAGCCTGCACTAGAACGATTATCAGTGAACTGTACCAGTGCCACCATGGTGCGACAGTGCGGTTAGGTGGAAAACGCTATTAGGTTAGGTTAATATTATTATCACGGACTAAGATATATCTTACTCTATGATCATAGTCCGTGATATTATTATCTACGGGTTTCAGGCTTGAATGTGATAGTGATATATGAAACAGGTATAATAATATTATGTTCGTGGGATGAGTGATGACCATAGAGTAATAATATAAAGAGATGAACTAACATATACTTGCACAGTACAAAAAGTGAAGCAATTAAAAGGACAAAAACCAGTATGACCACATGAAGGAAAAACATTATTTATTAATATGTGGTTGGTAGGAACAATATTAATATTAATATTTTATTGTTTTTTTAATATTAGGCGTGTTTTCGCGTTTAACTTGTTTATACTTTTAATTAGGCGTGGTTATGAGATTTTGGTTATTGGTCAAAGACTCGCGAAAACGATGTGTTTGTGGTATTATTTTAAATAATTATTATCATCATATTATTTCGTATATTATCAATAACCAAATAATATAACCATTTCATTTTGATGGTTACAAATTATCAGTTACCTAAAACCAAAAGTTATTACCAAAAATATAACCAAAACCGCGAAAACGATTTGATTATAAAATATAGTAACCAGGTTACATTTGGTTAAGCGCGAAAACACGCCTTTTGTTATCAGTTATCATGAATATAAAAGGTTAGGTTAGGTTAGGTTAGGTGATGACTATGATAGTATGATAATAATATCATTATGTAGGTAAACACTATAAATAATAAAATGTATTATTATTTATTAGTATTGCGGATAACCTACAACAGGCGTTGGAGCGGCTCATTATGACGTGATAACTGATAAGTGACACTATTAGCTATAGCTACCTATTTGTCGGCATAAGGTCAATTTATTGCAATTTCTAAAAACTTTGAATGGCTCTCAAGCATAGAGCTTTGCATTAATTAATGTTGTTCATTCACTAACATTCATTAAAAAAATTCCCCCACATTATGATTGCAAAAAAAGTATAGGTTCCCATTTGAATTTCTAATGTTGACCCCCCAAAACCCCCTAAAATGTTGTTAAAAATTACAAAATTGTGAAATAATAATAGATGTTTCTAAATCAAAAAACTTTTGTACTATATATTTTTCACTAATTTGAATATTTATATGATAAAATGGCTGTAACATAAATTTTGAATCACCCTGTATATATTTGAGCTAACAACATAAAATTGGAACTGCTGAATGTAAATTTTTAAGTACTAGTTCTTTGGTATTGGTCGTATCGTCTAGAAACTTTCAAGGTTCAACGCAGTGACACTTATAGATCAAATTGCTGTTCTCAAAAAAGCCTCGTATCGAATTAAAGTTTGAGAAATTGGCAAAACAAAATTTCCCGCCAATTTTTTTTTTGAAAAATTAAAATTTTGAACTCAACGTTTACCCCCTTAATAATTGAGTTAAGAAACTTTTAAAAAACCGGGAACTGGTCTAGAGATACTCCTGCGTCGATCCTCGAAGGTTTCAAAAAGATAGTACTTTTTTTAAAGGTTTTGGTTTTTTCATGATCGTAATACATCAAGAAAACCTAAATCATTTAATATTGGTCGTATCGACTTAAAGTCTTCAAGATTCAACGCAGTCAAGCCTCGAAATCAAAGTTATGTTCTCGAAAAAGTTATATAATCTTTCGGTCTATATATGATGCTCATCTATTTATAAAACAATTTGGTAACGATATTAATGATATAAAGTTAATTCCAAATAATGAAGAAAAATATATTTCTTTTTCAAAAATTATAGAACGTACAAAAGTTATCAATGGTGAACCAACAATATTAAAAACTGAATTAAGATTTATTGATTCATTTAAATTTTTACCTAGTTCTTTAGACAAATTAACAAATAATCTTGAAAAACTTCAATTTAAAGAACTTAGTAAATATTTTCCTGAAGAGCATTTAAATTTAGTTACTAGAAAGTTAGCTTATCCTTATGAGTATATGGATTGTGAAGAAAAATTTAATGAAACATGTTTACCCCCTATAGAAAAATTTTATAGTTCTCTCACTGATAAAAATATAACGATAGAGGAGTATGAAAACTCACGAAAAATTTGGGAAGTATTTAATATACAAAATCTTCGTGAATACACGAGTTTAATAGTTTATATACCTAATAAGATCGATGTTTTACACACAGATGTATTACACACAGATATAATGGAATATTTTAGAGACATTTCTTTAAAAAATTATAAATTATATGTGTAATTATATGTATAATAATAATAATAATAGTATAATAATAATATTATATGTATAATTATAAATTATCTGTGGTATTACACAACACCAGGATTTGCGTGGGATAGCATGTTAAGAATGACAAAAGTAAAGCTAGATTTATTGACAGATATCGATCAAATATTGATGTTTCAATGTAATAAACTAATAGTCTACATAAATCTGTAAGGAATTTATTTTCATAGTATATATTATATTAGACTTTTTGAAATAAACAATTTTTATTTTACTAAAATGTAATCATCGTGCATCTTTTTTTACTAATTTAAATGTCTTAAAATATTAATTATTAATTCGTTTTGACTGTTTTAACTTTTAAAAGGACGTCACCCGGCACGCATTTGTTGTCTCCTTACATACGCACGTCATAGCAAATTTTCATTCACTAGTTTCAATATTTTAGTGTTAGTTTTGAAATTAGAATGAATTTACCTATTATCATAATTTTAAGTAAAAACGTGGTCTGTGGTTAAGTATTGGCGATTTTTTAATATTTTAATATTCAAGCAATATATAAGCATTCTATTCATTATTTGTGATATTCATACATTGCTTGAATATTTAATTTAAAAATATTAATATAGTAAAATTATTACTATAATATAATAGTGAATCACAATTTTTATTACAATAATATACACTGATTTTTAAAATATTTATCATCTAAATGTGTTCATTAATTTATGAGAACCGATATAGGCATGGACACCTATTTATTACACGTGAATATCTTACACATTTAAAATTTTAAAATACACCCAATTTTCGTACCATCTGTCGCAGGTCACCCAACTCTAAAATAAGCTAATTTCTTTAAGTTACCTGCCAATTCACACTAATTATTTTGCAGTTAATGGTCTTATGCCAGCCCAGAAAATGTAATATTTAACTACCCATAATAGTAGATTATGATTAATACTTTTAACAATTGAAACAATGAATAATATGCACTCATTTATGTTTCAGTTTTTAGATTCGAAACAAATCAATTTCTTTTGCTTGTTAATTTATATTTATTTTTAAGGCATTTCTTTAGATGATAATAAATAAACTTAAGGGGTTAAACTTAAAATATTATCTACCTATTGGTAATATTGTTTTATGTTCCTTCTAATTAATGTAGGTATACCTTATCCTAGTTTACACTTATATAGTTATATTCAATAATATACTTATATTAAAATCCTATAAATTCGTGTTCGGGAAGGTGTACAAAATTGTACAGAATAAAGTAGGTACCTACATAATATTGCATCATTGAAAATTGTATTTGGTCAATATTCGGCAAAGGCAGTGCCGGAGTAAAGTTATACCACAGGCCGAACATGGGAAAATTGCGTTTTCTCGTGTTTGGCGAGGTGTGCAAAATTGTATTTTGAGGTAGGTACCTATACAATTTTATAAAACTTAAAATAATTATTAACTACAAGAAAATTTTTTTATAAATTTGTAATTTTTTTGCTTTTGTTGTCTTTGCCTTAATATCATTAATTTTAATTAATATTTTTTCATACGATTTCGATCATTCATTGATTTATAACTTTTAAGTTATAAAGTATAAACCATCACTAACTTCATAATTGAAATAATTTATACAAGAAGCAGCAATTGATTATACTTATAAAGGAAGGCGTACCTATTTAAACTTTAAAGTGGGTATACGAGTAATGACCAACAATGACTGACGTTTGATTACCAAACATATTTATTTTAATAGATGGTGTGAATGGATTTAAATAAAATACACAACAATCAACACAACAGCTATTATTTATTAGAAATTTAAATATAAAATATGTACCCCAATAACATAATTGACTTTTTTCTTTTAAGATATTGGTTAAGAAGTATTGGTCCACAAGTTGTGTCTGTTCATGGACTGCCTCGTCGGACAAATAATAACATTGAGAGCTTTCATAATGCCTTAAGATTAAAGTTCTCTGTTGCGCATCCAAGCTTATGGGTATTTCTAGGTAGGTAACAAATGTACCAATGCATAAGTACAATACAACAAAATTACATCAAGTTGTGTTAGAGCTTAGAGGTATATGTAGATAGATAGTAGACTCAAGGTTTTGGAACTATGGAACAAATCACTACATTAAAGGCCATGCCAGTTAGAAAAAAATCATTTAAATTTATTCAAGCCAAGTTCTAATTTAGAAACTTTTTACATTATTTATTAATATATAATTTGTCTGTTATAAATAGGTACTAATAAAAAATTGGTACCTAATTAATTTTATACATTATTACAATTTTATAATTTTGCATATTAAAGAAAATACTTCAATACATAATTATAATAAAATTAATATATTTTTATGAGAGGTTATGGTGGTTCCAATATTTATTTATAATTATGAAATTTAATTTAATCTTCTTAAATGAAAAAAAAAAAAATGATTTCATAGTTACTTAAGTAAAACTCACCGTAAAACCTAATATAATGAGTCTCAAATAACAATTGAAAAGGTACCTAGTTAGTTAAAAATTAATACCAAAAACAGTAATACCTATTTTATTTTGTAATTTTTGAATAGACGCTTTAACTTCTTTGAGTACCAGTTATCATTTGGTCAATCAGCAAATTTTGAACCACTTACGTCCCACTAGGCATGTGAGGACCAAGTTTTTGGCTAACTCTCACAGGATCAAATATGCTACAGAGCAATACCAATTAGGACAAATATCCATATGGCAATTTCTTCTGCGTTGTTCGTATACCAGCGCAGCATATGAATTAAGGCAGCGAACCTGGGCTTTGAGAATGCACGATGCTGAATCAGACCACAATGTTCCAGCAGATGAAGTTCCAGTACCAGATCACATTCCCAATGTTATTGATCCACAGCCAATGGAAAATAATGACTTGCAATTGGATCTGAATCAACCGTTTTATAATGCACCAGGTTCACCGCCAATTATGAACCCTCCAGATTCACCAAATGTACCTCAGCCGCCAGACAATAGAAATTTGTGTATGACATGCTTGGTAGTGTCTCTAGCTGAAAGCGAACAGCAATACATAGTATTACCATGTGGTCACGCATGGGTGTGTGATGGGTGTGTAAGGCAGTTGGAACAACAAAACTCTGTATGCCCGATGTGCAGAGCAGAAAATGTAATTTTTCAACGGGTGTTTTTTTCTTAAGTATTTTATTTTAATTCTTTTAAAAATAAATGATAATTTATAATTAAAACTGAAGTTTATTAATTATTATAAGCAAGTCTGAAGATGCTCCTCTCCAGAAAATAATATGAAATTAGTTTGCCCATTATTTAGGTAATATATTTTTCTGATTTCCTAATTTATTTAAGAATTAGGTAACAGTTTAGTATTTCACTATACGAATAAAGTATTGTTACTGTTTCATTAAAAACCACTTAATTTAATTTCTAAATATTATTTTTATTTATTTCATAGGTTTTCACCCAACTTCAGTTATATAAATATATTTGTACAGTCAATAGTCATAGGTACACTTTACTTATAGAATAGTTTAATAATAGGTGACAACTATAAACAAGGCAAAAAGCATATTTGTTATGTAGGACTGTGAAGGAAATGGTAGTGCTGAGACAGCTAAATTGTAAACTAGATATAAGGCAAAAGAAATAAGAAAGAAGGGCAGTCGTGGTACGTTGGATTGTTTTTATCTATTTGTGTGTGTTTTTTAAAATATTTTAATAAAGGGTTTTTAACCTATTGAATTGATTGTTTATATTTGGTGTCGCCTAGTACATCTGAGTCAGATCAGAAACCGATTAATGTATGGTTGTTGAGGACAAAGGTACTACAATAGTACAATATGATGTTTCTATCTACATTTGAAAATTAAATTGAAACTGGTTAATTCTTGGGCTTTTAGTCAAATAATTAGAGGAAGAAGCAGTGGCGTAAATTGGGTTCAATTTCTGGTGGTGCAGAGGCATATTCTCAACCTATAATTTCCAACACACCAATAATCTAAGTTCCTAAGCATAATCCTTCCCAATAAACTATATATTTCTTTAAATAATAAATACATTTTGAATTATTTTAGCAGTAAAACCTTTAATATTATAATATTAATAAAAAAAACAACCAACAATTTCTTGTTATTTATTTTAAGTTGAGACGACGTCCTCGTTCCACAGATTCCGAATCGAATTCATTAATTACTTGGTCCAAATTAATATTTTATTTTTTTTTCGAGCTGCAAAGTAGCTAAACTACTAAGCCTTTCTTGCCCCATCGTCGTTCTAAGGTAAGTTTTTAACCTCTTTAGACGTGAAAAAGATCTTTCACAACCTGCTGTATTAGTAGGTATTGTTAGGAATATTTTTAATGTCTCTGTAATGAATGGGAAACCTTTTTGAATGTCATTTTGTTTTATGTATTCTATTTTTGATTCAAATTTGTCAGGTACTGCAATTTTGCCATATTTTTGATTGAACATTCTATTAAAAATATTTAGCTCTGTTTTTAAATCATCTATGTTAAAGTTATATGTATTACAAACTATTTTTAATAGGTCTTCAGATGGTTCTACAGAGATAAGTATTTCAGTTAATCCATTAATTATTTCCATTTGATTTTCTATGAACCGATTATCCATTTCTTGTATAATGACATCAAAAACTAAATGTTGATAACAATATAATCTTACCATAGAATAACGTCATATTCTGTGATACTTCCATAATAAAATACATAATTCTGTGGTTAGTGGTCACCATAGATAATAATCTAATTATCTATAGCGATTACACGATTTTACTAATTTAGAATATAGATAGGGTATAGTAATTTGATTTATAATGTCTATGAAAATCTATGAAAATTAGAATTTTGTTCCTGTTTATATATTATATATTTCAAAGATATCCTGGTGGTGCAAAAACATACCTTTGAACCACCACATTTAAGATGTGGTGGTGCAAGTCCTGCATTTGCACCACCCAATTTACGCCACTGGGAAGAAGTATACAACTGAAAAGTGCGTATACTGTATACAACAATAGTTTCACAACGGATAGAAGAAGCGAGTTACAGTTAATATAATTGTTTAAATTCAATAAATGTATTAGATAGTAATACTGTAATAATATATTTAAAAACAGTTTTGTTAAGAAGCTACTTTTTTAAAGTAGGTATTTGTAATATTGTACTCAAATACTTTTTTTATAGAGTACCTATTTAAATTCCAAAACAAGTACCTATCTGTATCTGTACTTGAATACTTTTCAAAAGTTCCTTTTACAAGACTATTTAATCAATTTATGTATATAATATTTAATTACCAACCTATAATATTACATTAGGCACTTACTTCCTATTACGTACCTATAATTTTATCAAGTTTGGGCATCTTAGTTCCTTTTTTCCCATGAAAATAATATATTCACATGACAACCAAACAACATTAGGAAATGATGAACGGCTAAATAGTTATTTAGGCATTTAGCCATGAGAAAATGAATCATCTCCACGAAGCCTAACAAACTGTTTTACAATATTATTGATTGAGGCGAAAACAGGAAAACACAACGTAGCGTCGTAGCCACAAGAGCGAAACATCTGATAATGCTGTTTTAAAATAAAGAGTATTTTTGGTTAAAAAAAGCTGAACACTTTTTTTGATCGACACGACACGCCATCTTGTGCTGTTTGCCGAGTTTCCATCTAAACCAGTGGTACCAACCAAATTACAAAAAAAAGGTTACTAGCTTTTCAGTTTCCGTAATGTGACAGTTCGTCATATTACTGTCCATGCATTTACTTTCCGTCATATTACGGTCAGTGATATTAAGGTTTTCCGTCATATTACGGTCCGTACATTTTTTAATTCCGGTATTTAACGGTCCGTAATCTGACGGTTCGCGCTATTTTTTTTTCCGCAATCTGACGGTCCATTTGATTATTTTCCGTGTATTTACGGCCTCCCGATCTTTTGTGTGTTGATATCGGCTCATTATATATCGTATGCTAGCATTGCAAGGCATTGAAGTTTCGATTGGAAACCCCCGGCTTATGCTGCGCTGGTGGCAAGGTTAAATTACCAGTTTTAGCTCAACCACCAGAGCCATTGTATTCGTTTCTCTATGGAAATACAATCCAATCAAAACATTTCCTGGCGAATACACAAAAATATAACGGAAGTTTTCAAATGACGTCATTTGGAGCAGAAGTTATTGAACAACCAGGCTACAACCCGAGTTATAAGGTAAAGGCGTTTGTAATAATAACACATTTTTTTTTTACAAATGACCATTTAAATATTCAGATTCAAGGACAAATTCACCATCGAGCAGGCGCTTTGTTACCACAACCAAACGAAGATCATAAGTTCCTTCAGATATATTTCGTTGGTAATTCGGAAAATGAACTAGAACAGCGGTGTGCAATTTTTCCTGCGAATAAACGTGAAATAATCGGACAATTGCCAATTCTTCTGCATGAGCATAATCAATTGGTCAGAATGTTCAAAACCGCATTGGACACAATGCATTCTGACGACCACAAAATCATTATCAGAGCAGACAAAAGACCCTCTGGAAGCCATGAAAGACAATTCAATGCTCCCACTATCAATGAAGTTGCAGTGGTGATTGTTGGCGAAAATGTGGCATCACGCGATATTGTTCTTAAGCGTCGCGATGGTGGACAATTGCAGCGAGTGTACGAGACTCATCGGTCATATGACGCACTTCAATACCCGTTGATGTTCTGTCGAGAAGAGGATGGCTATCACTTAAATATAAAGATAGTCAACCCAATGACAGGTTTGTTTACAGGTCATCATTTCTTTTTCATACTATAACTAAGTTTGAATTCATATTTCAGGAGAAGAAACGAATAAAAATGTCAGCTCAATGAATTTTTATGCATATCGATTGATGAATCGACAAGATGTTGACAATCATCTATTGAGATATCGCCGGTTGTTTCAACAGTACTGCGTCGACATGTACGTCAAGGTCGAAACGGAGCGTCTCAATTTCATTCGCTTCAATCAGTCAAATTTACGATCAGACGAGTACATCCACTTGCGTGATGCCATCGCTACCGAAGGAGACGCGGCCAACATTGGTTAGGTTCTATTCTCCCGGCTACTCATATTGGAAGCCCGCGCCACATGCATGAATATGCTCAAGATGCGATGACGTACATGCGGAGTTACGGACGACCTGATTTGTTCATCACGTTTACTTGCAATCCGAAATGGCCCGAAATTACAAATCAGTTGCTGACAGGACAAACACCAAGTGATCGACATGACATCACCACACGAGTATTCAAACAAAAGATCGTAGTACTCATGAATTACATCGTTAAGCAGAAGGTCTTTGGCGCAATCCGTTGTTGGATGAACTCGGTTGAATGGCAGAAGCGTGGTTTACCACATGCGCACATTCTGCTTTGGATGTTTGACAAGGTCCGACCAGATCATATTGATTCGATCATTTCTGCCGAAATACCAGATCCAGAAACAGATCCTTGTTGTGCATTCAAATGCATGACAAATTTTTTTTCGACATGCGAAAGCGATCCGTTCGCGAGGACTTTACTATATTCGGAAATGTCACGCTATTATACATGGAATGCTGCATCAAAGAAGTTTCAACGCAGGAAGAAAAGTGATGCTGTTGCTGGCTTCGCAGATGTCTATTCGACTGATTCCCTCGGACGAATATACACAGTTCATCCACGCCAAGACGAATGCTTCTACCTTCGCTTACTTTTGGTGAACGTTAGGGGCCCGACATCCTTTAATTCCCTGCGTACTGTCGATGGTGTACTGTGCACAACTTTTCGGGAAGCTTGCCAGTAGTATATATTTGTATGTTCACAGCCAGCTTTTTTTTTCACCGCGGTAATTTCGCTAAGTTCAAGGGAGAATGTCTCCTCGAGCACACTGATTTTACCGTAACACAAATCACGGGGAGATTACACACTCGTTGTCCACCTATTTGCCCCTTACACAAAAAATTTGAAATCTCCCCGTAAAATTCTATACGGTAAAATTTTTCGTGTAAGTGGCAAATAGGTGGACAACGAGTGTGTAATCTCCCCGTGATTTGTGTTACGGTAAAATCAGTGTGCTCGAGGAGACATTCTCCCTTGAACTTAGCGAAATTACCGCGGTGAAAAAAAAAGCTGGCTGTGAACATACAAATATATACTACTCTTGCCAATGCTTGAATTTGCTCGAAAACGATTCACATTGGGACTTAACACTCGCCGATGGAACCGTTTCTGCGACAGCAAATCAAATTCGTACGTTATTTGCGATCATCATAGCATAATTTACAGGTAAAAGTGGGATCGATCATAATTATGTTGCGGAATCTAAATCCTCCTAAATTGTGTAATGGTACACGATTGTCCGTCAAGAAACTGATGAACAATGTAATACAATCAACGATCATCAAGGGCAATTTCAAAGGGGAGGAAGTCCTTATCCCACGAATTACGATCATTCCAACAGATCTTCCATTTCGGTTTAAGCGAATTCAGTTTCCCGTTAGATTGGCTTTTGCGATGACAATCAATAAATCGCAAGGCCAATCGTTGGAAGTCTGTGGGATCAATTTGGAATTTCTATGTTTTTCTCACGGGCAGCTATACGTTGCCAGTTCACGTGTTGGAAAACCGTCTTCGTTGTTTATTTTTGTACCAGAATACAAAACGAAAAACATTGTTTATCAAAATGCAATATATTGATTTCTGTAACAATTCTTTACAATGGAATACTTGAATTTTATTATCAATCTAGACTTTATTTGAAGGCATTAAGTTCACCGGGTCAACTTAATTTTAAAAAAAAATGTAGGCAAAACAACGTTTGCCGGGTCAGCTAGTAATATTATAATAATATAGTAGACTTTAGCTTTAATAATAACAAGCCTCATGATAATCGATCTTGGCCAAACAAATAGAGACATGGACAACTGAAATAGGTACCTATTACATTTTAACTGTTAGCTGTTTAGTAGATAAGTAGATAGATATATATAGGTAATACATTATTAAACATAATTGGATTGTAAATTAGGGCTTAGATTTATGTTTATACCTACCTACTGACATACACTAAACATAAAATAAATTTTATAAATATAGGTATAACGTGAAATGTTAATTGTTTAATAATTTGTCAATAATCAACAAGAACTGAATTCAAAAAAATGGGTTTTCTATACCTACTATATATCATATAAGTAATAGGTATCTGGCAAACAACATTTATTATTTATATTATTATTAGGTATATATTAGGGTGTTCCTTAATTTTTGATTTTAAAATATGTTTGGTCTCACCCCCTAATTTTGTGCCTATATGTATAAAAACGAACTACAAAAAGTTTTGGTTCGATCAGATAAGGTTAACCCGTGCCGACTTGTGATTTAAGTTTGAACTTACTACATTTTTCAATATTTACGAAAATTTTCGACATTTTTGTAAATATTTCATTAACCTTTAGAAATATTGATATATTTAATACTACATATTTTAAAGTAAATTAAATTTGCTATAACTTTTATTTTATTACATTTTTTCATATCTCTAATGGTTCGTGAATTATATTGATTTGACTCTAAAAAAACACGATATCTTTGGAAATACGAGCAACATAGTAACGATTAATTATAATAAACAATGTTATAGAATAATTAATAATTATGTTAATGTTTTATAATATATATTAAAAAAATGAAATATTTTTATCATAAAAAAAAATTCTATAGAATAATGAAAATTAATATTGTTGTTGTAAGGTGCTTTTTTTACAATCTGGATAAATTTTCCGATGTTCTTGTACACATTTTAGTATAAATTGTTTTTGTTCTTCATCTAATGTGAGTGTAGAATTGTATTCTTCCATCAACTTCACGGCTCTCTCTGCAGTATCGTTAACTATTTTTAATGAATTAATAATTTTTTTACCATTTATGTAACTTTCACTAGATTCCCAAAAAGTCGGATCATGTTTTAAGAATCCGTCATCAATGTTAAATCGGGAAAATAGTTTTAAGCTTTCTTCTGTTATAAATGCGTCAATATTTTTTTCTGTAAAAATTATAATATTAAATATAATTAATTGCTTATTTTTTATTTAACGAATTATTAAACGTATTCAATATATTTTTTAAACTTAATGTTTATTTACTTACCAATAAATTTATCATCTATTTGGTTTGATTTAATTATCAATCGTTTGGCCGGATATTTTGTCGCTTTTTTTTTTAAGGCTTTTACCATCTGACGCTTTACCTCTAGTGGTATAGAATCATCAAAGAAAGATAATGCAGCAGACTCTTCAGTTAAATACCACAAATGGTTGCATAATTTTTGAATTGATACTCTAGATATTTCTCTATCAAATACTTCATATAATTTCATATCTTTTATAAATTGTAAGTCTTGATTTGGGGACTTATTTGGCAATGGACAAGTAAACCAAGCTTTGACGTAAAATTTAATAATAAAAACACAAATTTCACCGATTGCTTTTTTTAAGTCGGAAATATTGTATTGGCTTCTAAACAAAAATATTTTTAAGCAATAAATTGCTCGTGCCATCCACCGGGCTTGATGCATGGCTCCGGGAGGATGCATTTTAATTTTATTTTCCAAATTACCGCCAATAAAAATAAATATTAACTCCAAAAATTCACGATAATCTCCACGAGGCTGTTTAGTTTCTAATTTACTTTTAACAAAATTCAGAATATCTTCTTTAACATGTTCTAAAGCCACGCCACATGCCTGATCTTCAATTCCGATGTTATATTTGTTAATATCTAATTTATACCATTCTTTTTGAAAATTTTTAAATAATGGAATGGCTGGGCTTGATGTAACTTCTGGTATTTTAATTTCAAAAACAGATCTCAAAATTAGCTCATAAATATGATGCCTACAAGGAAGATATAATAGGTCTTTACCGAGTTTTTGTTCAATTAAAATACATGCTCCATTTAAGCGTCCTGTATTGGAAGCAGTTGTATCAAAACACAATGCCTGAACAATATCACATAATCCCCATTCTTGCAATGCATTACACACAGCTGCAGCCTGTTCTTTGCCTGTCGACCGCTCAAGTTGCGGAACATTTATAATTTGCTCGATATTCGTACTTGTTATCACAATTGGTAGTCGTTCTACAGTTGTATTTCTCATTTTAGTGTCTGGTAATAATTTCCCATCCCAATGTACAACCACGTAATTAGGTGCAGATTCTTTAAATCGTAATTTAATTAGTTCACTGCGCTCGCGACGATATATTTCTCGACACCTATGTATAGAAGTTTGATTTATAACATATTCCTCAACATTTAAATTTAAGGCTTCTAAAGTAGCTTGAAGAACATATACTGCATCCCGTATGCTTAACTGGCACCTATCTAAAGCTCCGGCTAGTTTTGGTGTAATAAAATTAATTTTTCCTCGGCATTTTTTTTTTTCTGGAGGGGGCTCTATTTCTAGTGAAATATTCATCTCTAATTCTGACGAATCACTACTTTCTGGACTCTCATTGTCTGAAGTACTATCAAATTGAATAAAATTTAATGACGAAGTTGAGGGACGATCTTTATTATAATTATCTTTTCTATTTGATTCATTCAACTTTCGTTGAACGTTCTTATTTTCTTTTACTGTTCCTGTAATATCTTTACCTAAGAGACATCCTGGACGCCCGGGCAAACGTTGGTTCAATAAAAATTGTCTATCAACGTCAATTTTTATTAATTTTAAAGCATCGGAATGAGCAATATCGAATAATAAATTTAATTTATTTTTAAAATCGTATTCTTTTAATCTATATGACTCACCTACTTTTTTAGAATTTTTTTGGAGACTGCGCCATTCATTATATAATTTAATTAATTTGTCAATGCAATGTTGAATCGCTCGAATAGGAATTCTTGCTTTTTCCCAAAAAATACAACATTCACGCACAGCCAACGCTGCACTTTCCCTAACAACAAGGTTAACAGTTCGCATATTGTAAAAGAATACTGAAAGCATTTGACCGTTTGATGGAAGCTTGGAACCGTGAATTTGTGTCTCTTCAGACCCGATTAAAAATATTTGATAATCACTTCTCAGTTTTTTTGACATTTTTTTATTTATAATAATACAAAAACGGGATCAATTTGAAAGCATACAACGACAAACGACGGTAAATGTTAGATCTTCACTAAACAGCTATTACGATCAAACTAACATTAATAATAAGGTACAATTGTACCAAAATAAGAACCAGACTTATCTTGCTATTAAAACGTAATATCAAAATAATTAACCATACGAATAGGTACTATCTAATCTATTGATATTTAATTTTTATGTACGGAAATATAGAGAAATAATTAGGTGAAAGAGATTAGATTAATACATTATTATTGTGAACATTATACTTGTATTGTGATTGTTATATTACCAGCGATAATATGAAGGCAAAAATACAAAAATTAACTTTATAGAAAATTTCATATGGGAGTTTTGTAACAATTATTTTAGCCCGCACAATAATTCATAATTATGAAAAACTACCTAAATTGTGTTTTTTTGGAGTCAAGTCGAAATACTTCACGAACCATTGGAGATATGAAAAAATGTAATAAAATAAAAGTTATAGCAAATTTAATTTACTTTAAAATATGTAGTATTAAAAATATCAATATTTCTAAAGGTTAACGAAATATTTATGAAAATGTTAAAAATTTTCGTAAATATTGAAAAATGTAGTAAGTTCAAACTTAAATCACAAGTCGGCACGGGTTAACCTTATCTGATCGAACCAAAACTTTTTGTAGTTCATTTTTATACATATAGGCACAATATTAGGGGGTGAGACCAAACATTTTATGATATTTTTTTCCCATCATCTATAGCTAAGGAACACCCTAGTATATATATTTATTATTAAATATTTTTAATTGTGGTCTTTGAATAAATTGATGAAACATTTAAGTGGGTACCTATAAAAGAAAACTGAAAAATATATGATACAAAAAGTGTCTATTAGTTATAAATGTAAATTTTATGAAAAATAAAGTCATTTTTAGGACAGATTTATATTTAACTCAGTCCTTAGACCCAGATTATGTATTCTATTACTTCTAAATAAAGTAGTAATAAAAAATATAGGTACTTGTATCAAATATTACACCTCTAAAACAAGAATGCCACAACACAAATTTTAAAGTTTTAAGAAAAAACGATTTGAAGTTTAAATTTAAGATATTTTAAAGTGTTTTTTACCTATGTGTTCAAAATTAAAAATTTAAATACTTGCTAACATAATTAACAATAAGTCTTCTTCATGAAATGCTCTCTTAAAAATATAGCAGTGGGCCAGTGGGTATTGAGTTTAATCTATGTACATTTTTGTGTCATAAATCAAATTATGGCAGTGTTTTAAATTACATAAGGTCTTTTTTGGATACATGTATCAGACTTTGTCTTTATCTATGTGGCTATGTTGATAGTTTGGCTGGTCGTTTATTTTTTCCCACATTCTTAATTCTTTAATACATAATTTAAGCATATATGATATAATGATTGATGAATTTTTAGTTGTGGCAGTCTTGTTTGAGAGGTGCAATTTACCTATTAGGTATTTAGGTATTTAACCTAACCTAACCTATTAGGTATTTTTTTTCATTACTGCAATTGTATGTACACCTACTTTCATTAATACATTTTAATAAGAAACTATAAACTAAATATAAAAATAATTAAATTTAACTATATACAGAGCTATATACCTAAGAACCTATTGCATTATCTAAATAAATTATATATTATTTGTTCAAAAATCATAAAAAGATTAATAATAGGTATTTTTTATTTAAACTATTCTGATGTTTATGTTATTCAGTGTGTAATGAACTTTCCAATTTAATATAACCAATCAAAAATGAGTACTGCATATTATCGTTTGAAAAAACATCGAAAATTTCAACGATCTACTGAAATCGAGGCAGAGGTATCAAGATCAATTACTCAAACACAAGATATTGAACTTGAAAATTCAGATTCGCCTTTAGAAGTTGGTATCGTTAGAAATGTGTTAAATGAATCTCAGAATATAAGACTTCCAACCAGAATTGAAGATAATTATGATTTATCTTACCTAACAGATTCATCTATAGACTACTTAAATAGATCACCAGATTACAATCCACTTGATTATAAATATTCTTCTTCTTTATCATCCTCTCAGAATTCACCAAACTCGGACAGTAGTGATGATTACAATATATTATCTTCTTCAGTACCAAGCCTTCGTGATAAATTCCAAAACTTTGTTGTACGATTCAAAAGCAATATGACGGTTGAGTTAATTGATAATTTGCTTGATATATTGCGGTCTGAAAATCATGATCTACCTAAATCAGCAACAAGCTTGCTACAAACCAAGTCTAATGAAAACATTCAAGTAATGACAAGTTTAAAAAACACCAATGGGTCATTATTATGTATATTTTGGAATTGAAGAAGGATTGAAAGGTATAATCTCTGATGAGTATACTGAAAATACCATACGTTTATTATTTAATATTGATGGCTTACCATTGTACAATAGTTCAAGTCAAAAATTTTGGCCTAACTTGGGACTTATTGTGCATGACAAATATGACACAAAACCATTTATTGTTGCAGTTTACAGTGGTGATTCTAAACCTAAAAATATTAACGATTTTATAAAAGACTTTGTTCAAGAAGTAAGTTATTTAGTTAAAAACGGTTTAAATATTCGACAAAAAATGTTTAAAATAGAAATTATTGGATTTTCCTGCGATACCCCAGCAAGAGCATTCATCAAGAAATGTAAAGGCCATGGTGGGTTTCACTCATGTGAGCGTTGTGAGACAAGGGGCAAGACGATAAACGATACAAGAGTGTATCCCAGCGTAAATTCAAGGCTTCAGACAAAAAGAAGTTTTATAAAACAATGGCAACGTGAGCACCATTTAGATGGAAGGTCGTTGCTACTAGATATTCCAGACTTTGACCCAGTAAATTCTGTATTCTTGGACTCAATGCACCTACTTTATCTTGGTGTGATGAAATGGATTTTGCAACAACTTCTTGGAGCCAAAATGCGAGTAATCGTAAATGTAAACTTTCCCAAAACAAAATAAAGCATTTCAATTCAATTTTAAAATTATTTACAAGACATATATCAAAAGAATTTCAAAGGAAAAAATTAGACTTAGATTCATTTACTCACTGGAAAGCCACACAGCTTAGATTTTTTTTAAACTATTGTGGGGCTCTGGTACTACGTAAAATTCTAAACAAAAAAAATGTACAATCATTTTTTACTGTTGGTAGTTGCATGTAGAATTTTAAATGATCCTGAATTATGTGTTGAAAATACAAATTATGCTAGGGATTTACTGAGAACATTTTTTGAACTTCTTCCTTCATTTTATGGATCTAGTTCACAAATTATGAATAGCCATAATTTAATTCATATAGCAGATGATGTAGAATACACTAATATGCCTTTGTCTGCAATATCCGCATTCTCATTTGAAAATTTTCTTGGAAAAATCAAAAGAATGATTAGTGGTAGAAATAAGCCTCTAGCACAGTTAGTAAGAAAAATCTCTGAGCAAAAGGCATGTCCAAAGATGATGATGAACAATGCTATAAACAAGAAAAAGTTCCTTATAATCAACCCTGACCTAACTCATAAAAGAAAAAAAGATTTAAAAAGCATAATTCTGCGGGGGCTTAAATTGAATACTACTCAACCAAACAACATTGTAAAATTGTATTCTAGTGATGTTTTTAGTATTGCAAGAATTCAAAGAAAACAAAATCGTATTTTATTACATGGATATGTATACAAGACTGTCACTGATGCTTTCAAATTCCCTTGCAAATTTTCTGAAGTTGGAATTATGAAATTGGGTAGATTAAGCAATAAAAAAAGAATTATTTCTATTGATAATATTTAAAAAAAATGTGTTTTCTTTGAAATCATAGCTATGCAGTGACATTACTTCATAACTCATAACAATTCTTTATAATAATATAATTATTTATAATTATAAAATTTTAATTTTAATGATAATAATCTAAGCTTACTCTAAATATACATAATGTACCTAATATTAAATAAATTACATACACTTAATAAAAATAGATGAATATAATCATTGTAATATTTTTACAGCCATGGACTTTAAAAAAGAAACAACCCATGTTTTAGTAAAATTTAATAAAATTAAAAAATACGATAAAACGACCATAGACTTAATACCAATATAATGGACTTTTATTGAAGATGAAAAATTATACTGCAAATATCCTAATAAAAATGAATATAGCAAAAAAGACCAAATGAGCAAAATGTCATCTATTCACAATATTTCATGGAAAAGCTTTGAAATTACACTAGAGATAATGTGTACTATTATGGAATTGGGTAGGATTGCCTATCCGGCGCTGGCTTGAATGAACCTGGTTAGAACTGTCCAATCGGTAAATGGTAGTATTATTAAAGTGCTTAATGCTATTATTATTTATTATTATCTGTACATAGCCAGTATTGACTGTCAATACTTGGCCAATGCTGGAATGTGGGCACTTGACTAGTACTGGTAAAGCGTTACTATCCCAGATATATGACAGTACTGGTGCCATTACTAAATTTCAGTACTTTGCCACTATTGACCGTCAGTACTTGGCCGGTGCGGAAATGTCAGTACTTAGTCAGTGCTGGAATGTCAGTACTTAGCCAGTACAAATGCCAGTACTGGTGAAGCGTTATCATCCCAGGTATATGACAGTACTGGCGCCAACACTGGATGCCAGTAGCGCGCCAGTAGTAGCCAATACTGGCGAAGTGCTGCGACTGTTGTGAATTTCCGATTGGTATATATAGGTATGTCATTTCTAACTGTTTCCCGCACGAAGACTATTTGATGATTCAAAATAATTATTTTGTATTATGTATTATTTAATTTTTCAAATTATTTTATTATTTCATAATTCTTATAAATTCTATCTTATTTTCAATTTAAATATTTAAATATTATACATTTTAGATTCTGAGCGGAGCGATGAATGTATTGATTTTACAATACAGTGTTTTTTTTTATTTTTTATTTTTATTTTTTTATTTTTTATTTTTGTGTCTGTCATCACGTTTTAGGACAGTAAAAATGCTTCGATTTTCTTCAATAGTATACCTTTTCTGATAGGAAAGTGAATCTAGTTGGTACTTTGGGGGGTCAAAAGTCAAAATTTCCCAGTAGTTTTCAAGAGCGCCTGGAAAAACAAATGAAAAATTATGGGAAAAACGGGAATTTTTACGGAAAACCAATTTTCGACAAAATCGATTTTGGTTTTTGGTATAACTCTAAAAGAAATGACCGTAGAGACATGACATTTTGACCGAATGTTTATATATGCATTTTCTACACACCATAGCATTTTCAAAATATTCTGACTTATTTTGAGCTGTTAAAGGACATTTTCAGTTTCCAATTTTTTTAGTTTTTTTTTCTATAAATGTCAATAAAATTTTATTTGTTGGGTAAAAAATCTTGAAAATTTAATAGTAGGCTTCTAATATATAGTTTCAAAGGCAGATGAAAAATATTAAAAATCCGAAGTCACAATTTTTATTTATATGTAATCAAAGTTCAAATTTAGACAAAATACGTAAAAATGACGAAAATTTGCAATTTATTTTGAGTTAGAATTTCATAAAAATTTTTCTTTTTAAATCTAAGATTTGAAAATGTAATACAAGATTCCTCATAAGTTTGCCTAATTTTATCAATAAAAAAAAGTTAATAAGCAAGTCATATTAAATTTTTATGAGCATTTTAAGTTCAAATTTGTACAAGATTCGATATTCACTCGATTTCTCATGTAGCGATTTTCTTATTTTGTTGCAATTCAAAAACAAATAACAGTAGATGCATGAAAATTTCACTGAATGTTTATATAAGCTATTTCTATACACCATCTAATTTTGAATATATTTTGACTGTTTTTCAGCTTTTTACGGACGATTTCAATTTTCAAATTTTTTAGTTTTTTTTTCTATTAATATCAATAAAATTTTATTTGTTGGGCCAAAAATAATGAAAATTTAATACAAGGCTCCTGATATATTATTACAATAGCAATTGAAAAATATTAAAAATACATAGGCACACATTTTTTTTATAATCATTTAAAGTTCGAATTTTGACAAAATTTATCAAAATCTCGAAAATTATCAATCATTGTAATTAAACAATTATAAAATGTTCAGTTTTCTTAACTAAGGATTGAAAATTTAAAATAAAGATTCTAATAAATAGTACATACTGTATTCAAAAAATCTAAAAAATATTTAAACACAGTTATTTTTTATAGACATTTTAAGTTCAAATTTGGACGGAATTACATATTAAAATCAATTTTAACGAGTAAAAGTATATATTATAATATTTTTATAGCATCACTGATAATTTTAGGTTAATAATTGAATAATATGAATAATATTAATTCAACTTAGCAGCTACCGTATAATAACAATATCAATATAATTTAAAATATCCTAGACTGACATACCGTCTCCGCTCAGAATCGTTTTTCGTATACAATGATATTATATCATTGAATTCAAATTTAATACCATCCATTATAGTACAGTGATCTACTTGTAGCCTACTGTACAGCGGAGCGACATCCACTTGACCCCCTTTTTTAGTTTTTTTTTCTATAAATGTCAATAAAATTTTATTTGTTGGGTAAAAAATCTTGAAAATTTAATAGTAGGCTTCTAATATATAATTTCAAAGGCAGATGAAAAATGTTAAAAATCCGTAGTCACAATTTTTTTTTATAAAGCATTTAAAGTTCGAATTTTGACCAAATAGATCAAAATCTCAAAAATTATAAATTATTGTAATTAAACAATTATAAAATGGTCAGTTTTTATAACTAAGGATTGAAAATTTAAAATAAAGATTCTAATAAATAGTACATACTGTAATCAAAAAATCTAAAAAATATAATATAAACACAGTTATTTTTTATAGACATTTTAAATTCCAATTTAGACGAAATTACATATTAAAATCAATTTTAACGAGTACAAGTATATATTATAATATTTTTCTAGCATCACTGATAATTTTATGTTAATAATTAAATAATATGAATAATATTAATTCAACTTAGCAGCTACCATAAAATAACAATATCAATATAATTTCAAATATCCTAGACTGACATACCGTCCCCGCTCAGAATCGTTTTTCGTATACAATGATATATCATTGAATTCAAATTTAATACCATCCATTATACAGTGATCTACTTGTAACCTACTGTACAGCAGAGCGACATCCACTTGACCCCGTTTTTAAATAAATATTTATTAAGTAATAAACAAATATATATTTAAATATTTTAATTGTATACCAAAGTAAAATCTGTTCCCTACTAATAACTATAAATAGTATATTTTTAATCTTTTACATGATTTATCATTTATGCAGCGCTCAAAATGTTCAGTCCATTAGTCTATTTTAACTGGACTATCAGTGTTAGAGGACGTAATGCCATTGACTAGGCGGCTATACATACTATATGATTAGGTCAGCCGATTTAGCCCATCTGACCGATGGAACTGCCACCTGACAGGACCCGACAGGATTTAAATTTAGTTAGCTGAACCAAATCATACACGTGTAACTCACAACCTGATATTACAAATGATCCGACCAAATCATTTAGTCTGTAGCCTTAATTCGACATTAATTTTACAAATAATTGTTACATATTATGGTTTTTATTTACCGCGGCACATAAATACGTAAAATATTTACATAATGACGTTATATTATGTTATATTTTATTTTATTACCATACACAATCATTTACTTATTTTATAATATTATAGGAACCGGAAAAACCAACAGCCATACATAACCTCAAATTGAAAACATATACATCACACAAGAAAGAAACATAAATATGAATATTTGCAGTCATTGTATAAAAAAAAATTTAATAAATAAATAGGTATTAAAAAAAAATGTTCATTGTTTCACATATTTTGTGTTACGTGATATCACATTTTATTTCGATTTTGAAGTTTAACTAGACTCTGTTCAAAGAAAGAAGCTACCGGACGGCCACAAACAAAACCTGTTTTTAAACGTAAATCTGGTCCCTTTTTATTTTGAACAGGATATAGCCGAAATAGGTGAAAATTGAAGCTTGATTTAAAAGGACCGTGCAATTATTATATTCCTAATTTATACACTTGCAAATTAGTTGCAATCATTGATTGATTTGCATATTATTATTATTATTATTATTATTATTGGTCGTGCCGAACCAGCATTTAGTTAGGCTTATTATATTATATTTTTTACTTGTTGGGCCAAAAGGGCCGTAATTTGTCTACACTATACACTTTGTGTAAAACAAAAATAAAATTTAAACTTAAAATATTTTGAACTTGGTTTGAGATAAAGGCCCCTTCGAAGCCTTCAATATTTTAGGGCCGGGAGCGCGGTCTTCTAGTCTTCGTGCTTAATCTAGCCCTGATAATTTTATATCAGTTATAAATTATAATCCCAGTGCATTTAATTTAAATGTACATAATAATATACTATAATATACCTATTAGCACGTAATATACAAGGGCCGGAGTATAATATTTCCAAAATGTTTCTATCAAAAAACTAGATGTCAAATTCTAAATAACACAGAACAACTATTATGTTCATCAGGTACTGTCGATTCAGAGTAAAGAGAGTTAAGAGGATTGCCCGGATAATAATGAAGAGATCCATGAATGAAGGTGTGTTATATATATGTATATATAATACGTATAATATGGATTTAAAACTATATTAAAACAAAAATGGAAACAATAAGGTTTCTTGTTAAAAATGAGCTGACTGTATTTTTGATTTAATCCAAATAAATAATAAATATAACCAAATAATGTTAATAGCCCACTGCAGCATTGGCAATAAAATCATTTTAGTAGTAAAAATTAGTAAAAACGTGCTAATGCAGCTATTTGAGCTCATATAAAGGGCAACTTCAACCCGTTACAATTTGCGTTCAAGTAACGTCACACTTCAACTTTAACAAGTTGGCGGACTTGATCAAGCCAGAAAAATAGTCTCCAACCAACGTATATCCAGTTTGCACAAGAGTTCACTTGTGAGGTTTTTGGTTAAAATAATCTTTTAATAATCATTTAAGATAAGACTGTGCAGGCCATGGGCTCCGCTCCTCTTTCTTTCTGAAAGCACGCCTAACAACGTCTCCACATCGTCGACGCCAAATCATATACGATTTTCCAGCCCCTGCAGGTCAGTTGGTAAAAGACATTCTTCGGTTTAAATAAAATTTATATTGTTATTTCTTATTATCAATACGGTAACCGGTAAGTTGAATTAATATTATAAAATTACAACAAAATAACCAAAATCGTTATTCATGGTTATTTAATATGTAATTTCGTCCAAACTTGATCATAAAATAATTATAAAAAAAATTGTATCTTTATATTTTTAGATTTTTTAGTTACAGAAGAACCTACTTACGTGAAACATTGTTTTAAATTTTCAATTATTAGCTATAAAAGTTGAATATTTTATTAATTTTTGAGTAAAAAATCATTTTTAAATTTTAAATTTGATGAATGTCGTCAAAAATCGAACTTTAAATGCTTATAAAAAAAAATTGTGTCTATGTATTTTTAGTATTTTCAACTACTATTGTAACGATATGTCAGAAGTCTTATATTAAATTTTCAAGCTTTTTGACCCAACGAATAACATTTTATTGACATTCATAGAAAAAAAAAAGGGGGTCAAGTGGATGTCGCTCCGCTGTACAGTAAGCTACAAGTAGATCACTGTACTATAATGGATGGTATTAAATTTGAATTCAATGATATAATATCATTGTATAAGAAAAACGATTCTGAGCGGAGACGGTATGTCAGTCTAGGATATTTTAAATTATATTGATATTGTTATTATACGGTAGCTGCTAAGTTGAATTAATATTATTCATATTATTCAATTATTAACCTAAAATTATCAGTGATGCTATAAAAATATTATAATATATACTTTTACTCGTTAAAATTGATTTTAATATGTAATTCCGTCCAAATTTGAACTTAAAATGTCTATAAAAAATAACTGTGTTTAAATATTTTTTAGATTTTTTGAATACAGTATGTACTATTTATTAGAATCTTTATTTTAAATTTTCAATCCTTAGTTAAGAAAACTGAACATTTTATAACTGTTTAATTACAATGATTGATAATTTTCGAGATTTTGATAAATTTTGTCAAAATTCGAACTTTAAATGATTATAAAAAAATGTGTGCCTATGTATTTTTAATATTTTTCAATTGCTATTGTAATAATATATCAGGAGCCTTGTATTAAATTTTCATTATTTTTGGCCCAACAAATAAAATTTTATTGATATTAATAGAAAAAAAAACTAAAAAATTTGAAAACTGAAATCGTCCGTAAAAAGCTGAAAAACAGTCAAAATATATTCAAAATTAGATGGTGTATAGAAATAGCTTATATAAACATTCAGTGAAATTTTCATGCATCTACTGTTATTTGTTTTTGAATTGCAACAAAATAAGAAAATCGCTACATGAGAAATCGAGTGAATATCTAATCTTGTACAAATTTGAACTTAAAATGCTCATAAAAATTTATTATGACTTGCTTTTAAACTTTTTTTTATTGATAAAATTAGGCAAACTTATGAGGAATCTTGTATTACATTTTCAAATCTTAGATTTAAAAAGAAAAATTTTTATGAATTTCTAACTCAAAATAAATTGCACATTTTCGTCATTTTTACGTATTTTGTCAAAATTTGAACTTTGATTACCTATAAATAAAATTGTGACTACGGATTTTTAATATTTTTCATCTGCCTTTGAAACTATATATTAGAAGCCTACTATTAAATTTTCAAGATTTTTTACCCAACAAATAAAATTTTATTGACATTTATAGAAAAAAAAACTAAAAAAATTGGAAACTGAAAATGTCCGTTAACAGCTCAAAATAAGTCAGAATATTTTGAAAATGCTATGGTGTTTATAAAATGCATATATAAACATTCGGTCAAAATGTCATGTCTCTACGGTCATTTCTTTTAGAGTTATACCAAAAACCAAAATCGATTTTGTCGAAAATTGGTTTTCCGTAAAAATTCCCGTTTTTCCCATAATTTTTCATTTGTTTTTCCAGGCGCTCTTGAAAACTACTGGGAAATTTTGACTTTTGACCCCCCAAAGTACCAACTAGATTCACTTTCCTATCAGAAAAGGTACTATTGAAGAAAATCGAAGCATTTTTACTGTCCTAAAACGTGATGACAGACACAAAAATAAAAAATAAAAAAATAAAAATAAAAAATAAAAAAAAACACTATTGTAAAATCAATACATTCATCGCTCCGCTCAGAATCTAAAATGTATAATATTTAAATATTTAAATTGAAAATAAGATAGAATTTATAAGAATTATGAAATAATAAAATAATTTGAAAAATTAAATAATACATAATACAAAATAATTATTTTGAATCATCAAATAGTCTTCGTGCGGGAAACAGTTAGAAATGACATACCTATATATACCAATCGGAAATTCACAACAGTCGCAGCACTTCGCCAGTATTGGCTACTACTGGCGCGCTACTTGCTTATAAACTTTTTTATTGATAAAATTAGGCAAACTTATGAGGAATCTTGTATTACATTTTCAAATCTTTAAAACTAGAGTTATACCAAAAACCAAAATCGATTTTGTCGAAAATTGGTTTTCCGTAAAAATTCCCGTTTTTCCCATAATTTTTCATTTGTTTTTCCAGGCGCTCTTGAAAACTACTGGGAAATTTTGACTTTTGACCCCCCAAAGTACCAACTAGATTCACTTTCCTATCAGAAAAGGTACTATTGAAGAAAATCGAAGCATTTTTTCTGTCCTAAAACGTGATGACAGACAAAAAATAAAATAAAAAAAAAAATAAAAAAAACACACATCATTGTAAAACCAATACATTCATCGCTCCGCTCAGAATCTAAAAAACTAAAAATTATTGGACTATATTTAACTATTGGAAATTCGATATGTCCGTAAACAGTTCAAAATAGTTTGAAAATTGTACCATGTATAAAAAATGCTAATATAAATAACTAGTAGTGAAAATTTCATGAATATACTGTTATTTGTTTTTGAGTTACATCAAAAAACTAAAATTTATTTTTTCAAACACAGAATTTGCGTACAAATTCACGTTGTTTTATTAATTTTTCTTTTGTTTTTCCCTGCTCATTTGAAAACTATTAAGAATTTTTTAGTTTTGTACCAACTAGATTCACTTTCCTACAAGAAAAGATATTGTTGAAGAAAATCGAAGATGTTTTACTGCCCCAAAAGGTGGTGAGTGGTGACAGACACACACACAAAAAAAAAATACACAACATTGTTATATTTAATACATTCATCGCTCCGCTCAGAATCTAAAATGAAAGAATAAAAATAAATATTAATATTAAAATAATAAAAATAATCTCGCGTTTATAATGTAATAATAAAGCTTCAAAAAGACACAATAAAGTAAAAATTAAACATATAAATTTGGATATCATTAGCTATTCTCATAGTTTTATTTATAGGACCATTCAAATTATATAACATTTAGTCTACATTTTTTGTGCTTAATAGTAGGTATAAATATTACTATCAAAAAAATTGTTATCATATTAAATCCATTGCCCGGTACCCACCCACCCACAATTTTCTCCCATTTTGGTCTTGAGGCAATAACCTAAAAAACCTGTCTTAGTACCCCGATTATTCTTTCATCAATAAACTTGAAATTTATTACCATGTTCCACATAATTTATTGTTGGTAGAAATTAAAAATAAGTTTAGATTAAAAGAGACTGGGGGAACAAAATTTGTCTGACAAATCATGAAAATCTGCAAATTATTTTGAGTTAGGAATTGATAAGATTTTTTTTATTTATACCTAAGATTTTAAAATTGAATTTAAGATTTCTTGAAAGTTTTCCTGCCTTAAAAAAAAAAGGTTTACTGGAAAGTCAAATTAATTTTTTATGAGCGTTATTGAAGTTCAAATTTCTTCGACATTGGATTAGGTATATTCATCTGTAAATTGACGAATTCTTATCAACCGATTTTCTAATTTTGTGTGTAGGTAAACTTATTGTTTAAATTAAATTACCATCAATAGCATAATATTTGGTTGGTTTTGTCAGTACCTATTGTTTGTTTGCGTAATTGTTTTTATACTTATGAGATTTTGGTACTATTTATAAAACAATATTCAATATACCACGTAGATACAATTTTATATCATAATTTATACAGGTCCTATAATATAATATACCTAGTTTTCAAATGTAATTAAAATGTTCGGTAGGTATCTACTTATCCAGGTACAATAGGTACCTACATGACTATAGGGACATAATTTAATATAAGGTCTATCACGGTTTTTTCTATTATCTATTGCGTTTCCACTATACTAAATAAATATTCTTATTAAGGAAACAATGGTATCATTATTATTATTGTGTTTTAAACTAGTAAATGTTTAGGTTAAGATCGTTACGCTAATCATGTAACTATACCATCATGTAGCATTATAGCTATAGGTTTGTTATAGCATTTTATATGTGCTTGTGATTTACATTAAACCAAAAAAATCGAATTCTAGAATCTGGATGACTAATACGCAGTTAAATTGACTGCTTAAAAGTCAGTTCCAGCCCATTGCCAGGATTCATCCCAAACCGGCCAAAACCAATAGTTTGCTTTTGTCATACCGCAAACGGGCTTAATGGCTCTACAGTATAATCTGGCACCGATCCAATTTGGATATGTCAAGGCGGCGGACATTTAATGCTTGCGTTTCCATATAAGTGTATAATAATAATTCTCTCGGCCATTTGGCCGCGATATAACGCTTTTTTTCATAGGACACAGTAGAGACACTTTATTTTAGTGCCTATAGAATCTCCACCCTTTGAATTGTATACCCACATTAAAACACTAACATGTTATGCAAAAGTAAATTGTTTTATGCTCCATGTTATCTGCTGTGGTTCTGTTAAAAGTTAACTTACGTTTAAATTTCTTCTGCGTAGCACTAATTGATAATTAATTGTTATGCTTGGGTAAAAATTGGAAATTCCAAGTAGTTTTAGAAAGTGCCGAGGAAAACAAAAAAAAATTAGGAAAATGGGAATTTTTACTCAAATCCAATTTTTGACAAAATCCATTTTATTTTTTTAACTAACAACACTAATAACCGTGGAAACTTTGAATTTTTTCCAAGTTTTAATATGGCTATTTTCCATACATGATTTTTTAAACATTTTAATCATTGTTGAGCCTATTTTACAGATACCTCTATGAGAAATTTTAAATTTAAATTTAAATTTGGTATTGTCGATAACTAATATTTATTGCTCGATTAAATAAATTGAAAATGTAATACAAGATTCTGCATAAGTTGTGAATTATTTAATTACAATAATAAGTTGAGCGTAAATCCTTAATACATATTTGTGATTGTCTTAAGTTAAAATTTTGACGGATGTCGTCAAAATCCCAAAAATTTACAAATTATTACTCAGTGATAAATTAGAAATTCATAAAAACTTTCATTTCCTAGCTCAAGTTAGAAAATTTAATAGACAATTCCTCACAAGTTTTCTACTTTTACAAAAAAAAAAAAATTACCAGAAAGTAACATTAATTTTTTGTGAGTGGTAAATTAACAAATTTATCCCAATATTTAATTCAAAAACGAATAACCATCATAGACGTTTGAAATTTTCAAAAAAACTTAAATATTAGCATATTCCATACATGAGAACATTTTCAAAATATTTTGTCTCTTTTTGAACTATTTATAACCATGAGAAATTATAGCTATATAATAATAATATGGATTGCTGTGGTACATATCATAGCATGGTATATACTTGTGTGCTGTAGGACTGTTATATAACCCGTCGAAAATAACAAATAAACACGTTGTCGACTGGTCGGAAATCTTTGCGGCGACACGGTACAGAAGATAGGCTGCGGAATTGAACGTGTTAAAATACATATTAATATATTTATAATTTACAT
Organism: Nasonovia ribisnigri; assembly: GCA_027563435.1. Classification (NCBI taxonomy): domain Eukaryota; kingdom Metazoa; phylum Arthropoda; class Insecta; order Hemiptera; family Aphididae; genus Nasonovia; species Nasonovia ribisnigri. The sequence goes on along the minus strand of JANEHU010005141.1, from coordinate 166,170 downwards.
TATTTCCGGTAGCTAGTAGCATACTCATTATTGATAAATGATAAATCGAAGTACATATTTACATTGCAAGTTTGTAAAGTATTATAGCTAATTGGCCAGGTATTTTTAAATAGTTAAAACAGTAATTAATATTGTTATATACCTATGTATTAACTGTAGGTATATTTTGTTTGTAGATCTTTTTCAATTTATCTCTTTTTACTATAGCGTATTTATAGTTCTAGATTTTCTTTTTGTAACGAGAATGTAACGTATACTGTATAGGATTACTAATCTATTAGATAAAGTAAAGAAATTCCATTACAATTTTGTTTGAAAGTAACTTTAATAAATGTATCTATAAGTAACGAGGATACTAGTCATATGTCACCAGCTAAATAGTAAATGGCTAAATGTACAACAGGCAAATACTATATACGACAGTACGGAGCAGCTATGGTCAAAACTGGCGTCAAGTTCTTATCAGTTCGCCCCGAGATTGTAGTTGTAGTTGCCGTAATTTACCCCTTAAAAATAAATATATTAAAAAAAAATGTTTATACCTATTAGTTATATTACTGCGTTAGTTTCAATATTTCATCTTTTTTTCTCTTGTTTGAACTGGGAACCGGGGACGAAACTACTTTCGCATGCTTTGACCTAAAAATATTTCATCTAAAAATACAAGCCTTGTTTCTATAATTTATTATTTATTCTAAATATTGTAACCCTTTTTTAATAAAACATTATAAAATAAATAATAAAAGAATAAGTGGATAACTACATTTTATTTACGTATTTCAATATTTGTACTGATAATTACTAACAAAATAAATTTGATGAAGGTACTACACCATATTTCAATCTAAAAATATTCACAAGCAAAATATTTATAATATAATACTAATATTATTAATAAATGCCTATAGGTATGTATAACTTACAATCTCCTATTAGAACTTCTGTTTGGTACAAAATCTTCTGGTTCAAAATGGTTTAAACAAATACTATAATTTAGACTCAGGTGTAAATGTCAAAAAGTTTTCATAACTTCATTTAATCTTGAATTGTTTGCAAACTTAATCCATTCTTGAAAACTGTAATTTATAATATCATATAATTTATGGAAATAATAATAATTTTAGTTTATTATGATTTACAGGTGATTTTTATAATAAAGTATAAACAGATACATTATATGAACGTTTTTTTGAGAACGAATAAAAAGACAACCGCTGTTGACCACTTAGATCATTTTTATAATGCTTTATAGAGCATACTATTTTGGACACCAATTTTAATCAGTGAAAACTAATAGAATAAAGTATTAACTGCTAGTAGAGCTAGCAAGTATAACTACGCCTTCAGTGTTAACTTATGAATCTTGAAAATTGATAACAAATTAACAGTTTATGTAATATACTTAATATTATATTGTAATATAGTTACTAATATGAATGTACGATGATGTATGTATATGATATTTTTATTGATATTTAAAAATGGTGGGAATTATAATCATATTTTAAGGAGTAAAGTTAGGCAATTTAATAGTTATCTCAGGGGCAATAATTGATAAGACCGGTCGACAGGCTTTACAGTAGTAAGTGTCCCGTATTGTCATAAATAATATTTGTAACAAGGCAGTACCCACTTGCCCACCTTTTTAGTTCTGCTACTAAGAGGATGTTGCACATACATTTGTTGTGTCCATCTCATTACACATTTACGAAATAACAAATTTTCGTTCACTAGTTTTAATAGTGTGCCGTTAGTTTTGATATTAAATTGAATTGGATTATTTTTAAATTTTTAGATAAGAACTTTATTTGTACTTAAGCGTCACTAGCTGCATCAGGTATTTTAAGATGTTTTAATTTTCAAGCGAGATCTGAGCATTTTTAATTTGTCATATTTCACATTCCTTGCTTGAAAATGAAAATATCAAAAAATCACCGACGCGAGGTTCTTACCTAAAAGTTTGATAGTAATATATCAATTCACTCAAATAATATCAAAACTAGTGATACGTAACTTGTAAGGCGATGGCACGATGTAGAGAAGACAACATTGTGGGTGAAGACAACAAACGCATGGGTAACGCGCTCTATCAGTATCAAATTTAATTATTTTTCTAACAAAAATACGCTTCTATTAAACTATTTTTGAACGAACTAATTTTTATTTAAGCCCCCCCCCCCAATCCATATCCAATAATAATTGTGAGTTTATAATATGCGTTCGACCGTTCGACGTCCAGTGGACGGCGCATCGGTGGACGAGTATGGTGCAAAACACTCGTTTAGTGTCACAAGATCCAAGTTAGGTATGTCTATGCTGGACATAACACTATTTCTTTCGGTGTCCCTTGAATTAATATATCCAGTTTCGATCTGAACAGGAGTTATAATGATTCACTGCTGTGACATATGGCTACCGCCTACCAATTACCAAAGTCAAATTTGATGCCGTGTTCTTATTTCTTAAGCCAAATAATAGAACCCGACTGATTTGTAGGTACGTCACTATAGCGTAAAACATTAAATGAAGAACACTTCTTACTATGCACATAGTTAAAGTTTCTGCACTCGTTTAATGATCTATAAATTAAAAAAAAAATTAAAAATGCTCCATTTATTGTTTGAATATAATATAATATATTTTATAAACAACATAATATGTATTTATGACCAATGTCGTTTTGTTATGTATACCTATAACAAAAGTGAGCAAAGTTCTCGTCACAAAAAAATATCGTTCAATTGATAAATTAATAACAATAGCTTAGGTTACTTTATTGTATACTATACATTATAGTTATTACATATATAGGTTACCCAGTTATACGTATTCTATAGTTATATCCAGATATCCTTCACTTAAAATTAATAACAACTTATCATTGTTATCGAGTAAGTAATTATTGCTGATTAGATATATAACACGTTATTGGTATAAAACATATTTATATGAAATAATATGTACCTATACTTGCATTAGTTACATTCACATTATTGGGAAGGGAACATACCTAATAGTTACTATTAAATCTATAAAATATTTTCTAAAAAAATATTCATAACTATTTATTTGTTAACCTAATTAGGTAGGTAACTTATATCACTATTAATTATTCATTATTGTAATGAAATATTTCCATGGCAACAAAATACCTAGGTACAAATTATGGGATGTGAACAAATGAAAAGTCTACGTTCTTACGGAATTATGATAATCAATTTTAATAGTATTTTATTCAATGATAACAAATTAGTAAATAATAATATATTATTTTTGTAAATTAAATATTGGCCAATTTAAATTACAAGAATAATATTTCGAAATGTACCATTCATGACTCATGTAATCAAATATTCTTGAATTTCAAAGGATTAAGACGTATAATAACAAAATTACTGTACACTGATGAGTAATTTATTTTATTGTGGAAGATAACTTGATAAGGAAATATGCAAAGTCAACTAAACTCAATTAGGTAAATCTATTGGGTAGGTAGGTACCAATATACCTGCAGTGTTCATTATTTTATGAACTACCCAATATTTGTTAGTTATTACCTGCTAGGTATCGTGATTATTTGATATAACTTGGTGGATTATATTGGCATTAGAAACTTTTCGATCAATAACCGTAAAACGGAATATTAAATCCGTTTGTTCAGAAGTTGGAACTGATAGTCAATAATCTCTGTATAGGTATTTGTATAATAATTTAAACATACCTTTGAGATAGGTACCTACAGTTGACAATACAAAGCAATGCAAACAAAACAATTTCGAGAATTTCAAAATAATATAGAACAACGAAGATATTGTAAATGATTAATAAAAGTATATAAAATAAAGAGTAAAAATGTGTAAGAAAAAACATCCGGCATAAATACAGGTTGAATGAACATTTTTTTTTTTTGAAAAATTCTGTGGTTGTTTGTTTTTGACTTGTTGTTATTTTAACTTTAAGAGAAGGGTTACCTTTTTAAATTAGGTGAATAAATAAATAAAACGGTTTAACATTTTCGTTTTAAAATTCGAGTTTGTGTGATGTATAGAATGTTTTTAAATCAAAATACTTTTTGCGTTATAAATTTAAATTACGATTTCCCAAATTGAAAAGCAAAAGTTTTATTATACGCACCCTCCACTAAACTATCTTCATAAATCGTAATGCATTTCCTTCCTTGTAATTCAATAAAGAACTTTTTATTATTCAACTCCAAATATTCGAAACATGTATTTAAATCGAACTACTATTTTTCTTGAACTTAACATATTATTACTTGTAAATCTTTTCTAGGTTACCTCTTTAGGGAGTTGATATGATAATAAATGTATATTGTGTGCTTTTTTACTTTTATAAAATAATTTAGTTTGGTGCACCTTAACTAACCAGAGCTTGTAAGCACACTTCGCAGACACACACACATAATATATATATATATATATATTATATATGTATACAATAATGCTTATCGCTACAGCTGTATTTCGTTTCTAAATCGTAATTTCAATGGCGAGCAAACTTATTGTCGTAGGAGTAGTTTAAAAGTATAAACTTACTCTGTACTGCTAGTTGTAGTGTGTAGTATACTAGTATTACTTGAATTAGTATTTCAAATTCCCAAACTTGTTTTCGGTAAAACTTTTTATGCACGCATTAATACACATACGAACACTACTGCAAGTATTTGCAACATACTTATATTATACACAAACAACACCGCTGTAGTAAAACAAGAGTATTATTAATAATTAAAATCAATAGATTGGAATTTCTCGTGTTCAGTCATGTGTTGAAGCATGTGTCTGATTTTTGCTCGGTATCGTACCACACCATATAATCATGAAAATATACGTTATAGTAATATTATATATTATATTGTCTGTCGGACGGTGTTATTAGTCCGATATTTTTCCATGCGCACATTAATAAATCGTAGAAATCTTTCTATAATGTAGTCAATCATTTTTATCGTTAATTCCAAAAGGAATGTATTTGGGCATACCTGTTTCAGCGTGTTGCAGTATAATAGCCTGTGCATAAAGTTTTCACGAGTTATACGGTTTATTAGGCCACTAAAAACCAGTTACGCGGCGAATCCATGTTGAGATTAGAAATTATTTTTTAAACAACAACTATATGGTATTTGTTGTTGTTCGTCCCACGTCACGATGATTGAATGAAGCATTTTTTTTATTTCATTTAAATATTATAATCTTCTCGACGAGTTCGAGAGTTCAACAGTAGCACAGCACAGAGATCACGGATAAACTTCACCCAATAGGTGTCTCGTAGATTGGAGGCGAAACTACGAAAAATTTTGTCACTGGGCATTAACTGCTGTTTAAGGTACGGTAAAATTATTTTACTTGGGAGTTGGGACAAAGTTTAGGACGGTGTCATTGGTATACTATATAGGTATGTATAAGAGTGCACGGAATATTTATTTCTGCCCGTCGGACAAAATGTCTATCTGCCGCGTGTGTAATATAATTGATTACGAGTGGAGGATTTTATATTATTTCCGTGGAGTCCTAGGACTTAGAGCCCAGCACATGCGAATAAATCGTTGGCTTTTTTTAGTGGACGTTTTCGTACAGATGAACAATTCTTGAAGCTTATAGGTTATAATGTTTACGGTCGACTTCCCAGTTGGGCAATATGTCATTTTGATGTTATTTGTTATAAGACTATTAAATTTATGAACACATAGACGCAATTTATTGGTTTATGATTTATTCGCTTAAACGGCATATACATATTATATAGAAAAATAGGCTATGCGTATACTCTGTACCTATAGCTGAAAACACGTAACATTTTATAAAAACCTATAACTCCAAATGTACATAAGACGTACGAGTGTCGCGTATATAATAGTATATGAGGATATATAGAGCCACATTGCGACCATAAATACAAATTGTGTTTCACATTCGCGCACCGGACACACTCCCATATATCCGCAAAAGATTATATAATATTAATGTATTTGAAAAACATTTCAATTATTATAACTGCAGTGTATAATAATACATTGTACACATACACGATTTATATATATAATGTAAAAATTATGGGCAGTGATGATATTATTAAACATATTATAATATATTATACGCTAGGTGATTCACCGAACAAACCCCTATTGTTTTCTTTTAATAATTAATTGATTCAACTATGATTTTTGGAATTTTTAAATATACTTACTCAAATATCACACTTATAAATTCTTGAATTTGTTTGTACTACTTAAGGAGTGTACTGCAGGGTACAAGGGTGATACAAATTTCCATTTTTTAAGTGAGAACCTTCCCCCTTTTTTCTTCAGTGTGTAATATTTTGAATATTTTATTTACCTAATTTAATATTCGAACGCGTAGTTTTTCAGTTATTTAAATGTTTATACTTAGGATTACAATCCTTAAAAAACGTTCAAAAAATCCCTAGAAAAAGGGGATTCTCATTTAAAAAACAATTTTTTTTAGGACATTCCTTAAGTAGGACCAAACATCTAAAGAATTGGAAAATATAACCTAAAGGCTTAAATTTCAAAAATGAGATTTGAATAACTGCATTATTGAAGGAGAAAAATGGGGCGAGCACTATAAACATGCTTTGTGAATCACGCTGTAATTCTGTATACAATACAATTTTCATAAAAATGAGCTTAACATTTAAATTTTTTTTTTATGTTTCTTTTAAGCTACAATTTGAATTGTTTAAGATATATGCACTTAATAAAGCTTTCACAAAAATTCCTTTCGAAATACCTATAGGTACCTGCCATATAACATAATTTGTATACTCACATATTATACTTGTTTTTGTATAAAATATGTAAATGAACCCTAGTAGAGGTTCAGACTTACAGCTATCATTATTATAGTTATAGTCCGGTCTAACTTAAATACCTATATTAAATTCTGAATTCAAAATTAATGGCGTTTGTCACGAATCGCTTTGAATATTTACTTATTGGGAGTGGATCGTTCCAACAAATCTATAATTTTATGTTTGGTAAATTGTATTGGTTAAATATTAATTATTTTTTATGCACTATTTAAGATGATAAAAAGAGCAAAAACATTCATTATAATTTTCAGAACAATAATTTTACTCAGTATTATATACTATAGTAGGTAAATTTACATCTCAAATATAAATACATGTTCGAAATTCTGACTATATATAGTTAATTCAAATGAGGTACAATACCTTTATTATTATTATGTATTATGTACAAATATTCGTGTTCATCACGTACTTATTATAGCCGCTATAGGTTATGTATTCATGTACCTACCTCTAATTATCGTTATGACTAAGATTTTTTTTTCAAAAATTTAAAAGTACACATTTCCTTAATATTGTGACCATCGTATAAAAAAAACCCGGAACCATTTATTTCGATGAATCATTAATTTATTATTGCCGCGATATAATGTTTCTGTTAGGAATTTTTTTTCGTAAGCACGCAATGTTTATGTTAAAATGTAATTGCTACACAGTAAAATTCTTCTTGGCTAGTCTTTATTATAGATACCACTATTATACCGGACGTACTTTTACACGTTACAATACGCACTTGCCCATTATATCCGACATTCCAAGCTCCAGTGCCGTTGTAATTTGTAATCACGTTTTTATTTTTTCATTTTAAAAACCGACCACAAGGAGGATCTGTTTAACCATTACAGTTTGCAATTACCTTATGCGTGTCAGCACAGCATCGGACTTTTTGACATGATTTAAATGTATACAGGTAAAAACTATACCTACATGTACATAACAGAATAATACACAAGTATAAAGGAATATAATATGATGTGTTAAGGGAAAAATATTACAATATGCAATTGCTGGTTATTATATTTTATTTATGTTGATATACGAACTATAAATTTTAATCGGATATTTATTTATTCTAATTGATTTAATTAATATATGTATATCATAGAATAACTACTTCTATAAAAAGTATAACACGTTTTTAGACTTTGAGCAGAGTGAAGGAACTATTGTTGTTTACTATTGACTGATTGTTTGATTTTCGAGGTAAACATTTTTCAGCTAGTAAATTATGTAATTTAAAAGTTTCACGCAAATATAATATAATATTATAATATATGCAAATTATGTATTTTGGAATGTTTAAAATAAAATTTGAATACAAAATGAATATTAGATTTCCTATATTGATAATTTACCCGCAGTAGGTAGTTTAAAAAATGCAATACAAAACGGTGAAATCTGAGACCAGTTACCAACACCTACATATCTTTAGGTATAACATCGAGTTAATAATATTATAGATAGGTATATTATGATTTTTCTATATCATAAAATTTTTCTTTATTATAATCTCATTTTATATTTTCCATTTATTGTGTCATTGTGACAAAAAGTTATTAGATTTTGGAAAAAGATTAGTTCTGGTTTATTTTCATTGATTTAAAATTTGCTTTACATATTTATCAGTTATTATTGAAATAAAACATAATTAGTTATACCCATAAGGCTATACCTACATGAAAGTATAATAATATTATACACATAATATTTAGTTAACACATAAATATAGGTACAATTTATACGTTATGGCTCATACTGGGTTAATTTAATTTAAATGTACTTTTCGGTAAATTAATATTTATTACTCGAATTGAAAATGATGATTTTATAATTTATAATATATTAAATATTAATATATATATGTATAGTGTATTGCTATTATTTTTCTAAAATATTACTTTTAAAAATAGCGTAGAAGTTAAGTATTCTTCATAAATCATAATAATTCATATAACTCACCGGTTATAATGATTATAGTTTTAGATTTTGGCCTTTATAACGAATTGAAAATAATGTTTCTATAATATTATAATTTTATTATTATAACGTTTGGATTATAATATAATTTACATATTTAAAAGAATATATATTATTTGAAGTAGATACTATAATAGTATTATTTATATTTATGTTAGATACATCCAGGGTCTATAACCTTATTTTTTATTAAGATACATTTAAACGAAGTGGGCCAAAATCGATTTGGTAGGGGTAGAGGTGTACCAATAATAATAACATTGAAAAGAGACGAAAATCATTTTAATACGATTTTATTATTTTGATTCACCGTAATTTGACTGATAAAATAAAAGTAGGTAATAATTTTGCTGATTTCCTCACCACCAAATGTTTTTTTTTTTTTTAATTATTGTCGATATAAAATTTTTCACTCAGTCAAAAAAAAACTTAAAGTGTTGATGAAATAGAATATATTTTACGCGGAATATATAGTTTCTCATCAAATGATTTTCTTATTTCATCGTTATTTGTATTCAAAAATGAATTACCGTAGATATATCTTCTTACATTTTTCACTAACTGTTTGTATTGACATTTTCTATTCATGGTGCAAATTTTATAGTATTTTAACTTATTTTAAGCTATTTATGGACATTAATTGACATTTTCTATTTTTTTTTTTTTTTATGTTTTTGTATGCAATGTTTTATCATGGAATTCAAATTTAACCCTTACATTACATTAATTTGGGCTTACTCAATAACGAGGTTCATTTAAAATATTCTGTATACTGCAGCAGAGTGGTTATCTTATTTTCTGTGTAAGTACACGTTTTTGGATAGATATAGGTACCTATACTAGATGAAAAATTGCCTCAGCATGGTAAGCTTCAGAGTTAATTTTTCAGTATAATTCTTTATAGTTTTTTAGAAATTTTGTAAGAACTATCGAAAATTAGATTTTTTGACCAAAAGCTGTTGTTTTGAATAATATTAAAATCAGTTGCTATTATTGGGATAAAAACGGTAGGTTTTTAAAATCAAGAAATTTATTTTAATAATTTAGTCGTAACCCAAAAATAATGGTTTCGAACACGGCTATCGCGGATTCGTTGGAACCGGACCTACCCACACATCACCGATACATCATCTCGCGATGACCAACTGTTAATTTTTCTTCATATACTAGTTGCTTAGTTTAGTTTAATGAACTTATTATTTGTATACAAATCAACATATCATTATTAGTATTTAGTGCTTTAGTATCTCTAGCTACATTTTAGGAGATGCTAAAATGACGTATACTAAACTTACAGAGGGTTTGTTCCCACACCACCTATCATACATTTCAAAATAATTAATAACAAAGTTTTGATATAACTTCAATTTTATTACCTATTTTAATTGTATATATTATTATGCTTGCAAAGTAAATAACAGTCTTGTTATTACAATATAATATTTTACAAGTTACAACCATATAACAAATAATTCAAATAACAGACTTTGATATTGGTTAATAAGAATATAATGTATTATTTTAAATATATTTTCTTTGTTTTTGTGCTGAAGGTAATCCAACACTGGTTCTGTTTTATTATTTAAAATATTCTTCTTAATATTTTAAATGGACAAGTCAGTAAACCATTGCTGGAACATATTTATCCTTAGACCTCAACCAATTTTTAATTCGTTGCATACTAGAATAACTTTGTTCAAATGTTACAGAAAACAGAACTTATAGGAATTGTTACTAAAATTTGTAATTAATTAATTATGCTATGAAACACTATTTTTGAATTGTTTTTTTTTTAATAAAAATATTCCCCGCATAAAATAAGGAAATTGCTCTTTTATAAGTTTATAACATTATTGTTAGTGTCTTATAACAGTGACTAGAGGATGCTGAATTAGAGATTGGGTGTGCTAAAGCACGGTGATGCACCATCGTAGTTGCGCCTATGTGAATAAACTTGAAAACTATATTATAGATTTTAGGTGATTCGAATATTTTATTAAGTTTTGTTGTGCAATTTTGGGTGGACCGAAGACTTCAGAGATTAAAATATTCAGGAAAAACTAAAAAAAAAATTAAGAATATTTGTTGACATTTAATATTATCATTAAAATAATTGTTTAAAAATCTTGATAACCAAAAAGTTAGACCGTCAAAATTATTTTTTCATCGTATATATCAATACTATATAAATAAACTTATATGTTTTTAATCTAATATAAATTAGGGATAGTGTATTATGATGTAATATTTTTGAGCACTAAGCTTACTGCAAAATATAGGTATAGGTAACATATGATGTATGGCACCCATACTTTCCAGTATATATAAAATAATAAATATTATATAGCATATGACCCATGGGATTTTAAAATACCAACTATTGATTCACTCTTATACCAGAAATGATGCTGAAGTAGAAAATCGAAGCATTTATACTGCCTCAAAAGTGATGGCAGAAAAATAAAAAACATCATTTATAAAATCAATACACTCTTCGCTCCGCTTAGAATCTAAAACCAGTAAAACCTATCATGAAACAATATATTTTATATGGGCTGACAGACCGTCTCCTCTCAGAATCGTTTGTCATATATTATAATTTATAATCACATATCATTGAATTCAAATTTACCACATACATTACAGTGACCCACTCAACATACACTTTAGTACAGCATATAGTGGTACCCATTTGCGCACGTTTTTAAATATCAAAATTAATAAAATTACATTTTTTAAAAGTTTCTTATTGTTTTTTGTATACTGAGATATGCTTTTTGTATCACTTATTTAAAACAACTCCATGCCTTTTTTTTTGTATTTATTTATTTTCAAAATCCGAGCCCTATTAATTAGCTTCGACCTATTGGGTTCAAGATCAAAATATCAATCAGCTTGTTGTGCAGTTTCAAAAAGCTTGTAAGGTATATTATGTTTTTCGTGATTGAATAAAAAAAAAAAAACAATAAAAGAGGTATCTATTTCAAAGACAATTGGTAAGGTATATAAAGAACGCGTTTTATGGATCACTCTGTATGGAATGTTCCATAACGGTTTGCATTTATGATTATAAGTTGTAACAATGTTATGTCGTTACGAGAAAAAGGTATATATTATAATATGGATGTATACTGTATACAATATAATATATGTAATGTGTACTACAATTTTTACGTCGTTTATCGTGTATGGTATATTGACATATTGTCAATGGTGGATTAAGTAAAATATATAATAATATATTATACAAATACCACGGCGATTATCGATTTTTCGTCGACAATGACACACAAAAAAAAAACCGCTTATTCGACACAGAATATGAAGTATTCTGTGTCGAATAAGAGTGTTTCGATGTTATTGTATACTGCACTATTGCTATACGTTACAACTCAGTCGCGGTTATGTTTTATAAACCAAAGTATAATGTCGTACCTACACTATTATTATTTAATACTTATCTATATATATCTCCTTATATATACACATATATAAATGTGTACATTAAAATATCAATAAATGTATTTATTTTTTTGCGCCTTCAGACGGAAATACGTACAACGTAATCGTTAAAGTTAACATTTAAATGTCGCTACTAAAAAAAAAAAAAATTACTTCGATATTATTTTAATAGAAATCGTTTTAAATTAAATGCGCTATAGTTTGTTTATATTATATGGGTAGCAATAGTAGGTAGATATATATTATATTATATTCATATCCTATATTATAATATTATGATATTATATATATATACGCGAGGAAAATGTTGTTCTCCGTATAAAATATTCCGTTCGGGTTCCTGCAAACTACGTTTACGTGCGTATATGTGATTGAGTAGGTCTATCCCAAAGTCCCAGAAACGCAACATTCATCAAACGCAATACGCAACATACATCAACTTTTTGTGCCGGTTCACTACGACTATAATTCAAATAGAACGAGACATGACTAAAACGAATGTAGTATTATTATAATATATTATGTATATAATGTATGTGTGTAAAATGCATTTATATATATACCTAGCAAACAACGAATTGTTCATATATTATATTTTTTTCGAAAAAAAGTATAAATAATTACTACAGAGTTTTGATTCAGCGGACTCGGGTTATTAATTACATTTTATACGTGGCAATATAATATTTACATTTTTTTTACTAATGAAAATTACATTATATTGATTTTGGATATAGTTATACGCATACAATATATAGCCTTTGATATGATGAACGTTGAGCATAGAGAGTATACACTACACACGATTTAAATTTGACTTAGTTTCATCCAATTTTTTCATCACGAAAATGTCATAAATAATTTCCATAATCGAATACACGATGTATGAGAATTACGACGAAAAATAGCGGACGGCTGCAGTATCACGAAGGTAGGTGAATATACGTAGGTAGGTATGTATATCACTTTGTATGGTGTTAATGTGAATTTTACTTTTTAAATATTTTAAGTAGTTTCTAAACCGCATTTTTAAATTAATAAAAATGTTAACAACTATTAAGAATAATTTTGAATACATTAACAGTATAAAACGAAATTCTTTGTCTATAGTTCTAATTTATATATCCAGGTGCATGGTAATACAGCTTGGTGATGATAAACTTGTGAATAGGTACCTAAGATTGCGATTAATATATATCAATTATAATCCACCTGTTATGTACAAATACAATAATAATAGTAATAATACTACTACTAATAATAATAATTACAAGCACAGCATAATAATTAAGTAATTATGAGATCTATGGCGTTCAAAGTAATTGTGAACCTTCAATCATTAAGATGATCATCGAGTTATTCTAGTTGATATGTATCATATACCTATATCATACGGCTGCAACTTAGGATTCCGTTATCTCAGGATATATAATATTATTATTGTCGTTATTAAATAATAATACGGTAAACCATAGAATTATAAATTATTGTGTAACGGTCCGAGCAAATAATAACAATTTAATGACATAATGTAATTGGCTCTATATCGATGTGGAATATTTATATAGGTATAAAATATATACATTTATACATGTCCTTTGATTGAAACGCATACGGCGCGTACCACTATATAATATTATATTCTGCGGTAGTTGTGTATAGTGACTACTGACTAGTGATAAAATTATTATAAGACTTGCGGTGAAGAAATGTCGACCTCCAGAAATGTTTCCTCCTTTTATCTCGCAGGCTTTTATCGAGAACACAACCCGTTCACGCGCATGCCACTGAATTTAATGTCATATTTTATCATATACTTTTACGGATATGCGTACGACGAGCACATAATAATATCACGCATCGTACATAGGGGATTTTCACGTGTAATATTATGTCATATTGTGTACTATTACGTAAATGTCTTCCCGTGATGCGCATGTACAAAATATAATATTGTGCTTTTACTGCGGGCAAACGTAAATATTGCAAATTACCTATACTGCACACACAGCTATATATGAAACGGAATATAATAATAAATAATGACGATATAGTGCGACAATTCATAATAACATGACGTTAAGACGTAAACGTTGAACGTATTTTATATACAGAATGTTTCACCGAGAACCATGTTTACCCCCTTTTTCCTCCAATAATGCGCATTTATTCAAAATCTGACGCTTGGATTTTTTTTTAGTATAATTTAAGATCATAATGTATTATTTTCAAATTCTATACAGATTTTTTTCACTGGGTACTTGAGGAGTATCTTGTGGAGTTACAAACTCCTATTTTTAAAATGATAACCCCCCCCCCCCCCGTTTTTCTACTGAAAATTATTTAGGGTATATTTTGTCGTATTAGAATCAATATTTGAACGAGCAGTTTCTAAGTTATTTAACTTCGTATACTAAGGACAATATGTTCATGATAATAGATTTCAGAGATATGTGGGCTATGGTGAGTGGAAAATTGTAGTAAATGATATTAATCTATCAACGTTTATAATTTGGGAAAGTGGTCTAAGGATAATAAATATAATATATTAGGTACATCTATTATATAATTTTGTAAAACCATTTTTAAGGACTATTATCCTTAGTATGACCAATTTAATGACTGAGAAACTTCTCGTTCGAATTTTGAATGGAGTACATATTTTCAAACAAATTATCTACTAAATAATTTTGGTACAGTAAAATAGATAAGATCTTACTTGATAAACAGAAGTTCATATCACCATAGAGCACTCCTTAATATTAATACAAAACATCTCAAGAATTTGAAAATACCTATGGTCTGTACGTATAAGTATATTATATTTAATGAAACCAAACTTAAGAAAAGTGTTAAAAAGGTGGACTCTGCTCTGTTGTACAGTAGTATTGTCGAGCATGTCGTTTGTAATGGATGAGTTATATTTGAATACAATGATGAACCATTGTTACGAGAACGGTTCTGAGCAGAGATGGTGCGTTAACGTGAGCCTGTAGCATACTTTATAATAATAATATCGTTGTAGTAATACTATGTCACTTTATTTTTTCTTCAAATTAGCTGTATAGTTTTACAAGATTTTTTAAATTGTATTCTTTTCTATGGTGATAAACAAAGCGTTAATAATTGATAACAATATTTTGGCGGTTTTTTCCGTTATTTTGGGTGGTTTTTCCAGCGGCATCAAATAACTATTGATGTCCAATTTTATCTATGAAAAAAAGCTTTCATTAATTTATAATAGAAAAATAATTTACAAAGCAAGTATGAAAAATGCTATTATAAGTATTTGGTAAACATTTCATGAGTCTACGGTTATTAGTTTTGGAAATAAAATAAAATCTCATCTGAATATCGAATATCGTAAGAACTTATGAGTTCAACTGCTCATAAAGAAATAATGTTCTGTTTATGCATAATGAGTTTCTAACTGACAAAAATTACAAAATGTATCTTGGCTATAAATAGCTGAAAAAGAGGTAAAAGTGTTTGGAAATTGTTCATATATGGAAAATGGTATGTTTAGAACTTTGTGAAAATTTCAAGTATCTAGGATTATTCGTTATTAAATTACAACAAAATATCTTAAATGAAGTTTCACCAAAAAAATAAAATCGATTTTTACAAAGATTAGTTTTGCGTAAAAATTACCACTTTTTCCTCATTTTTTTTTTTGTTTTTCTTGACGCTTTCTAATACTGTATAGAATTTTCAATTTTGGCCTCTCAAAAGTACCAAATATAGGTATTCACTTTTCTATTAGAAAAGATGTTGATCTCGAAAATTGAAGCATTTTTTTCTATCCAAAATGTTGCTGACAGACAGAAAAAAAAACCTCACATCTTAGCAAAATCAATACATTCTTATAATCAGAATCCATAATTAAAGGAAGAAATGAGGGACGAGCATGCTCGCTGAATCACACTGCATATATTATAAAATATATAATACACCTATACTCTATAGGTGTACACGACCGCGCGAGAGAATGAATAAAAACGATCTACCGTTATGATCGGGTCATAGATCTACATGACTATATCATACATGTATATTGTATAGGTAAGACCAACACAAGTCACATTGGTAATACCTCCACACATGTATTATTGCGAAGATACCCACACCTACATCGTCCATATATGTATCGTATGTGTACCTATGTAAAAAACCAGTTGTGGATAATTTAAATTTTAGTGACGTCTCGACAAATTAGTGAAGTAAATATAATACGCTTTTTACATAATTATTTCAACGAGTTCATTTTTACACGTGATTAATAATTTATCCAGTTGCGTTATAATAGAAGGGCTATCTGCATTGAAAAAATAAATATTTAATCGAATTACAACCATAATTACGATGTGTACTCATACCTGTAGTAGGTACCTATTATATTACCTGTACGATTACACATTAATCAAACAGCTATAATTGTGTTTGACGTGTTTATACGTTATGTACACGGCACACCTAAGAGTAGCACTTTGCCCTGCTTACCAGGTACCTGGTATGGTACTCAATAATAGAAAAATTATCATCGCGTCGACATCAAAATCATATGAATTTTGATTGAAAAAGAAAATAATAGAAAATCATCATAACGTCATACGTTTTAAAACGGTATGACTCCTCGACATAAGAGCGAAGCATTTATACGTCATATTATATGGACGGCAGTTTAAAGTTATTACTCATTAGTAGTTTTCAAAATATCAGATATATTAAATGGAAAAAAAGAAGACACATATGGTTTACCTGAAGATTTGAATTTAAATGATCTCACATATTTTAAAAACTGTCCAATAACATCAGTAGACGTAGAACGTTCGTTCTCAATGTACAAAAATTTACTCACTTTCAATCGACGTTCATTCAAGTTCGAAAATATCAAAAAATCTTTAATTATTCAATGCAATTTCCAAGGTAAAATAACTTATAAAATAATCAGTAAGTAAAGGAAAATTTGTTTTATTTTACAGAGCCATTAAAGGAAAACCTTGAAGAAAACTAACGACCACTTTTAATAGTATGAATACAATTTATTTTAAGATTTTTAAAATTTTTATAAAAGAATAAATAATTTTCATACATTTTTATTAATTATTATAGATTTAAAATAAAAAAATTAATTGCATATTTGAGTGCATATAACATTTTTTTTAATGTAATGCATTTTTGCATGCATATTTTCATAGTTTTCCATGCAATAAGTTCCGAGCCCTACTCATTACCTACTTATTAGTTATTATTGTGATGTGTTCACTGTAATGTCTGTAAAGGTTATCGTTTATAATTACTGTGCCTATATAGTATATACACAATAAAGTAATAATCCGATTAAGCGAAAAGCGAAAGCCCGGCAGTGAACTAATAACGGGAAAGCCTTTCAAGAACTTATGAAATGAAATACATAACGGTCATTGTTATATCTATTGTAAAGTTTTAAATCGTGCATGTATTCTACTGACTTTGATTTATTTCAGCTTTGAAATTAAAACTTAATCGACAGATTAGTAATAGTTTTAATATGCCTGTACATTATAGGTACAACCTGTAGCATAAAATATTAGGTATATATTGTGCATTATAGGACATTATAGAGGTGATTAATTATACTGCTATAGCTTAAATACGATTATGTTGTTGGAATGTGGAATTATATTTTTATTGTACGACAATTAATGTATTTACGTGTGGATGAGAGTAAATGATTAATCCTAAACATTCAATAATGAAAACTATTTATAATATGTATAATTGTTTTCTCTTTATAAAGGTGAATTTTACGATAAGATGCAATAAGAGATAACAGTTTATGAGTTCATAATAATATAATATAAATACGTTGGATAATTTGGAATGGGTTCAGACAAGTAATGAATTTTTTATATCATCGACGATACAACGACAGTCGAGCAAGTTAGAGGTATAAAGACAACATCAATATTACAAAAGCAATATAAATACCAAAATAATATAAAAAGAGAATTATTATAAATCGAATAAAATAATGTTTTATTGCAATGAAATACGATTTATATTATAATATTAGGTTTATCATACGCCTTATTATTATTAATATTATTATTATTGTTATCAGATTTTCGAGTGTTCGCTTTTAAAATTATAATGAGTTTTTCCGTGCCGCGCGTGCGGTGACTGGAAAATATCATCTCGACGGAACGTCGCTGTCGCACAGCATTTTCTATCGAAATACTTATAGCGATTACGCGTTCTTCGTTTTGAAAATGTGTGCCTCCCGGCCACCCACAAGTACATGTCCCATCTATATATACGTAAGACACACCCACACACACATATTATACTCTACCGATGTAACACCGACAGATATGCTTGTGTTTGACAGGGAAGTTCTAAGAAAGAAGCGCAAAGAACAGGGAAATAAGCGCTGGTAACTTTTGAACATATTTTTGAGTAGAAAAAAAAATTCTACGTTATCGAGTAAAATTAATAAAATTTGTATTCCTCTGATGATTCTTACATCGTGTTATGACAACAAAAATACAAAATATATTTATTTAGCAGTAAAGTCACTCATAAATATATTTTGTAAAACGTAAATAAAAAATTAATCATTTATCAGGTACCTGTGTATGTCGTTGCAATAATACGTATATAACTCATTGGTATGACTGCAAGAAAGTACACTGAAGAGAGATAATAGATTATCGTATTGTTATTTTTTTTATAAAAAAATTAAAAGTTTAAACTAAACGAGAATTTAACTGAAGAACAAAGTTTTTTTGCAGTCCAAAGATATCGTGGAACTTTCTTATAGTATTATGTTATCCCTGTGTTCAAATAAAAATATTCTTATAAAGAATTATGGTGTTTATAATAAAAAGAAAAATAATCTGATAAAAGTTAGTAATATAATAGGTAGCCCAACGATTTAAAATTAAATAAGTTCGTTTGCATAAAAATATAACATTTCGTAACAAATTCATATAATTTATTAAAAATATGTATACCTATAAGAGATAAAAACTATATAAATAGGTAAATGTAGAATAAATCCCTTATATCTCTAAGTTGGTTTCAAAAAATTATAACATCACAACTAAAAAGATAAATATTGATATTCAAAAAGTTTCAGTTGTACCTACTAATAAATCACATTATGTATAATATAATGTATAAATAAGGTAAACATTATATATTATATCTTGTTAGCACAAGATAATGTTCCACTGTTCTAAAGACATTTAAAATTATGTATACTTTCTAACAATTCTGGACAGTCGACAAAATTATTTAGTAGCTTAAACATAAAACTTAGTTTAAATTATTACGTCTATAGGCTAAGGAATCTAATGATTGTAACTGGCTGATGTCCAAATAGCTTAATCCAAATAACCGTAATCAAGTTCCGAACAAACAAAAGAATTATATATACAGTATATTATACAGTGCTTTTAGGGCATCGGAACCACAGAAATTGATTGGATTTAGATCGATAAAAATAAATTCAATGAATATTATAGTTATAGGTGCTTATTAGGTATGATATTTGACTATTTGATACTGCATTAGATATAGGTTTAATGTTTAAAATATGTCTAATATATGTCATCTAAACAAGGACGAAATAAGGTATCTCACCCATTTCCACTACTGTACGTCATGATTTTTAAAAATAGGTTTTATCGGTTAGTAACCGAACAGTTTATGTCTTAAATCTAAATCATTAATAACACTCTTCACAGCTTCATTTATATTAAAATTTACAATTTTTAAGTATAATTTATAACTCACAAAGTGAATTTGATATGTTTACATTTGTTAATGTTAACATTAAAGGGTATGCCATTGTTTCTACACCAGGCAGCAAAGAGATTAATACATCATCTTGTAGTTAAATGCCAGCATAAAGCGATTTAACATTTTCTTTTTTTTTAACTTTAGCGTCATCAGTGAGTTAAAGAAGTTTGGAGTGTTTTAAAATTAAACCAGCATCATTAATAAAAATGGTGATAAATTATCATTCAAAACATCCCGGTGAATACAATAAGAACCAAACAGAACTAGAATATTTAAATGTTTATTTCAGATAGGCACTGAACCAGAACAATTGGATCAATGAAATCCTTTGACTTAAATTTTTGAATTAGATACTATCAAAAATATTAGTATAGAAATCACTGATTGTAAATCAGTAAATACTATAATATAGACAGTTCAGGTAAAATTTACCGTAGTAATATTTTTTATAAATTTAGAATATATATATTATATATTGCATACACGATAGATTTAAAGCTATAATAAATATATTACATTTTGGTAGATCCAAAAACTTAATATCCATTATGTCTCTTAATTAATTTTTTTTTCGGCTTATTACTCGATATCAATAAAACATATAAACCTACTATATAGTATGTTTATGCGTGTAATCCTTTTGGCGTTAACAAACTACAAAGTTCAAAGCAAATGTTAATTTTTTTTTTTTATTTTTAAGAAATATTTCAAACATTTAAAAAATATAATATTACCTACTCTACATGATATAATATCGATGATTATGGTGCATTGATGTATTTTAGTTTATAATAATTAAAAATATAGTTGGTAGTAGGAGTAAATAATGTGAAAAACTGTTGAGACTTGAGAGAGTAAAAACGTGTAATTGATAAACTAAGTGGTCTTGATTTCCCTACGAGTTAAAAATAATTGAATATTTGAAAAAGAAAGCATATTTTATGAACCTACATAAAAAGTACGACCACGCACGGTATTCTTAACATAAAAATTAAAACTTTCCTAAGTATATTATAAACCTAGTACCCCCAGTGGCGTATATAGAAATTCATTTTTTTCTGGGGGAGAGGTTATAAAAAAATAATATATTTTATTCATATTATAAATTAATCTCCGTATTAAAATGCTGTACCAACAATAAATTTCGGGTGGTTTGAACCCCTACCCCCCACGCTATATACGTCATTGAGTATTTATTACCACTAGTACCTACCTACTCACATATTGAAATAATATAATTTTCATAATTTTATGACAGTAAAACAAATAGCATTTAAACACTCGTTTTAATGTTATTTAAAATTGAGAATAATAATTACTATCGTTATTTAAATTATTAACAAGTAGTAATGTTCAACCGCTCATTTATTATTATTTATTACTTAAAAAAAAGTGAAACTAATTATAAAAGAAGTCTCAAAACATTTTAGTATTTATAATGTAATATAATATTTACAGTATAACCAGTTTATAGAATTTTAGACAAAGTTAATACAACATTTGATTTTGGACGACGAGTTCAAAACTACATACTAAATAAATAACAATTCATCTTATGTAACTTAACTTTTTACAAATCATAAACATGAAAATGTTCACAAGGAAACCTTAAAATTAATCTGAGTGGTGATACATTAAAATGTAATATATTTTTATTATTATTTAATTAACTGGAAACTGATGTCTGATCGTCCCACTCTATTTTTGTTTTTAACTTTACCGTAATTGTAACTGTATTTGATTTGCTAAGTTTTTCTTCGTCAATCGGAATCGATTTGAAATTCGGAAGTCGTTTGCGATTGTACAACAGCTGTACAACTCTGAAGTCTTTTAGAATAGGTAACCAATGACCGCAAATCGTGGATTTTAAAACTTTTTGTATAAAAATATCAATGTCGTTGTTCTGCAGTAACTATATATTATTATAGTTTTAACTTTTGAGCAATACGTAGAATTATTTATAGTTTTATTCGTAACGATTGTAAAATAGCTTTAGGATAGTTCAACTGTACGCAGACAAGTTGTTAAGATTGGCTTGAAAATATCATTGAAATATCTTTAAAATACATTGAATGTCAATTGAATGGCAAACATGATCGTATACCAATAGTGGTAATATTAACACATTAACACCTTTATGGTAATATAATATAATATAAATTATAAGTGCGAAAATACAAATTCATATACACTTTTCGTGATCAAATGTATATAAGTCAACTGTGATTGACTTTCTGCGCAAATCAAAACACTTTAAAGTCTTTCCAAAAGTTGATATCCAGCACTTGCAGT
This sequence comes from Nasonovia ribisnigri, assembly GCA_027563435.1. Lineage (NCBI taxonomy): Eukaryota > Metazoa > Arthropoda > Insecta > Hemiptera > Aphididae > Nasonovia > Nasonovia ribisnigri. The sequence continues at coordinate 143,802 of JANEHU010005141.1, read as the reverse complement.
TATGTATTATTATGTATCTATATAAATTACATAAGCTCCTTAAAATGTTTATCTTAACTATGCCTACCCGGTTTGGCTATCGGCCTACCCCGGTCTTCATCGATTTTTTTTATAAATCCTATGTTGGGTGAGATTAAAATTAGATTGTTATAAACAGAATCATCACAGTTGTTCTTCCAAGTGTAATGCACTGGTAGCTAACTACGCCTGTAAAAAGGATGTTTTTTAAGTTTAATTTGTGTAAACATTTAGAATAAGTTTTTTTTTCGATGTTTGGAATTCATTTGTACTTTGCAGTACCTAAAGAAAAGTGAAATATCATCTTAGCTTTTAAAACAAATGTAGTTGTATAACAATTTCTATGACATCGAAGAAATACATTAAAATGAATATTTTCAAAATGATTGTAGTTTCGTATATAATCAAAATGTTTTATTAAATAAATTCCTTATACTATTTAGGAATTTGTATTGTTTCATTTTTACTTGGTCAAATTACATTTTAATTGCGTTTACAAATAGTCTGAATTGTGTTACAACGATTGGTAAATTATTATATTATAACGTGTATCCTCATGGTTATCTTCAAAAAATATTGTAAAACACCAATTACCATCATATTACAGCTTTAACAATACGTTTATAGAATTGTAAACTATATTATGGGAATTAAGGCGCTTAATATAACTTATTTTTTATAATTATAACAGCCTAGAATTGATGTGAAAGTATGACGTCTTTCACTTTTTATTTAAGCTTTTAAAAAGTCTTCTTTAGGGCAAATGCAAATTATTATGCTTGTGTATTTTACCAAGTGCTACTATTAAATTAAAATATTTCGAAATAATTTAATTCATCAATAAATATTTATCCAAAGAAAACCCTAAGTAATTTTTACAATCTCTATTGTATTATTATTATTATTGTTGTTATTATAAGAAACCGAAGAAAAGGAAATGTTGCCAGTTATTTATTATGTAGTTAATAATTATTTAAATGTTTTTAAATACAATGCCGGAACAGAAATTCTGATTTTTTTTATTGATGTATCTAATGTGCTATGAATTCAGTTATTACTCCACAGAATTTTTGGAATTAAATGCTCAAATAACAAAAAAAACCTATTAGAAATATTTGAAATTATTGTACATTTGTATCAACTGTTCAAATTACTTTTTTTGGCAAAGTAATTTTTTGAGATATTTATTTAATACCTTTCAGTATGGCAGCCGACAGGTATTGAATGTGATTTATTGATTTTAAAGCAAGAAAATGTATTATAGGTACAGACATTTATAAAAGGCGAACAATTATGGTAAAAATAAAACTCTGATATTATTTTTATTCAATTTCGATTGTTTAAAAAACAAATCTCTTTTTATACCTATTGTAATTTAGAGACTTTTTAAATAACCACAAATAATTTGAGGAATGATGTTTTTACGGTATTATATTTTGTGAAAATCTGAGTGGTAGCCGCCAATGAACCCACTATTACCTGCTATTCTTCACCTGACGGCTGACGTACGAGTATAGATATATTACGAGCTATACCTCTATTATATTATGAACACCTAAGCAAATAATTTTTCAAAAACCATTATAAACACATTTAAATTAGTGAAATCCACTTATAGCATGACAGGTATTAGTGCGTTAGAGATCAATTACGTGTAGGTTTGTATGAATCATGCAAAACGACTATTCAACGAAAATAAGTAATAATTGATTTTTAGACGACCAACATAAAAATTTGTTTAGTATTATGCGCGATCGCGTTACAATAATAATCACGACCGTACGAAATTATGTTTTATATTGTGATAATTTACTTCATGATGCATAATATACACTCTCTATATTATTATATAGCTGGTCTGGAATTGTTTTAATTTAAACTTTTTATTTTTTCGTCCCACACTCATCACCGTATACCGCTCGATAATATCTCCCTACTCTTGTTTATTTCTTTTAAACCAAAATATATTCACACCAGTACTTATGCGACGAGGCCGACGACGATTCACCGTTTGTGATTTTCAGGCGAGTCGCACCTATACCTACCACGGTTTTACCGTTTTTCTTCACTGCTGTGTTGACGTCTGATCGTATTTCGCCCCACGTGCTACGTGCAGCAGTGCCGCCCGATGACAGCTATCATTATATTGTCGTCAATTGAATCGTAAACTATAATATACTATACATTATACTATACGCATTATAACTTAATGTGTGTGTGTGTATTTAGCAACTTACACGGCAGGATATTACTTTCTTCAGCATCCATAACACAATTACGGTGGTTATAATATATCATTCACGTGCCGAAACAGAATAGAAAATCGAAATCCGAAACCAGTTATTTTTTATACACATTTTAGATACATCTTCGGCTCGTGTGTGTGTGTGTGTGTGTGTGTGTGTGTGCGCGCGCGCGTGTGTAGACACGTATCGCATTCCGACCCACTGACACACTTCGAGGTGACTATCTGCGGCAATGAAACGAAGGAAAAAAAGGTCTGTGACTCCACCCGGGGCGGTACCGGCGGAAACGGCTCCAAAGCAGCTCCGTCGCGTCTATCGCGGCATCGCGCGCGCAGGTATCTGATATAGAAACGATTCGCTTTTTTCCACACGCTGACTCATGTGCACCGCCACCGCCGTCGCTGCGTCCAGAAAAAAAGTGAAATCCACCGCTGGAACGCCAAAAACCCTCGAGGCCTTTCGGAGCCATAAAAATTCCCGCATAACATTAACGGTCCCGCGTACATTATAATAATATGTATAATACTAATATATTATAATAATAATAATAATGGCGACGGCACGTACGGCGGACTGCAGCAGCCGCGCTAGTCTGGACCGAACGATTTTCCGTTTGTAGGCCGAATAATAACAATAATAATAATATGTTATAATCGGTCGCGGAATAATATTCGGCGCCGACGAGTTTTATCGATCGGATGTGCAGCAGGCCGCGGCGGTGGCGATGGCCGCCGGTGGTGATGGTCGACCGCTGCAAGTTTATACCGCCGCGCCGCCGTTGGTCGCAAGTTTAAAACAAGACATACCATCTATATATATGTTATTATCTCGTCGTTATTGCGCTATTCGCCTGCTGCGGACGCGTATAGAAAACATAATTATCATCCAAAAGTCTCAGGTTCACCATATACATAATATGTATATAATATGATCGCTTTTCGTTTAAATTATATTTTGGTTTAAAAACACATTTGACCCTCTGATATTATAGAAAAAATAACGAACGGATGACGAAAAAAATAATGTAGTAGGTTCCGAAAAATGTATGCTTACCGTTAATTCCATTATAACGAGCGCATTACAAATCTGCAGTGTAATTTCACTGCATTAATTGCATCTTAATCACAGCTAGCATACCTGCATACCAGTGTTAGACAGTACACACACGGGGGGGGAGAGGTTAAGGAGTCACTAAAATGTATTTCTACTAAATTCACCTCTCCTCTATAATCTATATATCATTGGCAGTTTGTAATTTTGTGATTATTATTTATTAACACAGCCCTTTTAGAAAAAATCTATCTACAATTATTAATAACTGTACGCCTATAGTATTGATTTGTAATATTAAACGACTCGGTAAAAATATGTCTACTACGTTTAAATATTAAATTGTGTAAAGTAGTTAGTAACTTTAAACCGTAATAGGTTACTTAAGCCCTGAGGTCACCTTTAAATTAAAAAATAAGTGCGTGCCCAAAAATTGGGAAGTTTTAAATAAATATTATAAACTTACTGTTGCAACTGTTATATATATATACACTCTTTACATGGTCATTCATCAAGTATCTTCACCTCATTATTTTTTTCTGTTATGTATTTACTTAAATTATGACTTGATATTTTTTAATTTAGATACTTAATGACCATATATTTACTTATTCAGATTTGTCATGCAACTCAAGGAGTACCTATACCTATCTTGTGGTGAATAAAAATTATTTACATATGAAAACCACTCTTTTTATTGTAGGTACCTAAATTTATTAGTAATAGTTTGGTGATTTTTTTTTTTTTATGTTGGTGGATTATGATTTTGATAATTACGCTAATTTATATGAATCTATTGACATTTTATAACTCGTAAAATGTCTTTGGATTTAATAAATATTATAATCAAAACAACAGCTATTTTATGTTTTACGTAAAAGCATTATTAAGCCATCCTAAGGTCTATAATTTTGAACTCAATAAACATTTCGAAGTAATTACAAATATTGTTCTTATATAATAAGGTATTAAAAAATTCCAAAAATCCGAATTTAAATGAATGCTTTGTTAAAGGAAAAAAATTAGGGTGAGCTTGCTTGATGAATTACCTTGTACTTACTTATACATAGGTATAAGTAATTATAATAAACATAGTTATGTAAATAATTTTGTAATAAAAAAGTACTAACAGGATACGGAGGCTATATAATAGGTATATGTGTGAATACGTTTTGTTTCACCTCACTCACCTCAATGCCATGCGATGGAGAAGAAATACATTATTATTTTAAATTTAAAAGCAGTAATAAATCATTGCTTTCGGAAAAAATACTCTACCGAGCGGAACTTTGTGAAAGATATAATGTTTTGTTTTAAAATTTAAGGTACTAAAATAATTATATAAGTATATGATATAATGTATCGTCTGTAGACTGTAATAAGTAATTTGAACTGATCGAAAATAATATCGAGTTTAAAACAATATTATGATTATTTTTGTAAGGGTACTTGAAAGTTGAAGAAGTATTGAAAATAGTTTTTGTTGCTTTGAATCTCCGCCAATAGAGCATATATATTTCATACAAAGTCTGATGTAAAACTGTAAAAGGTATAAGTCTGGTGATACCTTAGGATATTTTCTAGTAGGTAGTTGTCGAAAAAATGTGAAGTATTAACAAACAAACTGTATATTAAAAAAAAAAATACAATTAAATACATTTAAACAATAACTGATTAATTTTTAGGTTGTAAGTATTAATAATATATTATATATATTAATAAATTTCATATTATATTATATTCGTTATAAATTATAATTGGTGTACACTATACACCGTATAAACATTCAATGTTTTTAAAAACCATTAAGAAGGTAGGTTATCTACATGTAATTTTAGGACATATACTTATTAATTTTTATTACTAGGTCTAAACTTATATGTGATTTGTTTTCCTATCGTGCCTATAGACATTTGTAGCTTATTATTTTTATAAATAAAACAGTATATAATAGGTACCATTATTATGAGCCACGGGCAATATCGATACAATATCTGCTGCAAGGTTATCGGTTATGTATAATGTAAATTTATATTTATGTTACGTATTATATTATATTATTATTGTAACGATACGCAGAATTCATAATAATTATCGGTGTCGGTGTAGGGATGAAAATATACAAGGAACAGTCAAGTGCGTTGAACGAGACTTTAATAATAAACATGTCGAAGGGAGTGGTGAAACCACTTGTTTGGTTTATATTGTAATATTGTAATAATGTAAAGGAAAAAACACGAACCTTCGTCTAAGGTTCTTCACTCAAGTACTTAGGCCACGACTCGTTGAAGGATAATATACGGCAGCTTTGTGTGCGGTAAAGTAATTTTGAGTCATAACTAGAGAATTTCATAAAATTTCGATTAACTCTCTCCGACCGACGTCAATCAACAGATGCAACACGGGGGTCTCTGCGCTGCAGACAACAGACGCATATATTATATTATTTTCTAGAAATAGGCCTCTTGAGCGTGTACGCAGTACGACTAACGATATTAAAAAACGAAATAAACGATTTTAATTTCCCAGAGTTCCCCTTTTATGTTATGCCTCTTAAACATTTTATGCGCTCCGCAACAAATCTATTTTCTTTTCGACGTGCACGTATACGAGCGTTGACTGTTCAGACGACGACAAAGAATACAAAACTAAATCGGCAACAGAACGAAAACGCCATTACGACACATGTGGTGATGATGGTTAATGGTAAAAATAAAAAAAAATAACACAATAAAATGTTACATTGTCATAATAATATTATACACTTACCGTTAAATTTGATTTCTAGCTTTTCGAGACCGACTTCGGGTTCAGCTCACCGTGCGTAGTCGTTTAAATTGTTCCATTGAATCGATAATATATACGCAATAGCAATTATTATTATTATTGTACTCGCTGCTCTCTGCTGACCGTCCACCGTCCACGATTTCATATTATACTTTTTTACAAACTTCGAAAATCAAATTCGATATCGCGTCTTGGCGCAAAATCTCCGTAATGTGATACGCACAGCTGGAACGAGTGGTACCTATGTAAGGGATATCGTATGTATATATTATTATCATACTCAATTCATAAATTCTTTCTCTCCAGCAATAATCTCGAATCTTGATGAATGCTGTTTGAAATCAGTATTTGGGCGTTTCATAGACAAATTTAAAGACCTTCAAAAATCGTGTATTGTATCCGATGACACACGTTACCGCCCCTCTGGACCTTAATTACCGTATATGATCATTATAAGTACACACATGTCCCTTAATGGAGCAGAGAAATACCACCCATTGACGGTAATTTGTTTAAACCAATAATTATCAATCCAACGAAAGTGCAATTTTTTTCGGTTTCCCATCAAATGTAGCCATCAGCGTTTCATTTGACAGTCTTAACGTCGTGAAAATGTGGAGAGAATAAAAATGTGCTTTTTAGGTTGCTTTAAAACTCCTCCTCCATATATATATAATTTATACCTGTAATGTATAAATCGTGACTACGTCACTGATGTTTGCCATAAATTATTCAAACCAAACAAATCATTTTGTGGACACCATAATGGGTGTAATATATTATTAGAAAATATTAAAAACGCATTACGCTGTAGGTCATAATTGCCAATTGCCAAGTACATTTCTAGAATAAAAAAATGGATTCGCATTAAATTAGATTCAAACATGTTTTCGATCGCATTTTAAAATACATGTAAAACCAATAGTGTTTAGAGGTAGGTACTTATTGTATTTATTACATTTCTTTACTTGCACTAGGGACGAAATCACTTTTATTTCGATTATACTACTGTGATATAATATGATAATTTTATCTCAGGGCATTTCAAAAGAGGGTGCATATTTATTTATGGAAACGTTTCCACGCTTGTCGTAAATTCTTTCAGAAAAATGTATACATTTTTACAAAGAAAAATCTTTTCATCACTTCTTCAGACCAAACATTTTTTTAACGAGATTAGTTTGAAAAAAACTAACCGAAAATATATATAACACTTTTCGTTACGTAGGTACGTTCAATAAATATTAAATACCCATAACACTATATTTTTCTTCATTGTAGTTTTTTTTCAGAGAATATTATACAACTTACTTAGGACTTTTAATTTTTGATCTGAAGCAAGGAAAGATTATTTAGTTTATTATAGTTTATAGTTTTGTTTCGGACTTAAAAGTTATAGTAAGTCTGTACTTTTGTAGTAAATAGTACAAAACTGCAATAAACTGCTGAATTTAAATCACATGGCTTTTTAATCATCCATATTAATATATTATTACAAATTGTTATATTACATTCAATTTAAAATGATAGGTATATTTGTATAGTTATTATAGATACTATACTAGTCCAATTAAAATAAAGTTACGATTATAAATAATAATATAACAAATTGAGCATTTATAATATTACTGTAGTATTATGTAAATTTGATTACATTGTACAAAATTAATTAAATTGCCAGTTTGGATTTTTGTAACTAAAAAATAACTGCTAATAAAACCTTGTTATGTACATTGATGTTTTATTGTATGTGATAATAATAGTTTTGCTCCATTTAAAACAACAGTCTACCCAATGTTAAAAGAATGTCCACTTATTTTTTAATAGCTTATACGAGTTATCTTTTATGGTCATTTTGGAACAAAATGTTTATAACGTACTTTAATCCCTAGTTTTTTTTTATGGGAACAGACATTTGGTTCATGAAGATGGAACGTCACGAAAAAAACGAATTATATCGAACGTTGAACACACAACGACACTTATAATAAGTATCCGGTATTTATAATAATAACAACATAATATTACAATAATATAACATTGTTTTTTTTTTCTATCATTATAATTATTAGTATTGATCTAATCCTGGGAAAATATTTTTCAAATAAAATTATATATTGTTATATAATGATCGTGGTATTTCCTCCATTAACACATCATCATCATAATATATCATAATACATACATAACATATATTATATGGTAGGTAGCTGTTTAATGATGAGAATTTTTATACCACACACACAATCTCATTAGGAAATGAATTATTTTATTTGGCACCGGAACTTTAACGCTGTTTACTGTCTATAGTGTTTCGTCATTTTTAACTACACTGCAATCATAACACTAAACGTCTTTATGACTTATATAAAGACCGAACGTCTGATTATAAGAATCGCCTCTGCAGTATACTTAGAATCGTCAAATCATCCCCAGACGATTAAATGTACGTTATATTATATGTTGTTTGTTTTACCGTCCGGACGCAAATTGGATTGTTTGTACATCGCGAACATATACTATACAAGCACAAGTGTGCTAAAGTGAAGTTTTATTGCGTACAGACGATATACATGTGTGGCACGCTAAGAGCATATAGGTATAATGTATAATATACTTACACAATGGATCCTCCTGAATTTTAAACTTATTAGACCGTTGTGACGTTTCGGGTGGAAAATTGAACACCATATTGGCAATCCGCCGCCGCATTATCGTTATCGTTAATAATTCTTTAATAATTACAATATTAAATAAAAACCTTGATTAGGATACGCATATATAGAACGCGCACCTTTGTACTTATGCGTTCATATTACAACGAGCGATGATTCAACAATGATGATGTTATAGATATAAAAGTATTTAATATATTCACGTTTTGTGTTCATTATACAATCGTCAACAATGGCTCAATGGTATTGCAGCGTGTTAAATAATGAAATAATAGAGAACGGATTATACATTTCAAAACCGTTGATATTTTTATATTTTTTTAAATTTTGCCCAATAACGTATTTAAAAATAAATAAATACCTAGGTATCAACATTTTTTTATCAAGGCAATACGACTACGTAATCTCAATATCATTCCGTATATTTCAGATGCTTCAAAGCGTATGATGGAAAATAAATAAAAAGGAAGAAAAAGGAGAACCATTATATTTATATAACTACCTACCATATATTGTAAAAGTACTAAGATTGTATAAATATTGACATAATAGTATTTATATATATTTATATAGGTACATACCTTAGGGTTAAGGAAAAAAATATTAAATACTAGATAAATTTACACTTTTTATTTGTCTACAACATGTTATGTTTTGCCATTAACCTTAACACGAAAGATTATACGCTGTTAACTCAAAGTAAGTACCTAGAAAATGCTTTGTGGGACAATAAATATGTGCATTACACCAAGTACGTGATGTTTGGAAAATACATTTTGAAAACTTTCTTTTGTAGTGAAATGCAATAACATCAATCTACAGCTATATACCTACATAATAATTATAAAAATATAACTCATTTATAGTTGCACACCAGTACATAATATTTGATGAGTTTTTTTTTAATCGATTAATGTACCTAAAAAATGTACTCAAAATCTTAAAATATCTACTACCAACTTACTTTTATACTATAACAATAAATATATTTTATTTACATACCATATAATATAATATAGTATCAAAAATGTTATTTTTTGGTATTTTAAACTTAAAAACATGATTATGAAGTTTTTTGACCTTAACTTCCAAAGAAAATTTAACCAATTTTTTTTAATGTATCATCATTAAGCATGCAAAACACACATTTTGAAGAAAAAACTTCACCAAAATCGCTGGGAACTGCATAATTATTCCAATATTTTATATATTCGTATTAACACAAAATTTTCTTTATAAGCATATAATATTAATTTTTTTATTATAAAAAAATGTATTACGCCTAAATATTATTATATTGAAAGAATCGAGTAGTTATTATTAATACGTACTATATATTATAAAAATAAAATATAAACTGAAAAAAAATGTATTGTTTACCTATTATTATTGCATTTTTTCTGATCTTAATTTTATTAATATTAGGTAATAATATCGAACCCAGAGTCATCTCTTAGATTGGAGATTTGAAGATAAAGTGATAATTTCTTCAAAATCTGCTTCACTTACAGGTACTACTTGTTATTTCTATTCAACTGTCAATAGACAATAATGCGTAAATGCAAAATCCCATTCTTGGTTCATTGTTGACCTTAAATATTTTTCGTAATTAAAATTATTTTCCGACTAATTGATGAAAAGATTGTTGAGCTGTAATATCTTTTAACAGAAAGTTATAATTATATAATTGAAACATACAATATACATTATACATTCATTTATTTTTCTATACAATTATAATACCGAATAAAATATGTGAATATAAATTTCCACCCTGTAAATGGACTAAAAAAAATTGCCTCCCCGGGAAGCAGGGTGCACTTCCCCTCCCCTATATACATGCCTGCTTAATGATAACGATAATAAGCTTTACGTTATTAGTAGGTAAATAATAAAAATGATAAATTGGAATATAGTGTTTTCTTAATTGTGAACGAACTATTTTACACACAATGTAGAACATGAAAATTAATAATAATAAAGGCGTGCGAATGATTTTATGGAGTTAAAAGTATTTGTATTGTGTTTATTTTTGTGTGTTAAAAGAATCTTAACGTGGCGTGGCCGAGCTAATGTAGGTATAGACTATAGAACGTTGCTGGAAGGGCTAAAGACGATTGTTTAGCATATGCGATTATATATTTTTAAGGAGGAGGTAGAATTAGATCATAACGCATGCAAGCATAATAAACAGTAATCATCGTCAATTGCATCTGAACTTTTTTTTTTGTAAATCGCATTCAGTTATTGACAAACATTTTTTATTTTTATTTCCCATAAAAATAAAATAATGGTCCACACTATTTCTGCACACACTTTGTCCACTTGATGATTTAATGTCATTATTTCTCATTGGCGAGTTTATAATCACCGTACAACAAAAGAAACAATCTATAGGATAGTTACCTACGTGTAAAAATGAATAATTTAAATTTGATATAGGTTAGCTGTGCGTAAGAAATTGACTATCATCATTAAAACACCAATATTTATGGATAATACGTGATCAATATCTTATGTATATGCACAGTCCAACGGATCGTCACAAATTACAAATAATGAAATCAAAAAAGATTTTAATTTAATTAAAACATTATATTTTATGAACCATCCCAACTTCTATGGTTAAGTTAGGGTAGGCCAGTGTAGCCAAGTTAAAATTAAGAATCTTTCTTCGTTTCAAGGTATCAATATATAATAAATTAAACAAGTTTTAACCCTTAATTACCAACGAGAAATTAAGAATTCTCACGTTTAAGATATAGTTGTACGAAAGAGCTTAATTGCATTGAGATGAACAAATTAGTTTTAGTTAGTCCGAATTATTATTTAATATTTGTAAGAATGTAAGATAGAAAAATTAAAAAGTGTACATAAGACACGAAGATAATTTAATTTTCCGAAAAAATTGTTTATTGTACTTAGTGAAGTTTATATTCCCTAACCGTTGTATTTTATTATTATTTGAAAAGTACCAGAATAATATTATATTAATTATTAAGAAAAAACAAAAATGGAGAATAACAAAGTTATGAAGTACCCATTTGATATAATACAAAAACTTACAGTTATTCGAACGACTTAAACGAGCTTCAAAAATTAAAATACCATAATATAGTATACCATATTATAAATTCATATAATGTAGTTTAAATATTTTCTGCGTCGTTAACAACAACAACAGAATTTTATTATTAATCGTCACCTATATTATATGATACAAGAAAAATGAGATATTTTCGCTATAAGCCACGGGAAATTCTGAAAATCTTTGTTCTGTAACTTTTACTTTAAAAGTTTAAACTTTAAAGTGTACCGCGTCTGTCAGAAAATTACATTTATGATTTTACTCATATAATTGTACGTATATGTTGGGATTACAATACGAGGAATAATAACCGAGAAACTTGACCTGACCCATGAGCCATCATCTTAAAAATTGTGGGAGGGGGGGGGCTGTGTATAGTGCACGGTTATTATCTACAGATAACCGTGGTATACTACACTACAGTTTTCAGTAAACTGGAACTACTTGCACACTATATACCTATACTCATGGGTAAAATTGCACGCATACACAGCACGTAAGTACCTACGTTACACGTATAATAATATAATATGTTATTGCGTCCTAGGTATTGAGATTCACGCATTTACGGTAAACCGCGATAACATATATTCGTGTAAACGGACGTGAAAATTCGTCGGGACCCGGTAAGCGGTATACTGCAATATGTGGCTGGGCACGTCGGCGGATCTCATCGCGGCCCGACAAGTCGTGTAAACGAACACGGTTTTCTCCCACGAGAGGAGAGTCATTATAACCGGGTCCGCGCGCGTACCCGAGACCGGCTCTTCAAACACCCAGTCTCCGGAGAGTCTCTCACCTGACCAGTTTCGCCAGCGTGACCAGCCGCGCACGTCGTCGTCAGCTGCCGCAGTGCGTCGCACCACACTGAACACGAACCACCGAGTCTGACCACATTTAACCGCGTTCGCTTTTCGTATTTTATACTTGTGATAACGCGGTATACTGTACGTGTGTAGTGGTATATACCCTTATTAGTACACCTTTATTGTATCGAACGTGTTACGCGTGTATTCATTTTTTTGACCCGTTTAAAGAGTCCGATTAACACGGACGTTTCGCCGCGGTTTTTCGTCCCGACGTTACAGTTTCCGGCCACCGCCGCCACCGAGTGTTCCGGTCGAACTCCGGATATCCGGAGTGTTATGCGCGTCGCGACATGAACAGATACTACGAGGCGTACCCGAAAAGCGGCGGGACCATGTTGACCCTGCCGCCACCGCCGCTGTCCGATCCGTCGGCCACGTGGAACTCGTACAGCTCGGAACCGGTCAAAGGGCTCGGCAACCGGATCAAGCCGGACAGGAACCGTCAGGCGGTTAACGTTCAGAAGTTGCAGTGGCGCAACTCCAACTGGGTGGACGGGTTCCCGGAGCTGGTGGGCTCGATGACCATTGCGGACGTGAGCCCGAGATTCGCAGTGAAGCGAATCCTGCTGCTGTACGAGAACGCCCAGTACAGGGAGGCGGCAAACTTCGTGAACCGACTCAGCCACAATACGTTCAAGGCGATCCTCGACCAGCTGCCCATCGACCTGTTCGTTGAGGCGATGCCGCACAGCCTGTCCATACTGGAAGCTCTCTATGCCAAGGTATTTCTGTCGTCCGACTGTGGCGTCAAAGTGCTCCGGCCCGACCACGTACTCATGCGACTGGTTAAGCTGTTCACCGGCACCGCGGCCGGTGGCGCGGACCGGTGGCTGGGCAGCACGCGCAAGCTACTCAAGGTGATCGTGCTGTCGGAGCCCAAGCTGCGTAAGGCACTGCAGGTGCGCCGCCGGTCGCTGGACAAGGCGGTTGAGGGCCTCGGTCAGCACGGGCTGGTGGGCACCAGCGACGAGACGCTCACCAACCTGCACGACGCGCTCAAGGTGGAGTTCCAGAAGCTAGTGGACACGTACAAGGCGGCCCTCCTCAAGCTGGAGGAGCTCAGCCTGTCCGGAAAGCGGGACGGCGTAAGCAAGGGTCCGGCGCCGGTGCAGGCCTCGCACCAGCGGCAACTGTCCCTACAGCAGTCAGACATTCAGGAGCGGCTCATCAAGAACAAGACGCTGCTGAACGTCGTCGAACCAGTATTGGAGAATAAGTCAATGGCCATACTACTGACCATACTCAAACGGCGGGTCGAGTACGACAAGGACGCTCTGTTTCAGTTCACTCAGCTGCGGAAGGAGCTCAAAGTCGAATCGGAACACGTGGTGGCGCCTCTACTCATGAGATACTCGCACGCTTGCGAACAGGTGAGAACTATACATATTTTCGTATCTTACAGCGGCTGCGGGTTTACTACTACTAAAAGTCCCAAAGGTGATATGTGACTTTGTGCGACCGTGATACATCTTTATGTTTAAATGCAGTTCTTTTCAACAGTCATCAATAAAAATAAAAATTTAAGCATACATTTTTTTTTCGATTACTTATCTACTTACCGTTGAAGCAAACTCATTTATATTATATATCGATTTGCCATAGATATAATTAGGGTGATACTATACTTTTCAGATACACTGTTTAATGTTTATATTATAGTCGTGTATAGTGACGGTTTTTGTGTGTGGATATATTTTGGGGATACCTCAATAGATACATATATAAGTTGTATTGTTTTAATCACTCTAAGGCCTAAGGCATCTTTATTATAGTATCAATAGCCGATGAGTTTATAAATTAATTGTACATAATACATGATAGTTATATATATTATACGTGTATACATGATTATGTTTTGGATATTAAGTACCTATAGTGGTTGTGCCTCCAAGAAGTTAATCTCTTTCCTTAGCCCAAGTCACTTAAACTAAGACAAATAGGCGAAAATACGACCAATTATTTTTTTTGTGTTGGGGGGGTTACAGCCACCCGGGTATTTTCAATTATTTAGATTTATAATAAGTACAAAATCATCTTGATAATACGCTATAGTGATGGGTGCTCTCATTTGAAAAAATAAATTGTACCGCCACAGACACTGATTAAATGGTATAACAAATATAAGCATTTGCCAAATTTGAGAAACTGTCTTGCTAGTTGCTATCTAGTGCCTACTCGTTTCTTAGTCGATTTATGTCTCATCAAAGAAAACATTTTTCGTGACTTATTATCCAGCTATAGTATATTTTGGGAAGCTGAGCTCCCCCTCAGCCACTTCCAAGTTGCACCTATGCTAAGTACGGCTAAAGTCGCTTGGGATGCATGATGTCTTGCGAATCATCGAGAAGTTGTTTAGCAGCTGATAATCGGTGCAGTGCAATTCTCTATATTACAGGTAGTTAGCTATTCGCATACTTGTTATAAAATTCTTGGACATCCTCAGATCGTGATGGATAACGTAGTCATTCCTGTCAAACCAGTATGTTACGGATGTACAATATATAGTAATTATAGTGGTGCGAAAGGCAATATTCTTTTGAGCCCTTCGCGTTTTGAGTTTTCTGTTACACTACCCCCCCCCCCCTCCCCGAGTCGTTACTCGTAAGTCCAAATCGTGGTTTGGACGACAATATACAAGTGCGATGGCTTCGAAACAATTTCGTCGTCGGTTTTCACACAGTGGAACGCGATTGCCATCATAATTATATTATATACCATGTAGTAGGTAACTATACCCGGTTCCCGGTTCCAGCCGACTCCCGTGCAAAGTCGTTATATATATATATATATTAATTGTCTGCGTCGGGCGAGTCGTGTGCTCGCTGGCCGCCGCAAGATCTGCTGTAGATGTGTCGCGATGTGTACCTACCTACCTGTAATAATACGCGTGTGATGAGATCAATGACCGTGGACGAGTCGACTCTTCGACCGGCGCTGGCTATTATCGAGCAAAGCAGACGCACACACACGCGAGCTAGCGCACATCCGTTTTTCTCACATATTCATCTTTTTCCATTATGTTCGCGTTTTAAACGCTAACGCGCTGTGTGAACGAACTGACATCCATGATAAAATTTTTTTGTAAATTCTATACATACCGTATGATATACCTATATTACGTAACTGTAAAACCAGCAAGTATATTATACGAACACGCGAGACCGTACTATACCTACCTACGTACGAATATAATATATTATATATGTATATGGAGTAACGCATATCCAAGGACACCGTATAATTATTTCAATTTAATACACTTAGCTCATATATATACGAGTTCCTCTGTGTGTTTTACATCGGGCAGGTTTACGTGTTTACTGTACGCAAATCGTTCGGTGTGGGTACACATTACGTATATTATACGTCACACAGGGCTAGGATTTTGTAGGAAAATAGATCGTTAAAAGAACATTTATAATTGCAAATAAAAGCACATTATATTTTATTTGAGTTTGAAAAATACAAAAATTAAATTATTGTTTCCGTTCCCAAAAGTCAAAACGGTCACATTAATAAAACTGCAATAACCAGCAGCTGTATTCCGGTGGTTTTTATTTTATCGGCCATCAATTAATTATTATAGCATTATCCCGATAACAAACAAAATAATTTTGACGACGAGAACGGACATTTTATATATTTTTGTATAGGCTATACGTACGTATGTGATATTCAATTTCAGAAATATATGATATTTTCTTGAAAATTAATCATAAATTATCAGAATTATACGAAACGAACTTATATATAAAAACTATCATTTTATCATCACACTCTCCAGATAATAGTGCAGCCATTTGATCCATTTTCATTAAAAATTATATCAATAGATTATAGATTCATTGGGACTGCGTTGACAATATTTGTTTTTAATTTTCGCATGCAGAAGCAGGTACACCTATATAAACCGGCTTGGTCGATCTAACGGAATCGTTCCACATTTAAACCGAAATACACCTGAGCTGTATTTTATGATCGATCATTTTTTCCCAGCTGAAGTCGCGGGTAATACAGATATTAGGTAATATATATGTATGCTTCTATGCATTTACCACTTACCACGTATCACTCGATGCGTATGTGACTTATACCTGAACGCGACATATACGCACGAAAAGGGATTGCGCGCGAGCGACACCGACTTTGCCGAAACAGTATAATAGAACTTAGAAGTATATAGAAGCACGAATATAGCTGGTTATAAGCATCACAATAGGCGACCACCGACGATTGTTTCAGATAGTCTTATAGTTATTAGAAGTTTAGTATGAACAATATGTGCAATGATGCATAATGTACTATTTGGTTGATACTCACCGTGTGCGCAAGTATTGTTTCAATTAAATTTTTCTCAATCCAATAATAATCTTACTGGACTGAATATTTTTCCAATAAAACCGAAATTGATCGCTATAAGAATTGCATCTAAAAAGACGAATAAGGTCTGTAGAATATAACAATAACATTATTCCAATTTAGGAAAACGATATAATTATATAAGTTTGAAGCAGAGCATTTTCTTCACAAAAAAGACCGATACTCTTTCTAAATTTACCGAACGGTTATTTCGATAGGCTTGAATACAATAATAATTTTTCTGTTCGAATGCAATTATAAAGTATGCTTACAATTAATGTTTAATACGAGATTGTTATGTCTTCTATAGTAAAATATAATCTATACGTCAATTTCCGATCGAATAAACCTACTTATTTTACTATAGTATAACTACCTATTTTATATTTTAATAGTATTGATTTAAATTTTAAATATAATAATTAATATTAATAACAGTCACGTGGTTAAATTAATGTATTGGATATATTATGATATTATACGTCAATACCAGACAATACTTTCAAAAACCACATTGATTATATTTTTTTTGTCGAAAAAAATAATCCAAAGTCATTAGTCATTGCATAACATGATATGTGTGGCTATATTATAGTGATAAAAAAATGACAAATGGTAATGCAATAAAAATAATATATTGAATTACTTAATCACGAATAAAATATATATTATCATTTTTTATAATAATCAAACTATGTAATATTGTCATACATTTTTTCTAAACATATATCGAAATATAATATTATAAATTATAATAATTACGAAAATTGCCTATACTTAAAAGTTAAAAGAATTAAATTTATTTATGGGAAATATTTGTTAATTTTCGATTCACATGTTCTAAAACTTTAAACAAATAATATATAAATTTGTTTTTATTTTTCTTTGTTCTGCAAAAAAGCATTATCTTCATTTCAATAAGATTATATAACGTATTTTATATCCGACTTTTATAATCTGAGCAAAGCAATGAATGTATTTTTAATTTAAAAACACGTAAATCAGTTATTACACTTTTAATTTCCCACGAGAAAGTATATATATATATTTATATAATTATATAAGTACTGACAAAAAATATAATAATAAAAAATTAAGAAAGGTAGTAAATTTGTAATTTGTTACCATCTTTTGTTTTTTTTAATCCTTATTATATAACAATGTATTAACTATAACTATATAAAACTCCTATAGGATATAATTATAGGAATTCTGTGACAAAGAGGAAGTAATTATAGTTTGGATGTGAAATAATAAATTTGAAAACATCTTCTAATAAGAGAATAATAATAAGTCATTCGAGAACTCTGTATTTTTTTTTTATATTCTGTATAAATATATATTTGATAACCTTTTTTTCTACTTTTATACATTTTTTTTCTTTTTTTTTCGATACAGTTCCAACTTACAAAATATTATTATAAATTATATTATATTATTAGATGATTGAAACACAATTTTATCACAAAATGCATTATTTTTTTTTATTAATGCTTACCTATGTAAGTAGGTAATAAAATATATTAATGCTTATTTAATACCTATGGCTATGATAAATTTGAAGAAAAGTTTATATACAAATATCTGTATTTATTAGTTCAGCTAAAATATGATTTCAAATTATCAATTATAGATAGGTACATTTTTTCAAGTTAAACAGAAATGTTTTCACTTATAAATTTCTAACTATTATTATATTCTGTAATATGTATAGTATATACTATATAGGTACTATTATACCTCAATAAAACAAATCTAAATGGCACACAAAGAAACTCTTAATTTTATATACTAATATTTAGTGTTTGAAGTATGAAATATTTTACCATAATACTATAATACTTTATGGTGAAATATTTCACAAAAACGTGAAACATTGAAATTTTTTTTTTGAATGATGGTTATTTTATTATTTATTAGTTAATAATTATACAGTCCAAGACTAGGTACGTATAATCATTGATATTAATGGAATATGAGTTCTGTGGTTAACATATTATTATAAGAATTTTTTAAGAATTAAGTTATATGCATTGAAAAAAAACATAGAATAATAAGACGGTATTATTATTTATAAGAATTTTTTTTAAATACAAAGTCTTTGATAGTATACCTATAAAATTTAAAAAACAATTTAACGTGTACAAAAGAGATAATGCGGGCTATCTATAAACAAAATAAATTTTAGCTTTTGACTGCGTTTTTTACACGTGCACAGTTATATAAAAATGAAAATTTGTTATTTTTATCGCGACCAAACGTATTGTTTTATACATATTTCAGTGTTCGATATTATGTGTCTAACCTAACCTCGTGAGCAGAAAACATTTGGGATTAACGGTTTCTATAATTTTATTAAACGTGTTCCTATAGAGTTTCTTGCCATAATATGTAATTAAAAATTATCAAGTCATTCATAATATATGTAGATTTATTAGGTATTTAAAAACTTTTGTCCAGGTATTGATATTTATATATCTTCGGAACTCAAGGTTAACTTGAAACACTCCAGGGTACCGAATATATTAGTTTACTGACACACTGCATCGAGGTACTGTTGTGATCTCAAACGAGTTAACGATGAGTAGTTGTTTTGAATCATACATATACAACGTTTATATTAAAGCCTTTCTAACCGGTATTTTTCGAACATGTGCAGTAGGTACCTACCACTTCAGTAGATAATATGTTATTTCTCCCAGGGATATAAATTAAGTATGACTCTGATCACGATTAACCCAATGATATTTGGCAAGACATTTTGACTAAATTAACTGACAGAGAATAATATGCTTCCGTAATCCGTACGGTTTTTTTTACGTCTGCAGATATTGTACCCATTTTATACGCTTTCGATAAGAAAAAACAAAATACAACTAGCAGTCTGTGACATTAGACGACAAACGATCACCGTTACGACGATCTCTGAGTTAAGAGGACGTGATGAATGGATTTTTGCGGCGATAAAATAAGTTTAAAATATACACATATAAAAATGAGATTACTTTTTGCCACAAGGAAAACTTTTCTGACGAAATAGAATATTATTTAACATTATACACCTTCCTGGGTGGAATCATTTACCTCCAAAAATGAGATAACGTTTTTCTTTACAGATTTATTTTTTGAACTAGAACCGTGTACATATATTTTTCTTCTAGTATTAAAGTTATACATTAATTTTTTAAATATTAAATTATTTATTTTATTTGTATTCTTATACACAATACATAAGTAACACGATCACTTTCATATTTATTTTATGTTCATACGTTAAAATATAAAGATCAATATTCTAGGCCAAAAAACGATAAGTAACTTGTACTTATTCAAATAATTAACAAGAGGGTGACCATTTCTTATTCTATTAATGTAGGAAAACGGACAGAGAAGAAAACTGTATCTTATTTTTGGAGGAAAATGGCTACGGTCATCTGCTTACTTACGGCTACCATCTACCTATATCTACCTTCCCGCCTAACACCACGTAACATAACCGTTTACGTAGTGTTTGTGTGGAGTGCTTGAATTTCTGCCGGGTAGAAATTATACGGTTTTTATTTTTTTAACGACCGAAATTCGAGTGTTGAGCCCTGGGCAACTATGCCGCCTGTGCGCCTACTTACTGCACGACCGTTGGTGAATGTTGGCTGTTTTATTATACACCGGAGCATCGTATTATGTACATGTATTAGTGTAAGTCGTTGTAGTGGGTTTATGATGTGTACACTAGGAACGCAATTCAGGATGTTATTACACTCACGATGGCAATTATTATTATTAGCTAGGTATAGCGTTCGTTCGAGGGTTGGTTGAATTTTCACTAACGATCTTCAACCTTTGCGGTCGGTTATAATTGGATCGAATTCCACTGTTATCAGTAACGTAAACATAGGTAGGTACACGTGTGTATAATATTTATTTCCCGCACATAATTATCGTCGAAATGTGGACGATGGGAGAGAAAGTATAGTATTGAATCGATTCACAAAGCAAATAAATCGAGATGAGAATCGTTCTGCAGTGCTGACAAGTAGATTTGAATTTTGCTCAATAATCCATAGTTCGTATGCGTGCGTGAACCCTAAAACGATACTTTCTAATGATATAGATGATCTGCGAGGAGAATTTTAAGTGCGAACGGGGATCATACTTACGATAATTCGGGCGATGGTCACGAAGTAAATAATATTCTAAGTAATCAGTAATAACTAATTTATGATTTTCGTTTTAAAGGTTTTGGAATTTATGAAGGAAGTCGCGGAAGATGAAGACTCCAGTGACATATCTGGCTACCATTCGGACTCGGACAGTGCCATAATGATGTCGGGAAATTCGCCGTATGTCACCAAGAGAGCCAGACACAATTTCATTTCACGATCAGGTAACTAATATAAAACTTACATTCATTTAAAAATAAAATATAATTTCAGTATGAATATCATAGAAAAAATATAAATTTCAATTTTCACTTTTATCACTTATTGCAGTGTTACAAAAAGCATAGTGAACAAATTATAGGTTAACATATTTTCTGCTTTTTTTTTATTAAATTACAAAATGAAATAATTTTAAAAGTACCAAGGTTCTATACAAACTTAATGTTCATTTGATTTGTATAATCATGTTGGTAGGTGTATATATGAAAAAAATACATTCAGTAAATTTATATAATTTTATTTACTTAAAAAATTGATTGCAGTTTCAACAATTCGAACTTAATTAAAAGGAACATTTCAAATACTAAATTCATTATCAAAAAAATATATATATTTGGAAAATTATTAAATACCTACCAAAAACAAATATTTTTAATTAAAACGGTCTTTCGATTTAATGTCATTGACTTTTAACCCCTAAAAGTGCGCTTCAAATATTTGTTGAGAGTTGATTAATTTTCAAACGCATACTCATATGAATGGAAAAAAGATAAAAAATATTTTTTTTCGCATAATAGTTTATGTAAATTATTGTTGTATTTTAAATTTTAATCAAATAAACGAACTCATTACATTTATATATATATATAGACGTTTAGGCAGGATGGGAGTGTAGGTATACATACATATTCGAAACAATATTACAACGCGTATGAATATATGAATATAATATATTATACCATTTATTCGATACCATTCATCATTTACGAAATCCTCTGAAGGTTTTGGATAAAATGGTAGTTTTAAAAATATAAATAATTAATTTAATCATATACAGATCATTTACAGAAAAATCGTCGTGTGCGTATCACATACCTACATACTTATTGTTTGGATGGGGCTACAACAATTACCTATTAATTAAATATACAAACGTCACACAGACATTATACGTTTTATTATTTTACCTGCACGACTATATATATCGTTCGCCATCGATGCGTAAAACAAATCACGAACAGAAAAAAAAATACGTGTCGTTAAAATCAAATCTAATCAAATAAATAAGCGTTCGCCGTTCACAAAATTTGTCGATGGTGCGAAGTTATTACATTACACCCAATCGAAATTCGACACTAAATCGTTTTCACACACTATATAAACAGATAGGTATGTACAGTCTTGCGGTGTGTAGTTTTGATGGGTATTTTATATGCAACCCATTTCGCCCATGACCCCTTCGCGATCGTGTCATATATATGACGTATACATTATAATACGATATATATTATTATATTGCATCTAGGCGACAATGACCATGCCATATTATTATTATAACTCGAAACCACCACGACTGTAACCGGCGGAAGCGTATTATAATTATTATAATAATAATCATATGATATATAATAATCTAAGGCACAATCAAGCACCGTGACTTTCGCGTTTATGTAGGTATTATTATTATTATGATTCCTTCTCATATTCTTGCCGCAGCGGTGCCGCCAAATTAATGTACGGATATTGTACGTGCGCTTAGGACAGGTGTAATATAATAATGGTACCTCGATCTACAGGTGTATACGTTATGTACGTCATATGATGTATTATATTATCAGTTGCAGTGGGCGGTATACGGCGTCAGATAAATACCATATATACACACGCGTTTTCGCGGTCATGTAGGTACCAGGTCTATACCTATATATATATAGATACCTATAGCTGATGCCTATATATACCTATAGCTGATGCCTAGCTACCTCTAAACACGGGTGCAACCATCATACATATTATATTTATACGTATACGCGCATTTGTGTCTTGTGAGACCCGCGGAGAAAGCGGGTCCGCGAGTATTCAAGTCGCCATTATTATATTATACGATATACTATACCTACCTTATTCTGTCCATTTTGCTCGCCCGAGAGAATCGCTCGTGTACTATTATAATACATTCGAAGATTATAATATAATATCATGCTGTGTATGTGTGAATATATATATATATAAGTATGGCTTGTATATAATCACGCGCCTATAGGTATTTAATAGGTATATAATATGAGAATATATAATACGCTTGTTATTCCGTCCGTACGTGTGTGAACTGCCGTGCGATCGGATGTGTGTGCGTGTTTATATATATATGATTTAATATATATAATTATTATATATGTATATAACATATAGTATAGGTACTATATATATATATATATATATATATATATAGCCTATATAGGTATACGTCAATAAAGTTTGACTACTATCGTTCTTAATTATAATACCGATGTTATTGAGGTGAAACGACTACGCTTGATGAAGTGCGATGGATCTAGTGGCATTCTCAGCTTTTTTGAAACGTGGTGGGTGGAGTATGATCTGTTGTCTAATTTCAGACAGTCAAAAAAAAAAAAATTGTTGTTTTCTTGAATTTACCAGGTGCGGGTGCTAGTTAATTATAATAATATAATTAGCTGACAATCGTGAGTAAGGAGAATTTGTATAATAATATAATATGTAAGTATATAATAGTATATGTTATTACCAATAACTTATTAGTAACATAAACTCGTAATTCACCCCAAAACGATAGTAAATAGTAACTAATATATTATGCTATCATTGCTTTATTACAAATTTTATTGTTATCGATCAACTTAACTTATATGAAATATTAAAAATCACAGAGAAAAAAATATTGAAAAAGTGAATTTTAATTTTTTTACTTAATCATAAAAAATCAATAGCCAAATAAAAAGCCAAAGAGTGGAAATTAAATACTCAACACCCCTGTGATCACGCTTCTGCGGGGATTTACGTACAGGCATAGGTGGTTAGGATTTGAAATTAGTTAAATGGGCTAAACCTATGATCGTTATATTATTGTAATACATATAATATATAATATATAGGTTAATATACCGTGATAATGATTATAGTATAGGTTAGCTGCAGTCAGTGGCGGCGTGAGTATATAGCTAATATATGTGAGGCAGCCGCCTCGTACAAAAGTGGGGGTGGGTATCCCAATGACTCCAGTCTCCAAGACCTAGACTAGTTTATAATTTGGACTCGCAATCACATACGACCTGCATTTAAAATAATGTGTAAAAAGAGAAGTGTAAAATGTGAAAAAAACTGGTGAGTGTGTACTTATTTAAGGTAATGTAACCTAGGAAAAAAAGTTCACGCCGCCACTGGTTGCGTGTGTGTGCACAGAAATTTACTGTGCGCTTACGATAAATATGTCCTGGGATGAGTGGTATATTTATATTTCGTATACTTACATACTTATCTATATAATATAGAGGCACGCAATTCGTATTTAATCGAAACTGTATAGCAATAACGTCCGTTTTTCGAATTTTTGACATGACTACAAGCTATATAATATATTATATTACCTATCTATTTAGACTGTGGTGAAGTACCTTCGCGTGTCACCTGTCCCGCAATATTACACTGTTAGGGTGATTCACCAAGCATGCTTATACTTACGGCTTACAACTTTTATCCTATGATAATAAATTTATTTAAATTCTTGTTTTTGGAATTTTTGAGTAGGTATACTAAAAACCACAAGGTATTGAGATACTGAGATTTATTTTGGAAAGTCTTGATGCATTCAAATCGAGGTTGTAGCGATTAACGTCTAAGCCATTATAAGCTTTATGTACGTATTATTTACTAAGGGTAATAATCCTTGATGATAGTTTTGCATCAAATATAAAATGGAAGTAATATTCAGTCTAGTGTACCTACTTAACATAGGTACTTAAAATTATTTTTTTAAAACATAAAATCATAATATATTAATATTAAATAGGTACTAAAATTTTCAAATTATCATAGTCCCAATATCTTTAATACCTATAGCCTATTATAATAATTATCCTTACTCTTTATAGTTCTTTGCGTACTCATAACCTATACTAAAGTTCGTATTTCAAGTTGATGGAACATCAACATAAAAAAAATAATAATTACAGTGATGAAGGACTGTTGTCATTATAAAAATAAATTTTAACCGACACAGGACAATTCTTAAATGTCATAAAAAATCTCAAGTACTTAAAAATATGTTCTCTAAGTATACTTAAATATTCCAAAAATCAAAACCATGCTTGGTGAATCACCTTATTTATAAATATGTGCTTATTTTATGCATTTGTATATTATTTATAACACGCGTGTACGTACGAGTATAATATACATAAGACATGCATATATAGTAACGCGTGTAAAATTGATATATCTATTACTTTTCTTATTGCAGGTATTGGGACATTTTTTCTTTTTTAAATTTGTCTTGTAATTTTTTGATTTTTGATATTTACCGTGACTGTTCAGTCAATACGCTATGCACAATATGACTGCTGTTGTAGCACTATTTCCGACGACGATTTTAAATTTGGATTTTCTACAATATTTTGTCGTTTCTTACGAAATACTAATCAAACGTTCCGCAATTCAATATTTCTGATGGGTACATCTGTACATTGTATTGAAGAGGGGATCACCATTTCCATCGGTGACAAAGAAATAAACTTTTATCAAATTACGCAACAATAAGTGCCAACAACCAAAATGTCGGAATTGCTAATTTCATCGTAGAACTTATAATCAATAATATAAGTACAATGTATAGCTAGTAAAAAACAACTATATTTTTTTTGTACAATACGAAACTAATAGGTAATTGCACGCTTCCCTGCAGGCTTTTTTAAATTACAAGCATCTATGGTTACATTATTTTATTTATCAAAGAAAAATGTGTCATAATTGACGTTCCCTACTTCGGAAAAACTTTAACATCATCTCAGATAAATAATGCTACTAACTACAGCAGAAACTCGAAAAACACCGGAGTATAAAAATGTTTGTCTCCTCAGATTAGTTTTATTTTATAATATTATAATATACAAATACTAGTTAATAGTTGTGTTAAACGTGTCACATTATATCAAAAATATACCCGCAGGATTCAATTTCAAGCCAAAATATTTATTTATACGAAAAAAATTATCCCAGAACGATTTATTAAATGTGGTGTATTGCCTATGAGCATTTCCGATTGTGGTGTACAAATTATATTTGTTTATATATTATGTGTATAATAAATACTATAATCTATTATATTATAATTTAATGTGTACTTCATACACATCGTTTACCTATAATAGTTTGTATAGTCTATGTATATATATACACCAGGCGTGTACAATATGTAGGCATAATTTATTTTCGTATAATTATTTAATTTCTAACGGTCCACAACAATGTGTTCTCAATTTATTTGTTTTTTTTTTGTATAGTGCGGTCAAGCAGCAACCACAGCACTCGCACTAGATTAGTAATGAGCACTGGATCGAGTTCGGCGAGTCCCCCGGACGGTGGAGAGTCGTCTACGACAGGTAACAATAATAATATATAATTATTATCACCATTGATCATACACAATATACGTCTCTAAAGCGCTTGGTGTCATCCCTCTTTTGCATATTAATTGTGAAAATGTGTGGGCGCAGTAGGTATCATTAACGTGTATGGTGTATTATTATTGCCGACTATAATATAACATTCGATATTCAAGTATAGAGGTATGTATTATGAGCGTGGAAAATGACCCACAGTTATAAAACCCACACAGCTACAGACGACCACTGTCGACGAAAATCGATATTTTAATCACACTCAATTTACGTATATATACATAGTCCATTTAATTTGACCGGATCGATTTTAGGTTTCACGGATGTTAGTAATAATAATTTTGTGTTAATATACAGATACCTTGTATCTATTGTATAGGTAGTCGAATTCGAATTAAATAAAATTGGGACGCGGGAAGTAATTTGGGCGAGCAATTTGGTTTTGTTTTTATAGTGGCACAATCGACCTAAACTAGCTCATATTTATTTATTATTACTTTTATTTTTATATAATATATAAATACATATTATATATATTATATTGTTTTTTGGTTCAGCGACACCGAATTGGGAATGGTCAACCGAGAAATCGATGAATACGTTGACCTGCTGTCGTAAGTGTGGACCACAGACTGCTTTGCAATTGCAGACCGTTAACGACGATCGAGAGAAGTTGGCCTTGCAGACCGAGCTGGAAACCACAAAAGTCGAACTAGAAAGAACTAAAACTAAACTCGAGTCTTTAAACAAGGCTGCTAAACAGGCACAGTCTTCGAAGTGAGTTTTAAAAAATATATTTTATATAAAAAGTTAGTTGTACCTAGTACCTATATATTTTTTAATTTAAAAAAAAATAACTCTTTGACTACCTACATATTTTGATCCATATATTACCTCAAGGTAAATATGAAACAATATGAAGGGGCTTCCATTTGGGTAAAGTCAAAGGTTAAGCTCTTTACATTTAATTTAAATTACATGCTCAATGGATTTGCTTGTAATATTATGGAAGAAATAAGGTAAATGTTTTGGATTAAAAGTTCTCTAATATTTAGATTAGATCAAAAAAGTGTTCAAATAAAGTATACACTAGATTAGCAACTACGGCATTTAATAAAGTTCCACCGAAATTAGATTATGCTACGTACTATACCAAAGTAGTTTATAGACTAAACGCAGAATCAAAAAAAAAAAACAGTCATTATTATAAAACCATTACATAATGTCATCTTCGTTAACAATTTAAAAATACGTTGTTAAATTATAATAACAATAGCTATTGAGCTTTTTTAGTGGATATTATGTTTAATTAAGCTACACAATATATATAAATATATATATATACACAAACATATTGAATAATAATATCATTGTAGAGCTGTAGTAGTTATGAACGATTGTATTTTTTATCCATAAAAATACGCCTAAAATTTAACTAATATTTTACAACATAAAAACTATTGTATGAAACAATTTTAACTAAATGGAATAATATAGTATTATGTTTATTGTTTAAACCGTGAACTTAAACCGACGGGCATGTGTAGGCTTACTTTCAAAATATTTAAATTACGTAAGAAAATACATATTTATTGCTTTTTTTTCTGTATAACCGATAGCAGGAGAGACTCTGTATGAACAATACCACTCCTCTGCCGTCATCGTTTATTGATGTACAAATTCTGCCAAAATATCGTAATACAAACAGTATACATACATATACAACTGTCAGGATATTGTAACCAATCAAATAGGAAAAAAAATACTTATAATATAAAAATACATTATATAATCTATTTTCAAATCGTACAAATGGTACCTAAAGATTTTACGTAATTACAATAATAATAGACATGCAAATCCAACAATTTTTTTTTTAAATACAAAAAAACTACACAATTGAAGTTTATATAATAGCAATTTCATAACAATGTGTACAAATAATTCATAACGTACAAGATGGTTATCAATATTTTAACTATTGGTTCTAAAATTATTTTCGAAAGATCAATTTTAACTGAAACTGTTCGCATATATTTTGCTATAAGATAAAAAAAAAACTTTCGAGTTATAATAACGACCACAAGAATGCCATTTCGTTATTCTTGGTAATTTAGTATTCACTCTAAACCACGGGGTTTCGTAGTCTATCGCAGCGTACATCTAAAAGAAAAGTCGTAGATAAAAATTGCTAAAATGAGTTATTTACTTTATTTCATGTTTAAAAACATAAAAATTGTTTTCAATATAATATTCAGTTTCATGATGTGAAACGGATCTATAGTTATAATAATAACAATAACAATAAAAGCAGCAAGTAATTAGTAAATGACGTACAAGCGTTAGGACAAGAAAAGCATTCATTGTTTTATTTTTATTTTTTATTTTTTAGATAACAGGATTTAAGAATTCCGAATTCCGAGTATGTACCTAATACACGAGATCACGACATTTTTCGGTCGTAGAGCATAATATATTGTAGTGAGCTGTATATACAGTGCACGAATAGTTTTTCGGTTGCCATTCCATTTATTTTGTACACTACTTTATTCAGGCTAATTTAGCTGCTTCATTACGTACGGCTTTTGACTGAATTATATATTACACTCAGTTTGTGCTTGTTTCATTAGCAAGGACACTCGCATATACTCGTACGAATCTTAGGATCAAACCCAGTCTGCTGGGAGTTTCTAATTTATTTATTTTTTCACTAATGTCGGCTCAACTAAGGAAATTCAAACGTAAACCCGTATTTTCAATTATTTCGAAACTTTCTATAGATAGTTTTGTTCTGAATTACAGATATATGCTTGATTGTTTGTCCTCATACCACATTATTTGTGCATGTGACAAATAAATGGGTAGTAGTACATTCAGCTATATAATACAATAATATAATAGTCCCTTGGTCATAATTTCTTTTTAATAGCAATAAAGATATCGATAAATAACATTAAAATAAACACGCTTATTTTATTCGAATTATTCGAATACGCCGTTTGAATTTATAGGTATAAATAAAAAAAAAGATAACTATTGGCAATTGAACATTTTTTTTTTTTAAAAGACATTCCACGTATATTATGGTTATTATTGTGTATAATGATAGTTTACATTCTTGCACTTATTTTCCTTGATAAATCTCCAGAATTCGATCAAATACGTTTTGTTAAGTAGGTTATAAAAAATTATAATAGTTATTAGACTACTAGTTAAAATTGCGTAAGTCTCTGAATGTTTTCTAGAACACTTGTGTGTAAATTATATAGTATTATAGGTACCGAATGGCGAATATCGATTGATAACATAAGAAGTTAACGAATGTTAAAAACTCTCTGTAAATAGGACAACTCGAGATCGATTTTTATTGATTTTTAATTAAAACGTACCTAACGAGACGGAATAGTGTCGATCAATAATTTAAACATTTTGAATAAAACTAATGTTTTTACTTATATATTACATTAAATGTATTTAAATACTTTTAAAACCATTTATAACCTAATCTAACCTATAAGTATGGAGTTTAAGTAACTTCAGTTTACACTTTTACGTGAAACGCGTGAACTCTTATCGCAGCTAATCGGAGTCTAGCTAGATGAAAGATTCTCTCCGGTATATATGAGACGAATATGTTTAACATAATCAACAAATGAAAAATTAACTATGACTACTTAACGTGACTTCAGTAGTTGTTTTAAAGATTATAGTGATATAAGGACAAGTCATATTTACATAGTAAAATTAGGATTTCAGAGAAAGATAAGTAAACCATAGTGTAGTGGTGACAGGATATGTGTTTTGAAGTAACGTTGTACAGATGTTCGCCGCAATGTTAAACTTTACATGCTAATTGATCATCCGGATAGAACGTAATTATTTTGCTATAGTTTACTCGGATGAAAGAGAATAATTGTAGAAAGTTTCCCCATATAATGGACAAATATGCGAATGCGAGAACAGAGTTTTTAATAAATTATAATAGCTTCTTTTTTTTTGTCCAGAAGTTCGCACAACGACTTGTGTTGTATATATAATGAAACGGGGGCTGGGAGCTTTTCGCAGCGGGTTTTAGTTAATATACATATTATTTCCTTTTCACTATATAACGGAAAGGATTCAGTAGTCTACATTATTACCCGCGTGTGTGCATGAATGTATAATATATTTAGTTATTAGAAAGGATTCGTTTTGGACATATTTTGACTCCGTTTAATAAATGTATAATAAATTATAATATATAGTATGGCGTGTGCAAAAATAAGGGTTCTACATAATACAATAAATGGTCATTACTCAAAGTAAATATAATAATATAGTTGTCGATGCGTGTAATATGGTCATTTTAGCCTTTAGGTATAGGTATACTATATAGTTACCATATAACTTATCGTAGGTATCAAAATAGGAACGTATCTCTATTTTCATATTTTTGATCTCTAACTATATAGACACATACACTTATATTATTAATATACTTGTCTACAAAATAGAGTCCTACAAGTTCAAAATATTATAATTCCACGATATTCTGATAAATGCAATTACTTTTGGCTCGCCTTACATGTGCAGATAAGTAGATAACCGATGTATCGCACTGTGCACAAAAGATTACAAATCGCAAGACTCATCGTGACCAGCTGTTCGGCATTTTATCTAATTTATTCAGATAAGTGTAGATGACGAGGTGGTTGACAACCAGACAGAGAGAAAGATGTTCGAGTATTGCTCGTAAACGTCGTTTTGTCCTGCAAGATTATACTGCTGGGCATATTCCTTATGAAATATTTACGACCTCGGGGGATATTTTTTGCAATTAAATCGTTGTTGGTGAACGACTACGGTTTACTTAAGCTACTACGGTCGAAATCCGAGTGTATCCGTCGTACGCACATATAGGCTCTGCCATGGATATTTTATGTCTTGGTGGAACCGTCGTGTATTTAAACTGCATCTGTTT
The DNA here is from genome assembly GCA_027563435.1 of Nasonovia ribisnigri. Taxonomy (NCBI): domain Eukaryota; kingdom Metazoa; phylum Arthropoda; class Insecta; order Hemiptera; family Aphididae; genus Nasonovia; species Nasonovia ribisnigri. The sequence goes on along the minus strand of JANEHU010005141.1, from coordinate 111,936 downwards.
CGGTGGTCGGTTTATAATCTGCTGTTAAAATTTATATGGCAGCTATAGTTTATAAGTACAATGCTGGACAGTTGAATCGGGTATATAGTGGGGTGATTTAAAAAGATAATGGAGATTTTTCCAACAGAACGCCACGAGTAGAGGTTTAGACGGTTGTTGCGGTGAATTTATATTAATATTATTATTATTATTATTACATTGTACATATAGGGTACTGCAACCCACATATAAATATATAATATGTAATACTATTATGTCGGAATGGGAATTTTACGTGAAATCGCTGATATATATTTCCACAATTTTAATAGATATTGGCTTACAAATAATACAATACGCCACGTCCATCGTAAAGCACTGTACCACACCATTATTCGCTTATTACAACAGTATATCGACGTATCGTATATAAAAATAATAATAATAATATGTAGGTCACTTCGGCGATTGTATCGACAAAATTAAAATATACATAGCAACTGCAGCTTTGGTTAACTATATAGCTGTTTATTTTTTTTTTTGAAATGTTTAAATTGTTGAACTCTACGCGGGTGGAATCCAATTAGCATTTGTAATGCGTTTAAAATCCGTAATTGAGTTTGTGCGAGTAATAGGAAATACAAGGTTCGGGGTCGTGAGGGTCCGACTACACGGCTGCAACAATTTTACTTGTGTAGGCATATATATACTTACGACTTTTTACAGTTTAGACTGCTCTGTCGCTGGTTTAATTGTATTACGAATAATTAGAATTTCTTTGAACTGACTTCCCCTGGAAGAAATATACGTGATGATGATTGATGATGATGAGAAAATTGAAACACTAATTTATATACATTTTAAATCACATTTCTAATTATTAAGAGTTTTAAATAATATTATTTTTTATACAAGGTAATCGTAAGCTGTAGCAATATAAAACATTTACCTATCTGTATTTGAATAATAAGTTTTATTTTAATGTTTGATAACAATATTATTCATTACGTATATAAATACATTTTTCTCAACGAATTACAAGTTTAATAATAATTGTCACTTTGGGAATTAAGACATTCAATACATGTAGTATAGATATATCATATATGCACCTCCGTGTACTAAATAATAAACATTAAAAAGTGAATATGAATTAAAATTTCAACAAATATGACATATGCTTCGTTATTTTTGATTCAGCCCATTTATTGAAGAGTTTATATAGCAATCGATATTAATTCAAATTAAAGACACAGAAAAATTTAATATAAAACTGTAAAATCTTATTATCGTTTAAAATATCGTTCTTTTGTCTAATCCAAATATGAATCATGATAAATTAATTCGCTTATTTAACAATATGTTTACTGTGAACGAGATCATTAAACCGAATGTGCTCGACTGCGAGATTATAGCGTGCATCAAATAGAAAGAAACTACAACGGCAATTAATTACATAATAATATAATTTCAAAGTTGGTTTAATCCTCGCCGACGTACCAGTAATAATCATGGTCAACGGAAATTCAAATGAAGATTATCATTATCATTATTGTAATTATTATTATTTAATTCCTCAGGGAGTTGAGTGGACCGAGATTGGTCAGATGCTACGGTAACCTGTATTCGCAAGCCCGCGTCGAAGCCCTCGAAAAACTAGACGTGTTGCCGCAGCTCGCTGACGCCACTGAACTGAAATCGAAAATCCTCTTCTCCGTTGTCGTCGTGAGTATTCTTCGGAAAAAATATTGTACAGACGCCGTCCCGTGCCGAATTTTAACGTCGGTTTTACGAAATTAATTTCGTTTTTACGTTTTTCAGTTGGCGTTCAGGTCGACCCAAGCCATGTTGAGCCTGAAAAAAGAACAGGTGAAACGGCTGCTGTTCTATCCGACGCCGTCCGGTTCGGCACACGTAGAATTGGAGGCTTCCATCTGCTCCTATTTGAGGAGGACGGTGGACACTTTCGATTTAACCCAGTGTATCGAGGTAAACGTTTCGCAAAATATTTATATTTATCACGTTCTCCGCTTTTTATATTAGATTAATATAATGCGCTCGAGTGAAAATCGTTTAACATAACAATATAATCAATAATCATAGTCACTTATAAATTATAATAGGGATTTGCATTTAATGATTCACATTTAATATTTAATACATTTAAGATCGCAGGGTTTCATTCGGAATTTAAAAAGAAAAGCTATACAATTCAAGTTATATCCAAGTCATAACGTAATTTTATTTTACATTCTTTATATAAATACGTTTTAAGTCATATAAGAATCCATATTAATGCATATAACTGATTGTCATTTTTTTTATTATTCTTTTGTTATGTTTATTTAGACATTGCTATGTAGCCCTCAATAAGTACAATAATGATTTTCAAAAATTAGAATCAGCAGTCCACATGATAACTCATAATTTTTTTTGGAAACATCGTGAATAATATACCTAAATTTATTATTGACTACATAATAATACCTAGTTATATATAGGAGGGGACATTTAAATTTTAGCATAATATTGAAGAATATCTCATTGCTCATAGGTACCTACAATACTAATATAATTGCGTTTTATCAACAGGAAGTAAGCTCTCAGTTGTGGGCGACGTTGTACGACTACCCGTGTCTAAAAACGTGCGCTGGACTTCATCAATACATTTGTGACGCAGTACGCTTAGCTTGGGCTCTAGTAAATCAGGTGAGAATAATATATTATATAATATGACACGTGTGCTTGTACGTGTTGTGCTGTAATGCGTTGTAGTTAGATTTACGTATATCGCGTTGAATAGGAGTTGATCAGAAAATATTATGAGTTTTTCATTTTTATTTTCATTCTTCTTGTATTACGCAGCTAATTTTGTTTTTCTAAATATATTTTATATTATGTTACGTCAATCTATTAATAAAAAATACCATTTAATTATTGGTTACCTACACTTTAGATAATAATTAATAATTATGAACATCTGAAAAATGGTCTTGACAGTAGACACTGTCCATAAAATCCAAATAAAGTATGATGGTTAATTTATTTTATTTCCTTACAAATAAATACTCAAATATATTAGTTTTGACGCCCTGGGTTTGTAGAATATTGTTACATATTTGCTCTTACATAGCTACATATTATATGAATTATTATACATAAATCACATACCATACAAAACAAAAATAATAATAAAAGTATAAATGGTAAAGAAAATTGTTTAATTTTATTGTATTATTTATCTATATTTTATTTTTATTTTTTATGAAGTTTACGGGATGAACCATGTGGGTAATGGCCAACCCTTTGATTGGTATCATGATTTGATGAATAATTTGATATTCATAATTTGTATTAGTTGAAATTTACATCCCAGTACTTTTTTGCGTGAAAACATTTTAAGTAAATATGAATCAATTTACTCATAAGTCATAAACTTGTCTATTTTAATAATTTTTTGTCATGCATAAAAACTTGATTATTGTAAATGTATTATAGAGAGTGTTACTGAAATGGATGAGATTACTAGTATACGCATACTCACTGTGATGGTGCAATAAAGATTTTTTTTAAATTTTTTCCAATCTTCAAAATCTATAGGTTGATTAAAATTTTTTTAGAATATTATCATAAATTAAAAATTAAACACTAGTCGTTTTTGTAAGTAGATACAGAATACTTACTAAAAATTAACAAATTTAAAATGATATCTTTTTCAGATAGAGTTACACCTTAAAAACATACCTAATTTAGGTTATGTATTCCAATAAATTCGATCTTTGAAACTCTGTTAACCCATTTTTTGTTGTTGTTTCATTATTGTTATTTGTTGACAATGTAAAAAAACTATGCCAATTAATCATATATATCAAATGACAACAAATAACTATCACCACTGTTAATCTTGTAGACTTCTCATATAAATCGATGTGTTACACCACTTTTATTTTAGTCGGCGACTCGAGCGTGAAAAACGCGCGACATGCACAGAAACGATGTGACGCCTAGATTCGTATGAGAATTTTTCAAAAATTACGACAGGAGTGTTAATTTTTACATTTTTACACAAGATAATATTCTGAAAATAAATTGAATAAACTTAGATTTTGAAGATAGAAAAAACATTTAAAAAAATCTATATTGGACCATCACAGTGAATACGTACATATATTAGTGACCTCATCCATTTCAGAAACATCATGTATATAGCCAAAATTCTGGGAGCAGTGATATGATTTGTTTTTTGTTTTACTCTTCTTTTCTGTCTAAAGACAAGAATACACAGTAATTTTACGCAAATCAGGCTAGTGACAAAATGTTTTATGGCTGTAATTAAAAAACGAATTACCATCGAAATTCGAAATTTTCACCAAATATTTGTATTACCTATTCTAGGGTAGATACATTTTTATAAATATTTTGAATATAAGTTATTTACAGACATTTTAAATTTACAACTTTTATTTAGCTTTTATTTGACTTCTAGCTGTAGTACCTATAACATTTTTGTTAGGGAGTAAAAAAAGTTTGAAAATTTAGCATGTACAAAGTTCTTCTCATGTATTTCTTATAGCAGTTAAAAATACCAAAAATACATAAAGATTTTTGTTTTTTTTTTTTGTTAGCGCTTGCAAAATTATAAATTTTACAAACAAGTAAAATGCCAATTTTTTTTTGTAGATATATATTATAGATAGGATGTTGGTCCTTCTCTGGTCGGAATAAGTTTTTCATAGTAAATACCCACAAGGATTTATCATTGAAATCAAACTTCAGATATCTATTGTAATATATTATTCAATGATGAGGTACACTATTGAAATCTTGTCATCTTCTATACATTATCCCTTGTTCTTATGATTTTGATTTCAAAACGTTTTGTTTATTATTGAATTTATCAACAACTCTAGTTTACACACCACTGCAGTACTAATACCAGTATAATATATAACAATATGATATACTATTATATACCGTATACTAAATCATTGTATTATTTATTTTTTGTGATACAGACACCTAGCTTTGTACTGGAATACGAACAGAGATCGTTTAAGCGGGACCTGCACGTGAGATATCATTCTTCAGATTTGGAGAGTAATCAAGTTCGGACTTACCTGTGGCCTGCACTGCTCGAAGGACAAGCTGGACCGTGTGTACACAAAGCAGTAGTACTCACTTAAATCATATTTTTATACTTTTTAAGAAAATGTTGTTAATTTATTATTTTAAGTATGTACATATTATTGTGTTAATGTATTTAGTTGTCTACAAGCCCCATTTATAAATTCCGAAGCGAGTGTATTTTTGTGTAAGCCAACAATATATATTTATTTATATATATATACATATATTTTTTATACGATAGTATTGTATAATTATACGACTGAGTAGGTATCTTCTAAACTAGATTATGATTTAACATTAAATGTGGCATAGTGTACTTCGACATTTTAACATGCATATTGTATACCTATTTTTTTTACAATCATGACTCGTTTAAGGAACACATTTAAGCATATAATTTTATTTTTATCGTACATTTACATTTTTCTACACAATGCGACTATAATATTATACATATCGCCAATTTATTGCTCATTTTATTAATGTTTATTAACTAGAAATAGTATACATAATATGTATTAGACATTTGTATATACACTATACAGGCTACATTACTTTGTAATGTTCGTGAAAACCCTTTTTTAAAGTGTATACCTAATATATAAACTTTACATTAATGAAAATATATTAAATATATTATATACAATATACATAATATATAAAACATTTATGAGTTAATAGTAACTATAAACTTGTTATCATCTTGACGTATTTGATCAAACAATAATCTTTACTTATTAGTATTCTATATATCTGCGTTTTTCCGTTTACAATAGAAAAGCTTCAAATATGTATCTGTGTGTATCGTTTAAGAACATTTACAGAGTATTTTCCACTTTTCCAGCATACCGTTGTACTTACACTCATGTAAATGATAAATAAATAGTGTTCAAATGAGTCTCAACAACACATATGTTGTACACACTCGTACAATCATCACTAATGAAAACGAAATGCGTTTAGCGACGATCGTTAAAAGGCAATACCTTTTGTGTAATGTTCACTTAATCGGTAAATCGATTGTGTTCTCGCGTGTTATACTGCTGCAGCTGTTGTCGCTGTGGGCTTGTATATGCGCAGAAGTATGTGACTATATATATATATTACATACAGCGGTATAATGTAGAATCGCAATGGCTGAGGGGTGAAAAAAAAAATTCTAGTCGTCGACAATATTTAGATGTTTCTGAAAACGTGATATATATACGCGTCAGTGTTTAAGTGCAAAATACGCTTTATGGGGTGTTGAAGTTTACATCGCTTGGAGTTATCGCTAGATTATAATTTATACTGACAGTGTTATGACACTGTAGTACTATAGTACTGTACACATTGTTACATTTATTTTTTTTTTATTTTAAATTCCATTTGCTTTATCGATTTTATTATTTTCAGGTTGTACTACACCCCGACTAAATAGATTGAAATTCTTCTGATAATATTTCGCTATGGGCTTAATGTAACGTCTCGGCAGCACGTTTGCTGTAAAGCGAATTTCACGAATACAGCAACTTCAATATCGTTGGAGTATAATATTAAAAGTATTAATGTAATGAAATTGTGGCACAAAAATGAAAATATAATAAGATCATCGGCTGAGGTTAAAATATCAAGACAAACGCGTGTATGACTGTCTATAACATATATATATGTACTCTGACTGTTCTAATTTTGGGTGCGCCGTATAAGTATTTATTTATTGACAAACGCCCGAAAGCTTAAAGTATCACAAAAGAGATCGTAGAATACATCAATGCAATGTATAAAAGAAAAATGAAAAGTAAAATAAAATGTACAAAACAGAACATAACAAAAAAATATATATAACAATAGTTTAGAGAGATAATAACAATATGCTGGATGATATTCAAAATTAGTATAAAATTACTTATAGCCAAGGATATTTTCTTTTTGTTGTAGATAGGTTATCTTCAAAATATCAAATTTAGTATTGTTCCATGAAGAAAGAGTCCTATTAAGTTAGTGTGTGTGCCAAAATCCGTTCGATGCTGTTTCATAAAAAAAAAAAAAAATAGCACCTGAGCGAAGATAAAACGAGGGGACGCCAATGTTGATAGAGAGAGAAGTTCTTATTATCATCAATCGATATTACCATTTAGTAGATTATCGGTAAATGTCATATAAAAACATAACTGTCTAGATTCTAAGGTGGAATATTAAAAATAAGAACTTAATGGCTCATGATTATGTTTTATTATATCAAACGTGAACAGATTGAATCCAAACTTCAGATAACGCAGAAACTGATATTCACCTTCTCTATGATGTAATATGTCGCAGTAGTTAAATTAATACTGAACATTTACAAAAATATATATTTGCTCAAAATATAATAGTTTTGTTATTTATTTCGGAGTTTGAGTCAATCCATAAATTATACATTTTATAAGCTATTAAGTTTCTATATCAAAAGTAAATTTATAAGTACCGATTCTGGACCGTGTGAATACATATTATGTTAAATGTAACCTGGTAACCGCAACCGTATTTCAAAATGCCAATATTAAACGAAATAAACATTTAACGTGGTCCAAGTATTGAAGTATGAATTATTTTAATATTACAAGAACGTAAAAGACAATCAATATCAATATTAATGAATACATTGTTGAAAATATATATTTTTAATTTGTCAACTTATCTGGATTTAATTTCTTGAATTAGTTTAACATTATTTTATGGCTTAAAAATATAATTTAAATCATGCAAGCACTATTTTCGATAGTTTTACAATTGTTTAGTTTAGAATATTCTATTCATTTTTTCACTATTTGTATATGTGCCTAATTGCAGTTACAATCGTATAAAATTTGAAATGCAAGAGAAATAATTAAATTTCCATTAAATGATTGCTATATAGATAATAGTATCATTTTATGTATTTAACAAAATGCTTGATTTCACTAAACAACTGAGACATAATATATTTAGATTTACGTCATGTTAATTATATAATGAACACGTATATATTATTATTGTTACACATTACATTTTATAAATATAAATGCGAATGTAATCTCTTAAAACAAATCGATCGATTATTCTATTAGTGGAAATGAACTCAATCAACTTACAACACATTGATACAAAATAATTATAGTTTGAATAATTTTTCAACTCTAATGATAATAATTTGTAAATTATAATTTATAGGACTACTATTTATTGAAGTCAGGTCGTCAAGAAAATGTTGCATTACAAACAATTACTACAGCAATATAATATGATATTATATGCTTACAAATAATACATGTGTACGTATAGTATAATATTAGTACACATATATTATTTTATATTATATATATACCTATAGATCTATTATATTATGAATATTTTAGTTTCTGCTACTCGTGTTAAACTCAGTTGACGTCATGACAAATCGTATTAATAATTATTTACGTATATTAATGAACAAAACGACATTATACAATTACATAGTTACGAAATGCTTAGTTGTCTATTATATGCATTATACCTATATGAAATTTCTTGCTGCAGATTTAATGCGATGATAGAAGAAATATCAAACAAAATACTTAAATACACATCAACATAATTTTAACACATGGCGCAGGTGATTCAATTATCGTTATAATGAAATTAGTGTGAAAACTCTGCAGATATTATCATTAACTGTTGCAAAATGTCAGTAGGCATGACTTCAAACTATAGATAACGATGACTACTTGAAAATAAGTAAAAAAATATTTTGTTTGTCTTGTCAAAAATTGACTAGAAAGTACCTACTATAGAGTAGTTACTGTTCATTTCTTTTTGATTACAGTGGTATATTACAGGATATAACCACAACAATATTCTGAAATTCTTTATCTTAAAGATTATAATTATAAAACAAAAAAGTAATAAAAAACGTTAGTGAGGTTCAGGTTATGATAATTACGAATGCAGTGAATATTTACTACTAACAAGGATTTCGAAAAAAATTATTCTCCAATTTTATAATAAATTATACATTTTCTTTTAAATTATTAACGATTAAAATGCCAAGTGCGTTGTATAATTGTAATAATTATAAAAGTAGCCCCGTACCTTTTTCAAAATCATTTGTCGTTTAAAAAAGTAACTTTTCACTCAACTTGGTCGTGGGTACAGCGTATTTTGTCTAATACACTTTTAACTTAATTTGGTTAGTTTTTTTTTCGAAGTCTACTATCAACTATACTACTAATTAAAAAAGTCGATTTACTTGTTCAGCTATTTATATAATATAGTGTATATACTGCAGTATACACTTTTACTAGATGTCGTTTTTATTTATGCCTTATCAAAGTCAAATAAACATACACGTGCATTAATCAAATTATGTACTGACATTGTTTAGTGTGTTGTATATATTTATTTTTTACGAAATTCTACTCTTCCCATAGCAAAAAACTATTACAATACGGTAATAATTTTACGTTAAGTTATGACATTTTTTCCACGAAAATCCATAAAGACATGCCGTACTATGTATAGGTACATCGTACATACATTTTAAATTCATAGTCTACGCTTTTGTATTATAATATGCAACATTTTCATCTATATGGCACACATTCGGGGGCGGGTTTTGATTATACAACAGTAGGTATAACAATACCATTGCTACAATATAATAATGGTTATAATTATCTCGGCATTGGCTCGTATAATATACAGCAAAAGAAATGTTTCAATTGTTTGAAATCCGCTCGTTAAATTTTCAATCAGTCGAACACTGAACAGTAACATGTTTTATGATTTCTATTATTATTATATTTACATCGTATGAAATATTATGTTTATTTATAGACAATTTAATTACGAAAATGTCCAATAGACATTTTGTTGTCTTTGTCTGGTTAGGTTAGGTTTCACAAATTTCACTCGGGTAGTCGGATCCGTTGTCACATTATTAATAATTTGTCATGATAATTATTTCGGAAGCAATTTTAGAATCGTAGACATAATTTACATGTTTTTAATCCTGATCAACTGACAGCAGAGGAGCCTCTGTGTGAACAATACTACTTCTCTGCTGCCATCGTTTATTGATGTATACAAATTTGGCTAAAATACATAATATGCCTACTACAATATTAAAGAAAATAATTTTTCAGCTGACTTTTTTACTCATTCAAGAGGCTATTGTATTTTGAAGCTACAAAAAATATATTTTATAGGTATCTATACTAAATTATTAAACTAAAAAAATCACAAAAACTCCAAAAGAAATTTGTTTCAAGAGATTAAATTAATCATTGAAAGGCTACAATAGTTTTTGTTTCCTTAACTAATGTTCTAAATGTTGGGTATTTAAGTCATAAAAATCCTAGGTACTAGATACATGCCTACATTATACCTACTACTGATTTGCGAGTGTGAACTTGTTTTTACTACACCAAAACGTGTAAGACAATAGTGGGTGTAACAAATCTTAGCGTTTAGAGAACATATTAAACTACGCCCTCGTATGACTTATAACTTATAAGCATATAAGCATATCGTAATATATTTTATTATGAGCTATTGGTACGGTGTTCGGTGGTGCACTGGCGTTGCGCTGATTGCAAAAACTCCGGTGGATTATTGAAATATTTTGTGGTTAAATGCCGAGAGAAGATATAAATGCAGCACACTGAGCGCATCAAAGAAAGAACAGAATTCTCTGCAAAAATCAAAGTGTAAGAAACCTATAAAAAATTATTTTAAATTTGGCGTGTTTTTTTCTAATACCCAATAAAAAATGTGTTTTAGGGCATTTCTGCGTACAGTAAATTATCGTTTATTAGACTTTTATAAACTAGATGCCCGCGTAGATTTTCTTTTATGAAGTGGTGGAAATATGAATTATATTTATATGATAATGTCTAACGCTTCTATATATTTTAAAATAAACTTATTTGCTCTAAAAACTTTAACGCCTTTCAAGTTGCAAACATGTCACGTTAACTGTGACAACGTTACACGTATGTGTTTTAGATTAAAATTAATAAACCAACATTTATTTTGGTCATGAATAAAGAATGTACAAATATAATTGTATACAATAATAATTATATTATCGGTGCATATATGTATACTGTATGCCGCATGGTTCAACCTCCTTAAAGACGGGTTTACACAATCGAAAAAAATAAAAATTCTTCGACTTAGCACAGAAAAGCGTTTGTTTTCACATGTGTTATAATATTAATTTGTTACGACGTATTTATTACCTATGTTTAAATTCACTTGTAATAATTTTGTGTTTGGGATTAAAAAATAATATAACTTGTAGGGAATTTCAAAACTATCATATACGTGATACGTGTTTGATATGCACGGTTTAATATCATACTATTATTATGAAAAGAAACTTGATACCAGTTGTTTTTTTCATCACATTTCATGTGTGTTTTTTCAATATGACATAAATTATATTACATATATATGTATATACCTACATTGTAGGTATTCGATAATTTATTATGGATGAAAATATTCATCATGCGCAGTTGTACGATTGTTTGTACGATTGTTTGCAATTATTTTCAACGGTGGAGATTTCGCTTGTAACTCTTTTAAACACGTCGCCGAACGAGAACGTAGCCAATAAAGGGTATAATTATAATGTTTGGTAACAACAGAAAAAAAAGTAGGCCCGTCTCGGAATTAGAAGGTGGGCTTGTATGGTTTGAGTCGGCAGGTCGAGGCTGATATATTATTATTATAGCCAAGGTGAATTAATTATTTAATGTATACAGAAATTAAGTCCGTGGTGAGTTATTGAAATATTGATTATTTAATGAAAACTAAAAGAATATTAATAAATAATAATAAAGAAAAAATCGCAAAGTTGTGTTCGAATATTATACCAGAATACACGCTTACCTATATATCTACAATCACAATATAAAATAAAAGTAAAAAAAGCTGTTTGAAATCATTGAATTTGTATTCATTAATCATGCATAAATATTCGTTTCAACTAATGACTTTCATAAAATGTGTATTTAATTTTTAATATGGTATACAAGTGCAGGCTAATTGCAGGAGCGCTGCAGTATCTAGTCTTGTTAAACTCGGCTATAGCTACTCATAATGTTTAAACTTCAAATAAGTACTACTTATCATAATATTATAATTCTATAATAACAGTTTAATTTGTGTACGAACATTATATTTGTATACAGGAATAATAATATAAATTATATCCCGTTAATAACTGAAATTTGTTACGCGTTAGAAATTAAAATGTTAAATGTTATGTTATTTTTATCCACATTATAAAACATTAGGTACTTAAAAATGTATTCGTTTTGAAATTTGAATACATCTAGCCATCTAGGTCATATTAATATTGTGAAACATTAATTATAGAATCATAACATTTTCAAATGTGTACGTAGGCTGGGTAAGCATTAGTGCATTACCAACAATTGTTTTAATATTACACGTACTGATGTATGATATGACGTAATTAATAACAATATGCTAGTCTACATAAAATTACGTGGATTCGTTTTAAAACACCCATAGCTGATTATAACATTTTTACGTAATCTATAACTAAAATAACCATAGATATAATAATTTAAGATCTATATAAACAGATGTTTACAAGCTCCCCGCCTTATTGGCATATGCCCATGGCCGGTCGTGGGATTTCTGCACATCCCCACACAACCCTCGTGTTTCCCATTATCAGTATAGTAAAAGTATTTTCTGTTCAGTAATTAATTACATTATTTATACAGCGAAGAGTCGAGAATTGAATTGACATAAAAAAAAGCGATAAACTGTTACGCTTTAATTATTGAAACTAATTAAAATATAATATAAGTTATAACGCAGGGTTATAGGTAAATAAAATAATAATTATAACTGTTAATTATTATAACTAGTTTATAATATTTTAAATAGTATAGTTAGAAACCTTAATGAATAGTACTTATAACATATTATATTATTATGTTCAATACATGTATATTACATCATTTGTTTCAGCACCGGTCCAATGTATGACCACTATGACCTAAAATGTATTGGATACCGGTTGGATTTTCATCGATTTATATAATATATTTAGTTAGTGTGTTTATTTCATACGAATATTTTATAAAATATAAACACAGCACTTTAAATACACAGATAATTTAATATAATATAATTTTTAAACAGTAGTTACCCATCGAATTTGCAATTGATTCAACGTCATGCAGTGAATAAATATAAATATTGAAACTTTAAATACTTATAAGTAGGTACCTACCTACATTAAAAATGTAAACATTAAAATGTATTATAATTTATAGTTATAACTTATTTTAACAGATACAATGTACAGTGTTAAGTTAATAAGTAATGACCCTTATTGCTGGAGCTATACATATATGTTCAATCATAATACAAAAAATAAAAAGGTATTATTTTGTCGAATATAATTTAATAATTTATTAACAATATTGTAAATTCTACTTTCAAAGTTGCAAATTCAAATATCGCGTAGTTGTTTTAATTACTTTCAGTATTTTATTGGGATTCATTGGGGCAAATGTGACATCGTAAATTGTAACAGTGTAAATTACAATGATTTTGAATATTTTAAAAATCATTTTTCTTTATACTCAGAAATTCGGTTGTTTAATGTTAGTTTTTACACATTTTATATTTATTTTAATAAAACGAAAAATAATTTATGATCTTAAATGAAACACCAATACCAGAAGGCAGAATCAGATAAGACGTATTTTTATTGTTCTGTACGTTCTAGTTTTATATCTATTGTAATCGTAATAAAAACCGAAATCAACAGCTTTATGTATATTCATATTGAGCCAAACAGCATTTCTAGCTTAACCACTATAAGAAGGGCGGCCGCCAATCGGATCGATCGTAGCTTTTGATTTCTTATCGGTTCGGACCAACAGAAATAAAGTTATAACAGTTTATTATACAAGAACCCTGATCGCATCACTTGGTCGTCCACATTTTGACAAATGTCATGGAATTTTATGTCGCCTTCTTGGAATAAACCACGGTTGAGACTGGGTAAGTGTGTACCTAACCAGATAACTGGATGAGTGTATAAATCCGTAATATATACTAATATTGTATAGCTTCGTGCTCTGGATACGACATTGATAAGAAGGAAGAACCTGTTAATGTTATTTTGTACCTACTCAAAGAGTAATAAACCATTTTTGGTGACTTACTGCCAAATAATTAATTACACCATTATCGGTGTAAGAACAAAATAAAATTAAGATCATAATAATATAATAATAACCTACATTATATTTATATTATAAATAATGTTAATCTCCATTTTAGTTTAATTTTTAATTGTTAGAAACCTATGGTAATGTCTATTGACTATTAAACTGAATTTTTTTTTTATCACTTCCTTTAATGTATTTGTTATATCTCATGTATTATATAGGTTTTTATATCTTTTATATTTTGAAAATATTTTATATGAATTTATTGCAATCGTGATGGTGCTTTTATAGATGTAATATATTTATAGAACTATAGAGTTGCTACTTCTAGTTCTCTCATTGCGTATAGCCTGTTGCAGGCTTATAATATTCTTTTAAACATCGTGAAGTTATACGATTAGCTTGTTCAAATAGTATCACAAGACTGTATTGAATAACTATGTAAATTGTACTGAAGGTACCTATCTATTATTGCTCATTAGGAATATTATTATTAAGATCTCGCGTCTAGGTGGCTTATTTAAAAGGAAGTTTTAAATAATTAGATACCTAGATGCATTATCACCCACCTGCATACTAAATAATTTTTTTAACAGTAATGCACTTATAGGAATGCAACGAGAACGTTTTTAAGTTATCTATTGAATGTTGATTGGTTAATAGTTATTATACAGTCTTACAATAATTGTGAACTAATAAATTAGTCTGAAATAAATTACCGGAGTCGTGAATGTGTAATATAATGCTCGTAAAAAACTAAATAAACAGAATACAAATAAGGATACTTCAATATTTTCAAATCTCATTTAACTGTAAAAAGGTACACAGAAATCTTTACTCTTTATTTCAAGGAACACGGAAACATGAAGAATGCGGCCATATTATAGAATTATCTGACCTCACCTCTAATTAAGGGCCTCAATTTTAGGTCAGGTACTACATAGATACTGTAAATCGAATAGAAATATCGAATAACAATAAAAATCCATTAACACTTATTGATATAATGATAATTTATACACTATTTATCTTATCGATAATTATTATAGGTAAATAATATCCATTTAGTAAGTTCCACAAATCACAATAAACCAGTGTAGGTATCACTATGATTTGGTGATCGGTTTTTTTTTTTGTGTTTGTATGTTTGGCTGATAATAATTGTTCAACCCTTTTAGTTCAGTCATAATAAATTATACATTATTTTACTTATTCCAAGTCTCTTCCAACTGATAAATATTTTTTAACGATGATTTATAAAATATTATATGCACTAAAAGAATGTGGATTTTTAATCTATTTTTGTGTGACTATATTTTATTTTTCAATTTCGTGCGTAAGTGCATGTTTAGTTGTAACAAAAAACAAATGATATATATATTCGATTATTCAGTATACTGCAGTATAATAAAGCGTTCCAAATAAGATGTTGAGCCAAAGTCTCGAGGATCCTTCCAAGGCAACCCTATAACGTATATTATAATAATATTTTACAGTATAACAGTTGGTATATTTGCAGTTTGAATCATATTTTAGAAACGGTTTATACGATACATTCATTTTTATTTAGCATGTGCCGCATATGCAAATTCTTATAACATTCACAGGAATTTTTTTCAACAATGCTTGGGATAAAAACGAAAAGAATAATTTATATTATGCTTGCATATAGGAAATGTTTTGACACCATATTCAATATTATTATTGCTCCCAGGAATTTTTTCCCTTAATTAAAATATATTACATTATTAATTTGGATAAACAGGAATATATTTCGTTGGAATTAATAGGAAGAAATAGAATAGCCAAAAATATTTTTCCTTATTTAATTTTATACAAAAACTGGTTGTTTATTAATAATTTAATTTTCGATTATTGAGGTGATTCAAATATTTTTTTTAAGATCTTCTAATAGAAACAATTCAGGATTTTTCTTAACCAAAATTATAAATTGTATTTTTGAATAAACTATTCAAAACTTTCTATTTGTACATACTAAAATATATTATTGTTATTTAACGCATATATTAATTTTGTTCTTACATTTTACAATAACAGTTAATATATATATATAATTTGTGCTTGCAGACGTCGAGTTAACAAAACCAACAAACCTTCTCACGAGTATGTGTATAATATCATCGAAATGTATCTATAATTGAAAACGTATTTTTAAAGCGTTAAGTCTGCAGCAAAATGTTGAAAATATTGTTGCATAATAAAATCAATAAATAATAAAAAAAATTATGCATCCTATACACCTATAAGTAATAATTAATAGTTGGGTAATTATATACGTCTATAATATCTATACGTATAATCAAGAGTGAGATATTTCAACGAATCGTGATTTGTATGATTCGACAGTAGAATATATAATTTATTTATATACTTAATTGGAAGGTTAAAGAATATTAATTGGCATAATATAAAGGATTATACTGTTGTATTAGAATAAAAAAAACAAAATAAAACGCATAATTTAAGTTATATAATAAAGAGAATACAATTTTCCATAATTAATTTCTCGACTATAGTTATAAAATTATAAAACAAAAAAATGAGGATCAGTTTAGTTTGAAATTCTATATTTTTAAAATTAATATTTTTATTTAATTGCCCCTATTATACAATTTTAATATATTACATAACTACATAATATAAGAATTAGGTCAAAATAGATTCACCATAAATTAATTATTTTATAGTTTATTTATATGTTGCTAGTTGGTTGTTTTTAACATTTTATTTTTTTTAATTACACAAAAATCAATAGATAATCTACTCACAATTTTTAAGAAGTTTTCAAAGTTTTTCACTACACAAATTATAAAAAGGAATTTAACGCTCCTTATACTATATTTTTATAATATATAATACTATATGTCTATTATTTTGAATGTAAATATTGTGTCATTATATGCTCATACTGTTTTGCGCTAATATTATATATGTTCTGTACATAAGTAGTATCTATCCATAATATACGAGTATATGATTCAAGATGAGCAGTTAAATTATATGAAACTTTTGGAGCACTTATTCTACTATAGAAATAGTTAACAGACAAAATACATACATCATTGTAAAACTAATAACTTATACTCTGTCCACAAGGAATTTAAAATAAAACTTTTTCTCTCTTTTCCTCTTTTCTTTTATTAGAGAAGTATAAAGAGAACATTTTAGATTCTTACAAGTTACAGCAACAGAACACACTGATATTCTATTTTCACGTTTTAAAACATATATGATTTATCATATAATATATTGTACCTACCTACCTACCTATACTTATATAAATCTGTATTCATAATTTAATTAACTATATAATACTTGAATGTATAATATGCAGGTAGGTATATATTATAGCATATTAAGGAATATTCGTCGAAATTTGATCTAATTTTTTTTCAGTTAGGTCAGATTTATTACTTATGTCTTTTCAAAAAAAATTCGAAATTCTTTATAGAATTTGATTAAAAAGCAATATTCTTTAGGTACTTTAATTTGAGTTGCACAGGTATTATTAAGCAGCATAGAGAAAGCATCTACATCTCATAATTCATAATATATAATATCAATTATCAATATATTATATAAAATATAAATATATAATGTCATCGACTATTTCTATCTTTATACCATAAATATTTCATATTTCTGTTCAAATCATTAATTTCAATCAAACTACTCGAGCATTTTTAACTAGCAATAATAATTGTTTATTACAATGTTGATTGGTTTTATTAGATTTATTGTACAACGTAAATTGCACGCGTGTGAGATTTTAAAGTCAAACTATTGTGACATTTCGTAAATTGCATGTCAATAATTTATACGTACCTACCTACATGATGTATTTGAATTAAAATGTAAAACGAGCAAACACGTCGACAGACTGATTCAGTGATAGGTCACACGCCGCCGACGTGTCATTGGTGTGTATTTTGTTAAGAGGTGGTTTCAGGTAGTAAAATATTGCTTTCAATAGATGATTTGAGATTTCGTATGGAAATTACTGTGCATTGTGTTTTAAAACTTATTTTAAAGTTGTTCGGTAGTTCGTTATGCACAATGTTTAGTAAAAATTCTACTTTTAAATGAGACTGCTTGACAATAATGTATTATAATATTAAATGCATATATAAAATTTATAAAAAAAAGCCTTATTTGAGGGCGATATAATGTAGTGATTACCACTTAACTATAATTACCAGACGCTACACAAAAAAAGTTAACTGTTTTCGACTCTTTATTGTGATTAGCTATAAGATTACAAAAAAAAAAACCTTTTCCCTTTAACTATTTTCATCAAAATGCGCTTCAGGCTCAAATATGAAGGAAAATAATTTTTAACTATTAAATTGAAGGAGATTTAAGATAACAATATCATGAGTGCATGCTAGTTTTCTTCAATATTTTAATTTTAAAATAAGATTTGAGAATTAATATTATAAATACTTACCGACTTCATTATATATATTTCATTATTAATTGTTTTGATGTTTGCTACTAGATACTAACATTGCTTTACAACTAGAATATTGATACATAACTTTAAGTACGATTATAGATTAAGTTTTCCTCATTCGATTTATTAAAAGCTAAAAGCGATAATTAAACTATAATTTTAGCCTATGTACAACCCGCAGTGGATGAAGGTAATATGAAGCAACGTTTTTTCATTATAATATGCTTGTAGTTAAATAGTGATTGTAAAGTACAATAATTTAATGTCCACGATTCCTACCAGCATTATTATCACGATAATATTTTTAAATCTATTTGATTTTTATGCAATCTTCCGAGCTGTTCGAAATCACATCATTAATGGCAGAGAAGTATTAATCAAATATTGGTTTCAAAATTGATGAACAATATTTAAAGTACCTAATATTACGCGCAAGTATAATCGCGAAGTTTAATATTAGACTAGATTACCAGCTCTGATAAATTCGGAGTTTGTAGAAACATATTTTAAAAACATTTAAGAAACAGTGGCGGTACACTACGGACCACAGAGAAATCGATGAAAAAAAAAAAAACATGCCTAGTTCAGATGGTCTGCGTTATGTCTAGATGAGACTTCAAGTATAATATAGTTCAAGTTCCGACGATGAAATATCGAAACCGCTGAAACTGAACAGCCACCGTATTTTATTGGCACCGTTTTTTTTTGGTCCAATTTTTGACGTTGGTCGTTTAGAAACCTATGTTACACGATAATTATTTTTCAGAGTGGGGCAAAACGGCAGTATATATATATGTATATAATAGTTATTGCAGCGCTGTGGTAATTGAATAATATTATAATAATATCGTTGCGAAGAAAGTATAATTTATTATGCACGCAATGTGCATATATTATTACTACTCGCTGTTCGTCTGGATATATACAGTGTGTTTCACCAAGCATGCTCACCCCCATTTTTTCCTTTAACAATTATTTTATTCAAATTTTGATTTTGAGAATTTTTTTAAATACCTACTTTTGCCTATAATTTCAAATTCTTAAGATTTTTTGTACTACCTACTTAAAGAGTGTCCCGCGGTGATACAAATATCTGTTTTTTTAATGCGAATTCTCCCCCTTCCTCAAATTTTACTATAAATAATTTAATAGATATTTCAAAATTCAAAATAGTAATAGTCCTTAAATGTGGTTTTACATAAATATAAAATATATGTATCTAATATTGGATCTACTATTTATCATACTATTATGGACTAATTTTACACATTATATATTTTGATTTTGATTATTAATTATTACAATAAAACGTTCGACTCACCGTAGGCCTTCATATTATCTTTTACACTCTATATGTTAGACTTATTATCTTTAGTACACAAAGTATAATAACTCTAAAACTACTCGTTTGAATTTTGATTTTGACACTTTAAATTTTTCAGAAAAATGATCAGTTATATAATTTATATTAGAAGACAAAAATTCTCGCTTTAAAGAAAGAATTGTACACCTCTGCAAGACACTGATATTATACAAAAGTTTATTTAAAAAATCCAAAAATCAGATTTTCAATAACTGCGTTGTCCAAGTAAAAAACGGTGTTAGACTAAATTAGAATGCTCCACCCTGTATAATATAATACCTATATAATATACTCGTCCATCGACACGCATAAATACCGAGGCGAGCGCGCAATAGATTTGTCGATCGGTCCAAAACGAATTATATTATAATATAGTCAATAATATTATTGAAGGTAGATGGGTACTGACTAGCTATATAGGTATGTGGAGCGCGTATATATGTGTATACTATAATAGATAGGTGTATGGAATTATTCACGCGTGTGGGGGGCCAACATTTTTTTTTTTTAATTTTCAGGCGTTAAATTTGTATACTGCGAGGTTGCAGCCATTATATAATATTATACCATTGATTTTATCGCGGCGTGTACAATATGTATACCTATATCGTATGCGTGTAAAATTGTAAACAGAATTAAAAACAAAACAAAACTAGTAAAAAACGATATTAAATCTAGCGGGGGACGAGTCGTGCGAGAGATTTTCGATTGCGTTTTACGATTTCGCGATTATGTCAAAGATAATATTATGTTTTATCTCTCTCGTTAAGAGGCCCTCGGCTGCAGCAGCGCCAACTCATCCCGCACCGACCCGACGTTTGGCGATACATTCATTTTGTCGACGCTAAAATCACTACTCGTCTGCTGTTTGTGTCTGGAATTGCATGGACTATAATAGCATAATATTAACACTATCGTGACAGTGTTCTTTGTCCCGAAATCTCATTGGATATATCTTCCGATTTTTTACACCAGGTCCAAGACTATGTTTTTCCACTGATTAAAATATATATTTTAATAATGGGTCTAAAAGTCTTATAAGTTATATTATGCTTTGGGTTTGTAATAGACTTGATGAAAAATAACCTAACTATGTTGAAGATTTTCAGCGATGAATTAATCAAATAATTAATATTATTATATATAATATAAGTACAAACACACTTATATTGCATTATATTATAAATTCTCAAGTTAAATTTACATAATATTGTAAAAGCTCTTTGTGTACTCTACGTCTCTACCTATTGCCCTAAATGAGGGCGTCAATATTCATATTATTATTAAACTATTAAATTATAGTAATAATTTTTAGAAAAACTATTTTGGAAAGGCTGCCAAATATAGGTCATAGTTTTTCTCATTTGAATGTTACTAATTTTGTAGACATATACATTATACATTATATGTATATAAATTTAGGGTTTAGACATGTAGTGACATTGTGTATGTAATTATTTGGCTATACACGGACCAAATTGGTTATGACGGTATGTATAGGTATTCATATTTATTCCTTGGTACAATTGTTTTTAAATGTTAAATGCATATTATTATTATTATATGTATAATCTTATATCACTTATATGTATATATATAATAAATTATAAAAGTAGGTATAGGATAAACCTATCCAATGGTTTTTTAAGTACAATTAAATGATATCATCCATCTCTTATGACTAGTTATATAAGCTAGAGTTTGTGTTGGAAATAGAGAGTTATTAAATTACAATAAAAAACAATATACCTATACAAATATTAGATTAGGAAAAAAAAGAAAAAAACGTGAAAAGAGAGAAAAAACAATTTGTTATTTTATAGTTATTAGTTTGTATATAATAATATTATATTTGATCACTTCGATACACATCATTTTGTTCGGTTCAGGCTAGTCGATATATATAATATATTGATTACATCAATTTTTTTGGGGGGTTAAAAATGGTATGCCAATATAGACAATATGCGGTCTGGGCGGTTACTGCAGCAGCAGAATATAAACAACTCATCCGAGCGAGTTTTCCACATGAAAAACGCACACAGAGCTGCAGAAAGCCCGAGGTCGTTGTAATAATGCAGTCTTCTATCATATATAAAATAATACCTTCATACCATATCGATATAATAATATACTTATATTATATACGAGATCGACTATACCTACCTACATTATATAATAATACGCGCAGGTATATACGAGTGCAAACAGGAGGACACGCTAAATGCAAACCATATAATATACGCGACTGGCATAATATAATTTATATAAAGTCTAATATGGTACGCGTAAAAATTCGGGACGGCATTCGGAGGATTAACGATTTTTAAATTGCCTGCGATAAACGGCTTCCCTCTTTATATACTTTTACGTCGCGTGTGTATAGCACAATATATAATATATAAATAATATTATGATATAATACAAACTACTACGGGACGATGCCCCCGCGGGACGTATAATATAATATACGTTACAATATATATTTTATATATACCGTTAGCGGGGGAACTTTTGCAGCGAGGTCAGATCAAGCGCCGAGTTTGAATTTAAAAACGAATTCGCTCGCGTGCGAATATTATACGCAAATCGGTCAAAGTCGGTTGTTTGTTATTTTATTAGTCGTCACGGAAATCATCACACGCTGGCCGACGTGCATTTCATATTAATATTTATTATTATAATATAGTCAAATATAGACGTTTTACGCGTTAAAAATGTTTTATAGAGTTCGTGGCGCTCGATGTGCTCTTATTATAATAGTTGTAATATATTTATTATTTTTTTTTTTCTTTAATTTTATTTCTTGTAACAAGAAAAATAAATAGTATACAATATAGGTATGAGAAATATTACTATAGACGTTACTCTACACCGAGGAAGAACCTCGTGTCGTAGAGTAAGAGTACTTATTAGTAAGTGCCAAACACAGTGGATTAATAATAATAAAAAGTAATTAGGTACAGAAAAAAGAACCAAACAGGGTTCAGTTTAAAATAGTTGAATATAATAAGAAATTTGTAAAAGGTAATATTATGTTATATACAAAGAAAAAATCACATTTTAATACTATAGATAATTAAAGATTATTGTAGAACCAATTTTTTTAATTTTAATTTAAAATTTGAATAATTTATTATAACAAACTAGATATTCCTTTGGAATTGTATTTATAGGAACCTTATTCCGATCTGTATGAAAGATATTGATGCTTTTTTGGTATTAACAAGTGGTATTTCAAGATTTTTTTTCTTAAGTTATACACTTGATTTTTGATATTGAACAAATTATTTTTGTAAATAAAACAAATTACCTGTTTGTTTAGACTTTAGATTATCTATATCAAGTACTCTTAATAATTTAAATAAATCACATGAAGAAAAGGTTTTTGGTTTGCTTAATTATTTTTACTAAGAACTTTTGTCTAATTAACAACTTGTTTTTAATACAGTAATTTTTAACTACTAAATCATTTTTTAATTTTTAAGTTTGATAAATGTTGTGAACATTCGAAATTTAAATGCTTATAAAAAAAAAATTGTGACAGCGGATCTTTAATATTTTTAAACTCTCAATATAACAATATATTAGGCGCCTTGTATTAAATTTTCTAGTTCTTTGACTCAACGACTACAGTTTTATTGATAATAATAGAAAGAAAAACTAAAAAATTAGAAACTGAATTAGAACCTAACCTGTAAACAGCTCAAAACAAGTTTACTTAATTTTTTTTATGTTTTTCCCTGCGCTTTTGAAAATTATTGGGAATTATTAATTTTTACCTCCCTAAACACCAACTAGATTCACTTTTCCATCGAACAAGACACTGTTGAAAAAAATCGAAACATTATTTCAACTATACTTATCGTGTACATAGACACAAAAATTAAAAATTAAAATAAAAAAAACACACATCATTGTAAAATCAATACATTCATCGCTCCGCTCAGAATCTAAAATTATCGATCAGTTATATAATATTCAAAACGTATAAAAGTACAAAATGTGATGCTACAGAGTGCAGATAAAAGTAGGTAGGTACTTATTAGTAAAAGATTCGTCGACTATTTAGGTCCTTTTTTCAATTCAATGCTGCGTTCAATATAGAAATATATTTGAATCATTCTATTAATATAAAAAAAAAACGGTTTATAATATTATATGCAGATAGAGGAGCTTTACTTTGAAATTATAAGATAATAAATCTCTTTTGATATGAAATAAATCAATTATTCAATTACTCGTATTTTATTAGTTTTTAAATGCTGCAGTAGGCACTGTACCTATATTCGTAATATGCGTAACTCTTTACTTCAAACTCAAGCTCTGGTTACATTAAGTAAATAGAATAAAAAGTTATTTTGTTTTAACAAGAGAAAAAAAATCATCAAAGCGGATGGGAGGGGGGTGGGTTGTGATTTCATATAATTATTACTACTCGCAACGGTGAATCCCAAAATGTGCGCCCCCTGCCCACGCCCTCTCGCCAGCGAGTTGGTACGGAACACCCGCGAAAAGTCGATCCTCCGCGCGTATGTCGCGCGCGTTTTAAGGGCCACCAGAGTACGGAGAACGTAACGCGCGCGAGGCAGCGTCGCCCGCGGATTTCGTGCGCAATGCGCCGGACGACGACGAACGAACGTCGAAACGAAACGGCCCACCTTCTGTGGGCGGGCGGGCGGGGTAACCGCCGGCGGCCCGTTACTACGAAACAGCACACTACAACACGGAGAGCAGTTCGATGTTTTGCGCCTACGGCCGTAATCGGACCGTCCCGACGGCCGGCGCGCGCGCGCACACACACATGCTCAATGTGCGGCGGCGGCGGCAGCACCAGCTAGCACCGCGGTAGGAACCGGGAACGCGGCGCGCGGGCACTACCGTCGACGACGTCAACGCGTGCACTGTTCGTTCACTTCGTTGGTAGACTCTCTCGCGCGCGCGGGGTGGAGGAAGCCGTGCTATATACATAGCCGACGACCACGACGACGAAGATCGGCCGCGCCAGCATTCGTTGGAAAAAAAAAATAACACAATAAATACTGTTATCAATCGCCGCCGTCTGTTATTATTTTACGACCACCACTACAACTGATATTTAGTAGTATTATTTTATTAGTAATAATATTATAATATTTATTAACGTCATTCGTTTTATATTATTATTGTTATTATCATCGTCATAACAATACAGGCAACCGTAGCAATCTTCGTCGCCGTAGTGGTAGTAGTAGTAGTAAGTAGGCTGCTGGCAGACAGGTAGGTAGGTAGGCGCACACGTCTTTTCTCCAACGACGCGTACCTGCTGCCGCTAGTCGTGCCGCCGTCGTCGTCGACGCGTATCTCGAGCAATCGGCTGTTGGTAACCGACCACCGATTTGCCGTCTCCGTTACACTATCGTTACGTCTCGTTCGGTGCGTTGTGATAACGAAGTAAAATAGTAATAATAAATTTATTATAATCTAAATTTTGATTTTGGGCGCATAGTATTGTCGTTATTGTCATTATGTGTGTCCGCGCAGTACACGTCCGTTTGGAATAGTTATTGACGACCGTTTAGGCGTGTTCAGGCGAGAAAGATAAAATTTGATCCGCGCGAAGTGGAGGTGACCGAAGTCAGGAAAAAAAAAAATCAACACGCAAACCGGAAGATTTTGTCGGGGGCGCGCGCGCACACACACGCACACGCACACGTACAACTCGCTCGCGCACACGTTCACTCGTAATAATATAATATTATTGTTATTATAATATTTATTGTACGTACGCGGTCGGCCATTTACGCACACGCACATACATTGGCGGCCCGCGGACACGAAGACGTCGAAAACGGTTAACGGTGTCATTGATGGGAAGTGGTGGACGTCAGCCCGGGCATCCGGAAATCAGCCAAACTGGAACTGATGGAATTAGAAAACATTGTTGCCAATACCGTGTACCTCAAAGCAAGAGAAGGCGAGTATTCATAATTGTTATTTCCGCTGTAATTCATAATTCTTGTACAGTCGTGTTGACGCGTTTGCGGGTTAGGGTAGTCGGTAGTGTAGGGTCGCCGAATGAGAAGTATCGGTACGATAGTCATACCGGTACACGTACCGATCGGGGGGTATCCCTCGCGTACTACTTTGATGCAGGCGGTGTGGGGGTTCGGACTCGCGTGGTCGCGTTTTAGATGGGGCGCTTTTCTTTCGGGGCGAGTAGGGGCTGTTTTTTTTGGGGGGAGCCCGTCCTTTCGTGTTCACCCCAACCCCTCACACGTTTACTCCTACCCGCCACGCCTATCGCCGATACACCCGTTTCGAGTGACCCCTTTGACCTATATATATTGTACAGGTACCCACACTTATATATACATTGTGTGTAATATATTGTTATATATAGGTACGTAAGAATTAATATTATTAAACTCATTTGCAAATCTTTGGTCAGATACACATCCGTTCAAGGTCTTCTGTCGTTTCCATTACCGTGCCATAACTCTACACCGACTGTTTTTTTTAATACTGAGGATGTACAGCAGAGATAGACAGTGACGTAAACGACACGCACATACGTTATGTACTATACGTCTTGGTAAAATTCCGTCCACACTCCACTACACTGTTTTTTGTACAAATGTACCTATTTTTTAATATTATATTAATATCGTTTCTCGACTCAATTTCTCTGGGCTATTTGTATTGCAAAATTCTTCAACGAGATATAAGTATTACTGCAGAAACTACCTATCGAGACTTTTCTACTGCTTGGATGTGATATTGCGTTGTTGTATAAGTAGAGAGTATTCATTTGCACACTCTTGTTCTTTAAAAAAACATTTAAACACTGTGTTTGTACTGTCTGAAAAGATGCTAAAAAGGTAGGTAGGTACTTAATACAATTTGACCAATTGTGTCCATTTCCGATTTAAGTGATGCGTTAAAACAATACCTACTTAGTGCCTAACGTAATATTATTGCTTTATGACCACTTAAATATCGGGTAAATTGTTTAATAATTTTTTCAATAGTACCCAAATTATTTAAAACTACTAATGTTTAGTATGTAGTAACCGTTAATATTGTCAAATAGGTGGATCCTACAACCCACTGACACAAATACCTAATATGGGTTAAAGTAAAATTTAGTTATATCATCTACTTTTTGTTTCAACAGAATATTCATAATTTGCTCAAGATATTATTATTATAATATAAGGACTAGGTATTGAATATTCTTCAGATTATCACTAAACATTATGTGACTAATACCTAGCTACCTCTATTTATCACAAGTTTTTGATCGATCAATGTTCCTTGGTATACTACAGTTCTACTTGTTTAGTTGTTTAGTATTATTTCAAAACAGAGTGTTTTGTACTAATTACTCATGTATAAATACCTACATTAATAAATTGTTGTTTAGTTAGAAAACTAATGAATCGTACAAAAATATTTTGTAGACCAGTAACAATTAACAATATCTACTACCTATTTAAATATTTTGATAAAAATATTTTATAAATACTTTTTAGGTATTTACAAAGTTGTATATGTCTGGTATTTATTAGTTTTAAACGAGGTTTTAAATTGGTTTTTACATTTTTAACGAATATTAATCAATATATACATTATATTGGAGGTACTTACCTTTATTGTTTTGTTAATTATATGTACTTATTAAATTGTTTATGCCACAAAGAATTTAACAAGGTTTATGGGTACATTTTGTGGTTTTTTAAAAAAAAAATTTGGTATTTGATTTCATTATTCTTTTTTTCTATATTTATTAAGTTAATTTATTGGTATTTATTGAATATATACATAGGTAGGTAGGGTAATATGAAATTGTTTTCAAACAATTTAATTTCAAAGTAAATCATTATGAGAAACAATATTTCAATTAGTTTTAATTTAATATAAACTTATATAATAACAGATGTGTATTTGAAGGATATTAATTAAACTTTCTGTAGTTATATCATTTAATTAGTTTACTTTTTAATTTGTATAAAAACTATTTAAAATGCTTCCCGAGCTTGGTCACATGTTGTGCATGCATAAAAGTTTGTATTAATTTGCATAAGTTCTACAATTTTAATAAAATTTATTAGGTAGTTACCTACCTATTACCTATAAACATTCAATGTTAAATATTTCCCTAGCTATGGACGAAAATGAAGTTTAGTTAGGTTAGACGTATGAGAATATTAAGAGCGTGCATTTAAAAAATGTGTGCACAATCTACAATCAACTATTTTTCCATTCTATTTCTTTGAATATTCGTGGAAGTGTGTTTATATCTAGGATCACTTATCATAAATGGTCTCAAATTAATTTGAAATGAAACCAATTGTTCAGTAGTAATAGTATCTGCTATTAAACATCTATACATAGTATTGGTACTGTCCTGATATTTGTGTATCATGAGTATTAATTTCTCAGTATTGAGTATGGTATTGATTAATGTTGATAAACTGAGAGGAAATATTGTTCGAAGTACTTATTAAGTACATTGAATTTCGTTTGAGTTGGTGCAATTATAGATTATAGTGCCATCAAAATTCAAGTTAAATGTACTTTATGCTGTTATGTACAGTAGCTTTTCACTGGAAAGCTTGTTGAACAGGAAAGAGATAATAATATGAAATAATTATTATGGATATTTTGTAATTTTTATTGTAGGTTGGTTGCTCTATTTTAAGTTTCGTCAATATTTGTTTATCTGGATATTTCAAACTGTAATACTTATTTCATATTTACCTAGATTTTATAGTGTGTTATTGATATTATTTTTGGCAGTTAATATTTTTTAATTTAATGACATTTAACATTGTTCTTTGTTTTCAATTAAATGTTCCAAGTTATTGTAGATTTTTATAGGTTTAGATTTCAATTTTAAGCTAATTGTTCTGACCATAGTTATAGTTTGTGTTATAGTATTTGTTGCTATTTTAAATTGATGATTTGAGTTTTAATTTCAAGTAGGAAAGTTCTACATTCTACTTTTAAAACGAAATTTAGTAAATAGTTTTATTTATATTAATTGCTTGCAATTGAATAAGTGTGAGCTAGCTTAGCCTGATGTCAACATAATATAACTACAACAATAATAATGAGCTTATAGGTACTTATAATGCATGAAAGAATATGAAGGAAGTGTACCTTCAGTATTATTTGTTCATTTCAAACAATCATCTTTAAATTCCTTTCATTGTCTATTATTGAGGTTACCATCTAGACATTTTAACAGTTATAAATTGTGAAAAATATTGAATCTTTATTATAATGTAGTAAATTAAAAAGAAATATTTCATACATAGCTTGTAATATTTTTCATGTTAAATCTTATGAATGTTTTTTAGCAACTAAAACTTAATGATATATTTGTTTACAAATATAACATTTGTATTTGAGTGATTATTATAATAATCACGGTTTGATAAAATTTGTTTAAAAGTTTATTTTAATCAAAGCATCGATTTTTTAATTCAAACAATAGACTATTGAATTACTTTCTTTAATTGTTATATTTGTTTTTGTTTTTAGGTGGTACAGATAGCAATAAAGGGAAAAGTAAAAAATGGAAAAAAATCCTGCAATTCCCTCACATATCTCAGTGTGTTGATTTTAAACCACTAATAGGTAAGTTATTAGATTCAAAAGTTCAAAGTTCATCTAAACTTGTATGCCTTTATTATTATCAATTTAAAATTAATCATGTTTCAGATATGAAATACAGCTATATTATAGATCAACAACCAATTGGCCGGTTACTTTTTCTTCAATTTTGTGAAGAAGAACGACAAGAATTTCATAAGTACAATGTATTTTTAGATTCTATTGTAAGTTTAATTAAAATCCATCTCAGTTTTTTTTTATATCTTTTAATATTTATTATTCTGTATTCTTAACAGGAAAAATATGAAATAGAATCTGATGAAAATAGAATAGAACTAGCTAAAATACTTTATGATAGATATATAAGAAGAGACGTATGTATATCAATCATTTGTTTAATTTTGATTTATCTTACATGATTATTAAAAGCTAACTGTTTTTGGTATTAGGCAGTTAATGCAGTGGACGTCCTAAGCGAAGACATGATAGTAAGATGTCGGCACCAGTTAGACTCTGCTCATAGAGAGTTATTTACTGATTGCTCAACTGCCGTGAAATCGTTCTTAGCAGGTCGTCCATTTAGTTTGTTTGAATCTTCAATGTATTTCCATAGGTATTTACAATGGAAGTGGTTAGAAAGGTGTGTATGTATTTAATTTTTATAGTGGAAAGTGTAGTGTTGTAAATACTAAATAGAAGTGCCATTAAGTGGGTATCTGAACTTGATAATAATTTTATTTTGTTTTTTTTTCCAGGCAAACTGTTACATACAAAACATTCCGAATGTATAGAGTACTTGGTAAAGGTGGTTTTGGAGAAGTTTGTGCATGTCAAGTTAGAGCAACTGGTAAGATGTACGCTTGTAAAAAATTGGAAAAGAAACGTATTAAAAAACGAAAAGGTGAAGCAATGGTTTTAATTGAAAAACAAATCTTACAAAAAATTAATTCTAAATTTGTGGTATGTTTATATTTATTTAAAATTTATTTTTTAAAGTTATTTATGCATTTTAAATTAATAGATTAACAACTTTTTAAATTTTGATTTTAGGTTAGTTTAGCTTATGCTTATGAGACTAAAGATGCATTGTGTTTAGTATTGACTATTATGAATGGTGGAGATTTAAAATTTCATATTTATAACATGGGCTCAGAACCTGGTTTTGATATTTCAAGATCACGATTCTATGCCGCTGAGGTAATTTTTTCATTTTTATTTGTACTGAGCAAAATTAAGCATAGTTGGAGTCAAAAAAATATAATAATATAATGGTTAATTTATATCATATTCTCTTCAGTTTATACTTAATATACTAAGTCCTCATTTTTACCACAGGTATTATGTGGCTTAGAACATTTACATGTTCAAGGCATAGTATACAGGGATTGTAAACCAGAAAATATACTTTTGGATGATGCAGGGCATGTTCGCATATCTGACCTTGGTTTAGCAATGGAGATACCTGAAGGTGAATCAGTCAGAGGAAGAGTAGGCACTGTTGGTTATATGGGTAAATAAAAGTTGATTTGTTATCTCTATCACATAATATAATATGTAGTAACTAACCATAACTATTATTTATTATACATTTTGACTTGTAGCACCAGAAGTGATTGATAATGAAAAGTATACATATAGTACAGATTGGTTTAGCTTTGGATGTTTAGTATTCGAGATGATTGAAGGTCAAGCTCCATTTAGAGCTCGAAAAGAAAAAGTAAGAAAAATTGTTTAATTCTTACTATTAAATACTCATAAATATAGATGGTTTAATTAATAAATGTTTTAATAAATTGTTTTAATCTAACAAAAAAAAAAAAAAAAATATTTAAATATTGTATAATATGTTATGGGTCAAGTAGGAAATCGGTCATTGTAAGAAATGTACGGGTAATGTGCAGAATGCCCTAGATGTTAAGCAAAAATATATTCTTCTCATTGTTCAATGTGCAAGTGCACTTGGGCAATGCAAAAATGTGTACTAAATTAAAAATATTTAAAAACTGAAGAAATGTATTTAATAATTAATTAATAATTTTATTTATTTATTAGAACATTAATTTTCCTCGTGATACTTGAGTTTCATAATTTTCCCTCAATCTTATTGGCAATGAAAGCTTATCAACTTTTAAGCCAAAAGGTGTTGGACCTGTAACGGGCCACTGGAAAAATAACAAATGATACACTGCACGTTAATAAGCTTATTACAGCTTATTACTTTCAATCGCCAATAGCAGCACACTTCCTGCAATTCTTTTTCTGATAAATGTCTCCCATCATGCCCTATGTTAATGTGACTTTCTGGTATTGTGGAATAATATGCTCTTCATGAGTTGATTATGTACAAAATACTTCATTCTTGGTACAATTGGTTTTTCTTCATTCAACACATTAGATTTGTTGAATTTCTTTAATAGTTAATGACTTTTTACCATGGTTATGAATTTTATATGCTTTATATTGGCAATTATTTCATAATATTCAATTTTTGATATACTTTAATTGTTCATATTTTTATGCAGTTACATTATATTTTTGTAAAACACATTTTGGTCATTAATTTTTAAGTGACACTGCAATATTTCACTCAAAAAATATGACTACCTAACCAAAAAAATAATAGTAGTTGGTACTTATTGTCTCACATTGCCCTAGCATTGTACATAATGTCTAGAGAATTTAAGGAAATTTAGATTTTGACCACAATTTGTATTGTTATAGAGCAACTGAATATTGCCAGAGCATTTCTTACAACAATTTTCTTATTAGGATCATAACATATATACATTTATAACTATAGTAAGTTGAAAATAAAAATTCGCTTTGGGTATAGTAATAACATCACTGATTGTGTAACTTCAATAGATTTAATAATTAATATATTTATTTTATTGGCGAAGTGAAATTTCAAACTGTTTATTTTTGTGTGGGTCATAGTCTATTAAACTTGGACAGTAGGCATAAAATAAAAAAACTATGAACATCATGTTTTATGTACAGCAATGGTCTTTGATTATAAAACCTGTTCATACTAGCGTGAACAATGTGAGCATAGAATATTTTTTTCAAAGCATACAGTCATTATTATTTTTACTATAAATATTCATATGCTTGACATTTTATGTATGTCTGAACATTATGTGGTTGAGTTAGTGTCATAAGCTTAATGAAAAAAAAAATATATTTGAATCCATCAAATGCTGATACATAATCACTGAATCTCCATGGACTTGTAAAATACATTTTTAAAAATCTTATTTTTATGTATTTGTAGGTTTTAGTAAATAATGTGTCAGAGTCAAATGTTTTATTGGTTTTGTGGTTGTTTCGTAATAATGTATTTACAGCATAAAAATTGCTTATAAAATTTTTTTGGATATTGGCCTATGAGTATCTAATTTTGTATAAAAATTTGTAGCTCTCGTGGTTCAGAGTAATTTAGCGGTTTTTACCATTTAAATATAACATTAATGTCTCCAAACTAATGTTATAATATTCACAATATTTTCTTTCTGGAGTGGCTTATAGTATACACATATTCACCTTAAGATATTTTCCAATTATTAATTACTAATATTTCAACAGGTTAAACGTGAAGTAGTTGATCGGAGAGTAAAAGAAGAACAAGAAAAATACTCTCATAAATTTACTGAAGAAGCAAAACTACTGTGTAAACAAGTATGACCACCAATCATAAATATTCACTATAAAGCCAATTACTAATAAATAGGGCCCAGATTTTTATGCAAATGCATATTCTTCTACATTTGACTTATAGAAATTCTGATTAAATATATTGACGTTTCGTAATACGTAGATTCTGCTATCAATATTTATTTTTGCATATTTGAATGAAAATGCATATTAATTGCATATTTCTATATAATTGCATAAAAGTTGCATTTTTTATTAATAGTTGATGATTTTTTTGATTTTTTATTTCAAGACGAGTTTGATGTCGACATAAAAGTTATTTTAAGTAATTGGGAAATTGCCGTCGCTGATTTTTATCGACAGTCCGCGTGTTCATGTATTTATCTCAGATAACTTATCTGCACCTATTAGGTATACGCACACGCAATATGCACGGCTTGTGTAATGTGTATTTCAATTAGTTAGTGACGGTAATTTGTTGGTGTAACTACACAGTTTTTGTGTTCGTATAAAATAATATTTTTATTTTTCTGTAAAATGCCAAAAGTAAAGAAAGTTCATTGTTACGTGAGAGATTACCCAGGTGTCTTTCGTACAGATGGAGCAATATTATTTTGTACTTTTTGTGAAACCAACGTATCGTGTGATAGAAAATCACAGATTACTCAACATTTAGGAACATCAAAACACATTGAAAACATTAAGTAGAAAGGAATAGGCATAGAATTTGCTAAACTTAAACTAATGCAAGTATTATCGATGAATCCAGGGTATTCCCAAATTATAAAAATTTGTAGAATATTAAGCGGAGAAATAAGCAATGAAAATGAAGGCATTGAAGAGTTGACACCTGAAGACATTTCTTGTTTTAAGTATGCACCTATCGTGTCTTATGACATAGAAAGAAGTTTTTTAAAATACAAATCTATGTTACGTGACAACCGTAGAAATTTCGAATTTGAAAATATAAAAAGACATTTCGTAACCTCCTGTTGGTACTCGTTCCAAAATTAATATTACATTTTTTGTTATTATTTTATTAATTTTGCATTTATTTAATTTATTTAATCTATTTTTTTCACATAATATATTTTTTAATTGTTTGAAGATGTTCATTTTTTTTACGCACAATAAAGAATTTTTTGCATATTTTTGAATTTTTGAGTGCATAAATATGTGCATATTTAACAATAATTTTTGCATAAATATCCGGGCCCTACTAATAAATATTGAAAATAAAATGTTTTTTTTTATATTTTGAAAATATTACTCATTTGCAGAATATGACTTTTTTTTAAATCATTTAGTTTTAATGTTTGATAATTTATTATTTATAATATAGAATATACAGTTTAGTATTCTAAGTAAATTTTTTTATTGTATTTATGGAATACGCCAGCTAATATTTAAAAGTTCTATTAAATTCTGAATTATTTATTTGATGTAAAAATTATATTTTATTCAGAATAAAAAACATGCTATGTAGCTGGTATTGTGCTTAAGTGCTTTACTATACAGCAGACGTACAGATAGTAGACTTGACAGAGGTGATGGACTGCCATTGCCTGACCGCCATCTACAACAACTGGTGCACAGTACGTTTCTTATATTGGATAATGAATACAGTACAGTTGTCTTCATGATTCCAATAGTCATATTAGGAGGTCTCAACAAGACAGTCAGTTCGGCCGCAGCGCTCAACATGAACGCATGTACTTCGCACTGTGTTTGTTCCGTTATCTCTGTTTTACGCTCGTTACTGATTTTATTCAATTGCAATCATAACAATCGGTAGTCACCATAGACCTACAAATGAGCCAATCGGTTCGTTTGGCCAGGGTCGGCGATAATTACGTCTTAAGGTTAGATCCAGATCCGAACTTGAGTCCAGGTTCGCTTCCCAATCTTACCAACGCAAAACACTCAAAGCGCAATTTGTCAAATTCGTCTTTATCACCTACTCTTGGCGATAAAAAATCCAAAATTTTCATCACACCAAACAGATACGCCGTTCTCGCATCCGAAGAAAATGAAACTACTACACCATCTATCACATCCATATCAAACCATGGCAACGCTCACATTCCCGATCAGGGCGAAGTTTCTCCAGCACCGCCAATTTATATCAAAGATATTTTAGATATTTCAAACTACTCTTCATTCAAAAATCTATTGACAAATCTTATCGGTCCGAATGGATTCACATGTAAGTCTGCTACAATATATCTTATTGTTCAGCCCTCGAATTTGTCAAATTTCAACATAATTGTGAAACATCTTAATGACACCGACGCCAAATTCCACACCTTCAAACCCCGTCAATATCGCTCAGTCAGGTTTGTTATCAGAAACTTACACTTCTCTACCACTGAAAAAGATATTGTTTCTGCTCTATCAGAATTGGGACACTCTGTCGTACGTGTTCAAAATATATCAGACAAAAATAAACGCCCCCTACCTCTATTTTTTATAGAAGTTTCCCAAAATACCAACAATGTGGATATCACAAAAATTTCGTTTTTACTTAACACTAAAGTCACTATAGAAAAACCACATAAAAAGAATCGCGGTCCTCCGCAGTGTCATAAATGCCAATCATATGGCCACACACAAAATTATTGTCACCACATTGCGCGCTGCGTTAAATGCGGTGCAAATCATCACACCAAGGAATGTTCCAAAGATCGGAATATCCAGGCAAAATGTGCCCTGTGCTCCGGGGATCACACCGCCAACTACAGGGGCTGCCCTACCTTCATAAGTGCTCAAAAAAACCCAAGACTTTTCAAGGCTTCTACAACCAAAGTTCCGGCGCCAAATCCTCATTCCAGACCAAAATCATACGCTGAAGCTACCCGGACTAAAGATTTTTCCACAGATAATTTCCCCGTCCTATTATCTAACTTTATAACTAACCTTAACTCTCTAATCAGTCCTCTAATTACTCTCCTCTCTTCAGTCCTACACTCATTAATTCCCAAAACTTCCTTATCTCCATAGCTATTTCTGTAAAAATTTTTCTTTATCTAACATAACAGTAATGTATTTTATTCTATGCCTAAATTGTATATTTCTAACTTAATTGCTATTTTATCTCTATTGTATTGGCTACGGCGTACGCTGTGCCGAAACCTTACAAGACTCTTAATCGGTGTTACTATATATATAATGTACAATGTTTAATCTATAATTTTATATATTACGTATAATTGTTGAGCTGTAATAGTATTTGACTAAAAGCTAATAAAAAAAAAAAAAAAAAAACAAGACAGTGTAGATTTCCCATGAAAACATATTTTCAAATCTTAATAATTCCTCTTATTTAAAATTTAAAATTTTAGCTAAACAAAAATTAATATAAAATTTAAAAACATATAAATTAATTAAGTAAAATTTAATTTTCAGTTATTGAAAAAGTCTCCAAAGTCAAGACTTGGTTGTCATTATGGTCGTTACGGTGCCAGGGAAGTGAAACAGCATGAATTTTTTAAGACCATGAATTGGAAAAGACTGGAAGCTGGTGTAGAAGATCCTCCGTTTCTTCCAGATGTATGTCTCATTAAGTTATACTTTTATAAACTTAGCCTCTATAACTCTATTAACAACGGTACATGTTCTGTTGTAGCCCCATGCTGTATATGCCAAGGACGTATTAGATATAGAACAGTTTTCCACTGTCAAAGGAGTGAATTTAGATGCTACAGATGATACATTTTATACAAAATTCAATACAGGCTCAGTGTCTATACCGTGGCAAAATGAAGTATGTTTTTAATGATATCTGGGATTTATGTATTTCTTAAATGTTTTTTTTTTCAAATTTCATACTTTTGACATTAAGAAAACGCTACACGGACATTTGTTGTCTCCATCTTATAAGTACATAATATAGCAAATTGTACGTTCAGCAGATCATGTTTAGATCTGTTAATTTAAAAACTAAAGTGATTTGTCCTCTAGTAAAATTTTAATGTATGATTCTTATCTAAGGCATATCATAGGCATTTTGTTATATTTTAATTTTTAAGAGTTTTAAGTATCATCTTAAATGTACAAACAATTATAAATTTTAAAATACTCATAAGTCGCTTAAAAACTAAAATATAATAAAAAGCCTATGTGATGCCATAGATAATAATCTTACCTTTAAATTTTTTAAAAGGTCAATTTACTCTAATTTTTAAACTAACACAGGTAAACCTGAATTTTTGAGGGTAAAATTTAGTATGTACACACTTGTAAGACAACAAATGTCTGTGTAGCGTCCTCTTAAGCATCCTCCATCACATTTTTTTTCTGGTTGAACTGTAAACTGAAAGAAAATCTGCTTTCACTTTTCTTCTCCAGTTAAAACTCAATTAATCTAATGTATAAATTATTTTTAAAATAAGTTTTCTGAACAAAAAAAAATGTACTACAAGTTGAGCAACTGTAACTAAACTAAACAACAACTAAACTAAGTCAAGTATCAAATAGGATTTTACTAACTTATGCTAGTATTAAATACAAATAAATGATTTCAGGTGCATAATATTTATATAATATATCGTTAAAATGTTTACTGATAGGTTTTTAATGTTATGTATAATATTGTTTGTGTTATATTAGATGATTGAAACTGGTTGCTATAAAGAACTTAATGTATTTGGGCCAAATAAATCAAGGTCGCCCGATTTAGTCTTA
This sequence comes from Nasonovia ribisnigri, assembly GCA_027563435.1. NCBI lineage: Eukaryota > Metazoa > Arthropoda > Insecta > Hemiptera > Aphididae > Nasonovia > Nasonovia ribisnigri. The sequence goes on along the minus strand of JANEHU010005141.1, from coordinate 73,850 downwards.
GATTTAATGCCAGAACCTGAAAAGACTGGTTGTTTTCCATTTAGTAGAAGAGTAAGTTTGCTATCATTAAATATATATCTAGTTTTCAGAAATAAAGATTTTTATTCTTATTATTCCTTCAAAAAATAATTATCAAGCGTACTAATTTTTATATTTTTTTTGTTTTAGAAAACACAATCAGCTAGGTCAAAGCCAGTTCCTATTAAGGATCAATGTTTTCTTAATAAACAAAATAAAATTGCCGACGAAATCCCAAGTTGATGGAATATCACATCTATAGAGTATAGAGTCTAGATGATTTGATGCATTACCACTGATCCTACAATCCTTTAATTTTTTTTTCCTCGCTAAAATCCATAAATTGACAAAATCTGTTTATAATTAATTTTTATTTTCTTACAAAAACTTTAAATTAATAAATAATTAATCAAAGATGTATGACAAAAAAAAAAAGAAAAAAAAACAATGAAAAGTGAAATTTTGCAATAATAAACGAGGTTAAAAGTTTTTTTTATACCCTTTTAATCTAGTACATTCAATCTTCATTGTTTTTTTTCTTTAATAATGTCTACATAATTTATATCTTTTCAAACGTTTTAGTCATCAATCTAAGTCTGATTACAATTTGTCATACACAAAATCTCTATACTGGAATTTGTTTAATGATTTTTTTTTCTTTGATATGTTGTTTTATGTGTTTTGAAATGACAAGTTGTAATTTTGATGGATTTACTGGCTAATAAATTAATCATAAAATTAGTATTTTGAAAATGTATAACATAATTACTTAGGCTGTTGATAAAGTGATATTGTTTAATATTTTTAAGTTTTTAATTAACTTTAATTTTAAACATTGTATAATCAGACTAAAATACGCATAAAGATGGCTGTAATGTGGCCTCTCAATTTTAACCTACTTAAAACGCTACAAAATGTCGATTTCTTTGTCTTCCCATTTGGTTTTAAATTTTATTATAAATAACTAATTTTTAAACCATAATAATGTTACTGTTAACAATCGTTATATAAAGTACAAATTGGAAGAAAACATTTTTCTAGCTACCATGTATAAAGTTTACTTAACATTAAGGTTTTCTTTGAATGGTCAAAATAATGTATTCAAATATTACCAATCTCTTAAGTTAATGTACACGTGTTTCGTTATTCTGTATAGTTACTTTTTTTAGTCTTCCATAAATAATTGATTACAACTTAAAAATAAATTTCATTTATTTTAAATCTAAGTTTGAATATTATAGCAATAATTGCTATAGTATTTTTTACAATTATTGTAAAACTTTTAATTATAACGTGTTAAAGATTAAAAAATCCGGTGTAGCAACAAAAACAATCGCAATAAATATAAAGACGAATATACCTCTAACAGGCAGCTAATTTAGTTAATATTTTGCTGACTCTTGCCACTTTATATAATATATATTTATATATAATATATTGAAACAAAAAAACTTGCCCAAACATAGGTAATAACAATTACCTAACCTTTTAAATTTATCTAGTTAATTTTCAATATTTAAATATTAGATGTCTAAGTAACATAATACTATAAATATATAAATATTAAATAGTGTCTATAGATTCTATAGAAATTATATATATTCTAATAAGGCAGCCCAAAAATGGTTTGCATTAATTTTTTTTGTGCAAATATATTAATTATTATTAAATTATCTATATGTAGGTACACATAATCTATATACATACATCATGTATGTATATAAAAATCAATTTTGAATGACTGAAGTAGTTACTGCTTGTATAGCGTTTATACAACATTTTATACAATTTATTTTCTACATAAAAGAAAAAAAAATTTATAAAAACAAAGGTCCTAGTCCTCATAACAATAATTACCATTAATTTTTTTTTCATGACTATAAAGCTGTGATGCAAAAACTATTCATAACAAACTGTATTAGTTTATTATTATTTATTAATTTTATTTATTTGTTGTCTACATAATTTTAATTGTACAATATAATATATTATAAAAAAATAGTACATTGTTTGTTAAAATTATTTTTCAATTTAAATTTTAGTACTTTATAAAATTCAACCATATATTCGCTTTAAATTTGTAATTTTTTTTTCAATATAGACGTGTATAAAAGCATTAATATGAGTATTTGTTATTATTTTTTTTTGTTTTTGAACAAGTATAATACGATGATAGAAATATTTAAACTATATTACTCAAATAAGATTCTGATAAAATAATTTGAGTACCTGCCTAGGTAATTTGAAAATAACTACAATTAAGTCTAAGTACTTTCAAATAATATAAGTTTTTGAGAAAATGGCATAAATGATAATACTAGATTTTTATGAGATGAGCTTCAATCATTTTTTCAAATGGTTTGTTTGTCAATGCTTTTATAATAATGATTCACTTCTGTCTTTTAGCAATACAATTCATGTTCTTAAATTCACAGTAATCTTAACCTGTTATTATTATTATAGTACTTACCTATACAGCTAATAATTTGAATGTTTTTTAAACCATTATTGGGAGGTACTGAATAATAATTAATTATCGACAGCTAAATGGCTAATCAAAGCTTAGGTTTGGTTCTAAGTCTCAGTCAACAGTCATCTTATACAGAATGATAAATTATAATATTGGATATTATCAATATATGTTTTAAACACATAGTAAATACTGAATGGTAGTCTATTTATCTTCATTTATGTATAATATTTTTGTACGTCTGTGTCTATTTGATCTCCTTAACGACTTGACCGATCCTGATGACATTTTTTGTGTGTTTGATTGGTTCCCTGTATGATTTACATAACAATTGGTACCGGTAGCCCCGACCTAGAGAGGTGCTCCAATATGAGATTTACGATGGGAATTTTTGTTCAAAAAAGAATTAATTAGTAGAAAATAGTTTGTTTTATTTTTGTTTGTAGAATGTAGATGGTTACCACTTGCCATTGGTACTCGGGCAGATGAGGTAAAAGAATGCATAAAATCGACACATTTATGGTTTCGAAGAAAGAAATTATTTCGTTAAATAAATATAAGTTTACGGATCACCGGCGATAAATATTTTTCAAAAAAAAATGTTGATAATATTAATTTTAACTAAGAAACGGATGGAAAATCATATTTCAAGCGGCGTTTATGTTACTTAAATGTTAAAGAAGATGGAGCATTTTTTAATTTCCCAGACTAGGCTTGACAATTCATACATAATATATAGGTAATATGTATTATGACGACCTAGATATCGGCAAAAAAAAAAATCTATCAAAAATATTAATTTTTTTGAAAGACTGTTGATTACCATCTTCATACATTTTTTCTTTGTTTTTGAGGTTGAAGGATTTTTGAGCGTATTTCAAAATTAAGCTAAAAAGTTCACGGCACCAGTGAGTAATATTTTCACAAAAATAAATGTCGAAAATATAATTAGTTTTAAAGAAAGGGATGGAAAATCATATTTAATTTTCTGATATCAACTGTTGATGTACCTATAGTAAAAATGCTCCAATAAGAAAGTGAATCTTATCGGTGCATTAATTAAGTAAAAACACAAAATTCCACGTAGTTTTTGAAAGCGTTGAGAAAAACACAGTAGCTGTTGTGATGGATGTGTTGTATTTGAATTCAATGATAAATCAATCATTGCATACGAAAAACGATTCTGAGCAGAGAATGTTGTGTCAGCACTCAGCATACTTGTATAAATCATTACATTTAATAGTTAAAATAAAAAATAAATACAAACCGAAAATATCTCATGGCGATAAATAGCGTGAATTTTTCCTTTTTGATAAAGGTAGAAAAAGTTGTTGGGAACCTATTATTCAAATTTCTAATGCTATAGGCTTATAGCTATATGAAATGAAAAACTTTTATGAATTTCTAACCGAAAAATAATTAAAGACATTTGAACAATTTCTGATGGCTATAAATAGCTCAAAATTGTTTGAAAATATTATCATGTATGATGGAAAATGTTAACATAAATACTTGGTGAACATTTCAAGAGTACAGTTATTCGTTTTAGAATGTAACAAAATAATATCAAAAATCGAGTAATGGGAATTCGATAATTTACCAAAGAATATCAAATATCGTAACAACTATAAGTTCAAAAGCTCATAAAAAATTAATGTTCCGTTTAAGTATACTATTTTTTTTTATAGGTAGAAAAACTTAATATGTGAAGTCTTCTACTAAAACTTTTAATACTTTCCTATGGAAAGAAAATCTTTTATGAATTTCTAACTGAAAAATAATTTACAAGGTTTTTAAAATTGTTCATGGTTATATAAATTCTCGTTTTTCTTAGATTTTAGATTCTGAGCGGAGTGATAAATGTATTGATTTTACAAGGATGTGTGTTTTTTATTATTATTACTTTTTGTGTTTTTGTACACGATAAGTAGTCGAAATTATGCTTCAATTTTCAAATTCAATATTTTTTCCGGTGCGAAATGAATCTATTTGGTGCAATAGGGAGGTAAAAATGAAAAATTAGTATTTTTCAACACCTATGGTTGTTATAATCATCAGATAAAAAAGTTATTTCACATAAATTAAAAATATTGTACGTTTTATTATTTTTTTTTTTTATCACGTAGTAGCATTAACAGCATCCAAATACTTAAAACGATTCATAATAAAATCATCTGTCATATTATATTATTATTATTACAGACCGTATATATATTATATAACCTGGATATTGTGTACTTTATAAGTTATGCACATAACTTTCAACAATAGGATGATGTCTATAGTTATTATTGTTCTGTCTTACGAACGTCGATAGGTACTTATATAATATAATAATGCAGATAATAGTAATAACTATGTTATCTATAATATGTTGACTTTGGTAAAATTTGTACGCACATCAAATCAAAGGTAGAAATCGGTAAAAAGTAAAAATACACTTAAACTCAAAAAAAAAAAAAAAAAATAACAACAAAAAATGAACGAATAAAAAAACATGTACTGCAGAAGTATGTCTCTTATAATAATTAAAAAAAAAAAAATTATAAAATGTACATAAATTAAAACTTAGCTGAAGGTATATAATGTAATATTATGTTTATTGGTTGTCTCTATTTATATAGTAGGTATATATGTATAATATATGTATATAGTGTATACTGTGTACATATATATTATTGTCATATACAATATACATATATATGTTTTGTCGTTATCACATATTATGCGTTTAATATTAAATATTTATACAGAGTGATTCACCGACCATGTTCATTACCAATTTTGATTTCTTGACGGTTTTTTGTACTATTTAAAATTAGTGTCCTGTTTCGATATAAACTTTTGTAGTTCAAATGAGAATCCCCCTTTTTCGCTTAAAATTATTTAACGGAAAATATTTTAAAAATGTTCATGTATATAGGTACTTAATTAAAAATATGAACGTGTAATGTTTTGGTTATTAAAACGTTTATAGTTAATATAAATGATACACAATAGTCCTTAAAAACGGTTTTACAAAAATTTAAAATAGATGTAAGTAGTATGTATTTGTATGTTCACGGCCAGCTTTTCTACGGTAACTAAAATTTTTCAAGTGGGAATGTCCTGCTAAGAGGACACCGTTTTACCGTGTCACACACTCATTGTCCACTTATTCGTACCATAAAAATATTTGCCATATTATGGCGAACCTATGCACACCAATTTCAGTTTTACAAAGGTTTCGTAAAAAAAATTGGTGTGTATACGCTAAATATTTTTGTGCTAGGTACAATGCTAGGTGGACAATGAGTGTGTAATCTTTGCGTATTGTGTGACACGGTAAATCGATGTCCTCTGAGGGGGACATTCCTGCTTGAACAATTTTAGTTACCGCGGAAAAGCTGGCTGTGAACAAATACAAATACATACTATACTGATGAAATATTAGATCTATATAGTGTTTAAAATACTTGGACTATTTTTTACATTATAATTGCTGATATCAATCACTACAATTTTTACCTCACTATAACCCCTATATCTTCCAAATACATTATCGTGGACTTTTTATCCTTATAGTACAAAAAGTTAAATAACTCAAAACTACTCGTTCGATTTTTTTATTTTGATACGTATACATTTTCAAAAAAATTATCCACTATATAAAATTTACTGTAGCAAACGGTGGTTCTCGTTTGAAAAAATGGAAGTCTCTATATCTATCCACAAGACACTCTTTCAACAGGTAGGTAATACCTGTTAAGAAAAATGAAAAATCTCAAGAATTTGAAAATACGGTTTTCGATTTATTTAAAAATTGTGTTTTCAATATGACTACATCACTGGCGAAAGATGGAATGAGCTTTATTGGTGAATTACCCTATACATATTATAATATGTTAATATTATATATAGGTATACATACATTATAAATATACATAATATTATATATTAGGTTAGGCATATACATATCATGTCATTGGTCGGTGCGCCGATAAAAGGAAGTAGATAGTAGGAATGTTGGCATGCTGTATAGTATTTTTTTTGACAAATTGTTTATTATTTTTCAACGCGGAAATCACCACAACGCGTTTGACGAGAAATGCTCCTCTCAAAAACTCTGATTTCACCGTGTAACCATTACAGGAAAATAAATTACAATGTCGTGTGTAAGCTTTTATTTATTTTTTTCAATCTGTTTCTATATAAATAGTTACTAAAATCATGTTTTGAGTTATATAAATACAATTTAGTAAAATGAAAATAAAATATGATATTGATGTATAATATATATTTGAAAATATTATATGCCTACATCAATAGCAGTAAGTCCAATACATTCTGTCTATAGTAAACTAAACATTGAGAATAAAATCAGAAACATCATAACATAAAGTGCATGAAAAGGATGATGTGTACACAGTACAAGGTAAAATATATTATTTGTTTGAGTAACAGTCGAGAGGAGCATTTTCGGTGTTAAACATGTTGTGTTACTGCTGTGAAAACTTATGATGAACACGCTTTGAACACGTACAAATACATATCATAAGCACTAGGGAATAAGTCATGAATTACTATTTTTCAGAAAACGAAGAAACGTTTCTCGTATGATGACTGCAATGGATTATGGATTTATTCATGGCCAACTGAAAACCAGAAATAATACAACAACCATGGATTTTTTGGTGATAAAAACTAACGTAGTAAAACATTAGGTAGGTATTTCACTGTATTTGTAAGGCATATCTGTCTAAAACAAAGTTTTCTACAACGTATAGCAAATGAGCAAAATAATCGACAAACGGCCAAAATTGACTTGTTTCCATCATAAGGTATAGGTAGGTAAATGCGCACCGATTGCATACTATACGGTACATAAATAGGTATACATGATATTATATAATAGGTACCTATATGTATAATAATAATATGAAATATGTCGATTAATCATAACACACACTTACACACACACACAAACAAACATACACACAAAGGAACTATAAAAACGTAATGATAATATTACATAGTTGGGTTTTGGTATAGGTATATAGGTACTAGCGTGTACTACAGTCTACAATATTTAGTATTTAGGATAACATTACAATAATATTCTACGGTTTATAACATACATACAATATAATATATATTATATAGGTATACTTAAAAATTGTCTAGTTTTCACAATATTATTTAGTATAATTAGATAGGTGTACATACGGAGAGCCACGCGGGGCCGGGGGGGGGGGGGGAGGGAAAAAACGGTGTGTGAAACCGAACAAACAAGGGAGGGACACTATATATAATATGTAATGATATTATGATATATTGTTATACATTTATAATATGTTTTTTCTAGGTAACTTAATATTTTCTATTATACAATTTTTTTAAAAGCACCGGTGTTCACTACATACATACGCACACACACACACACACACACACACACACAAACACACACACACACAAACACACACACACACGCACACGCACACACCCGCGCGTGATTATTTTTATGAAATTCCCTAAGACATTACGTATAATATGACGCACGCATCCCATAGGGATTAAAATTTCCGAAAAAAAACATGGGCAAACCTAGTTTATTTCGGAAAAATTTGAAAAATGTCGGTCGAGTTTAAAGTTTCCTATAAAATGGGTTTTTGGAAAAACACTTTTCTCTTGAAAAATCAAAAAAAATTGTAAAAACTATTTAATACCGACACTCGAGAAGTTTTTAGTCGGTGGAATGATTTTTGAGTAAAAAATAAAAGAGGTAACCGAGCTTAGATTTTATTTGCTACCGTCCAACACCTTTCCTGTATTGGCCATCGGTGTTAAAAATCCAAGGCCAGACATTTGACGGCTTTTCAGTAAGTAGGTAATATTAGACATTCAAAAAAATATGTTGCGGAAAATCCATTGCATAATAATATGAGTAATCCTTATAAACTGAATCACTGAACGCGCATATAGGTAACTGTTATTCGGCGTGCACAGCGTTTTTCGCACAACTGCACTGGGTACAAAGCGACGATATACCATATACCACGTAATACGCGTACTTAGTGTATAAAAAAACATGAATTTATATATTAGGTACATAATCCAATTAATTGACTTGGATGCGCCCAGGTCGAGAGTGTATAATATTATGTACAAAACGCGAAATTTTTTGGGAATTTTTTTTAGTTTAATACTTCGGTATAAATATACAAAATAATCCGTTCAAATACAATTTAACGTCTTATAATAAAAGCGTGCGTGCACCGATGTATTGATATATTGTACACAGACTCGTCAAAAAATCAGACTTTTACAAAATACAATATGTATTATATTTCACACCACAATTATAGTTTTATCGAGTTTTTACAGCATGGGACTAATTATTATTGTTTTTGGAACGTTATTCTTTGCGGTGTACAGATTTCCTATATTTTTCATTCGTAAAAAAATATTCGTAATATTATTATCGAGGAAACAAAACATGTAGAGAATCGAAAAAAAAATAATACAAAAAGTTAAACGATTTGAATAGAAATAATTATTAGGTAGGTATTGCACATTTTTTTTTGTAAAATAAAAATTTTGAAAGTACTTGAACAACTATTGCTTGTGCACAAATCATATAGATACTATTATTTATAATATAGTTTAATAAATATTCCTTGCAAGACCGTTAGGGTAAATATACGTTTCGAACAATGATACTGCGTCGTTTGTAAACTATTCGAAGTATTTCGAACATATTATTATAGGCGTGTTCCAATCGTCCTGAATCATGAGCACCCACATAATGTAATAATAAACATCGTAAAAAAATAATCGATTAAAAATCAATGTAATATCCGAAATGGCATTTGTACGTATTATATATCGTATTATCGTATAAATAGCAAAGTATAATAATATAATATATTGTATTGGTTGTGAATATTTGTAGTGCACGGAAACGGAAGCAAAAAATTATTACCCATACGTATACTGTGGTCGAAAAGAAAATCTCTACTTGCAGAAAAATATTATGTTATACAGTTTATCATGTACTCATATATTTACGGTACATCCGGACATCCGGTAAGTATCAATCTATAATCTATATCATGTTAGACGTGAAAACTCGGACATATTCTGTCGTTATATTGTTATATACAGGATCGTATATACATTATATGGGGCACGCATATAAGGAGAAATATTAAAAATTATCATCTTTAATAAACAAAATATTGTCAATTCATCGCGTTAAGACGAAATTATAAAAGTGTTTGACATCGATAATTATAAGAAATCATAAAGGTATATATGTGGATATTATAATGTTGATATGAATTTTTTTTTTTACTGGTGGGGAAAATGTTTTTTAACTCTTCCTCCCATAAAATTTGTTGCATTATACATATAATATGTACTTATCGTAATATTATTGTAGTTGACGGCGGACAGGTAGGTAAGAGTGATCTGTGCCAGTGGGACGTAGAGACGACCCGCGGAAGGTTCGTATGTATATTGCATATTAAATTAAATATAATAAATAGGAGTGTGTTATAATAATACAATAGTATAGATGAAAATTAATAAAAATGGATAGAAATCATCGAAATGAAAAAAATCGACCGGAGATATGTAACGGCGTGATATGTGGCGTTAAATGTACAGGAGGCGATAACCGCGAAAAAGGGTTTGCGGGGACAATAACGATAAGGACGCGACGTCGCTATAGCTCACTATAAATTGGGTATATATTTTATATTATATATTTACATCTATGTTACCAACATAATATTGGTTGTACGGGTATCGTTAGGTGTACGTCAACACGTTTGTGTGACCAGAGTCGGAGTAACCGCGACAAACGCGTGGTCATTATAATGGTAGGTATATCGTAATATATATGTGTCGACATGTGGTCGATTATTATTCGAGTAGTTAGGTAATATTATTATTATTATTATTGTATACAACAACGATTATTCCATCCGACAATACAACAGAAACGGACGGAGTTTCAGGCAGCAACATTTCGTAGGTATATGTATTACCTATATAATTATTATGTCAATCGTCTACACTAAAGAATATATGATAATAACTATGACTGAAAACGTGTCCTTTTCTAGATAAATATATACTATGCAATATCCGCTGAGAATCTTTCACATCAAAAGTCAATATCAATACTCCGCGGTCGTCATGAACGAGCTACACAGAAAGTTTCATTTTTTCAAATTTTCATTTCTGTTCATAAACAGAAGCACATAAGAAAAAACTGTGAAATTATCTATGAAAATCGACGGACACCTGTTTCGTACTGTCTATGATCTATCGATCAACAGGAGGATCCAACTCAGAAATCGTGATATTTAAGGATTATAGTATATAATTTATAGTTGTATATAGTTATTTTTAGGATCGAATTGATATCGGTTAAGGACAATATTATGTAATTGTCTGTATTGAGATGAATTTAATTTAAACTCTGAACTAGGTATTCATTTCCTGTATATCTATGAGATAACAAAAATTGGACCCGACGCGTGAACTCTATATATATCTATATAGATTGGTCCAGACACAATCTTTTCATATTCAAACACTGACAACCGTTAAAACACCACAAACACTATTTGTTATCGATCCATTGGCGGAAATCAGTGGTGGTGGTGGTGGAGGGCAGTTGCTTAGGTGGCATAGTACCTCCCTAAAAGTCGTCCTGGTCTCCTTTAAAACAAAATAGAAAAATAACTTTGAGATTTTAGATTTAAGAATTTATAAATAATAGGCGTGACTGAAAATATAATAATTATTTCGACAGAAAAAAAAAATTATTATTTCCATGAACAGATTGTCTGATCACGACCACACCCTATAGTGTTCTCTAATTATACCTAGGATATCCCACCGTTAATTCAAACCTAACCTAACCTAGCCTAACCTAACCTAACCAATTGGTCGTATTAAAAAATTAATGACTTATTTATGTATTTTAATTTAATATTTTGTGAATTTTCAAGTACTAAATAATTTATATTTTTCTTGATTTTTAATACCACTATTAACAGAAAGAAAACTATAGAAGTTTTCAATATAATTCACTATAAAATGAGTTTTTGGACATAGACTTCTTTTTTCTTTGGTATTTATTGTAACTTGTAAGTTGTTATACACCCTTCCCCTTTTTAATAATTTTAACAGATTTCCGCCCATGTTTCGATCACAACAACTCACAACAACGGCATATGACAAACATGCGCACACACCCATTCACATACACAAACACATATACACAAACACACACACACACATACACACACACACAATATTTATATATTTATCACAACAATCTATTTATTATTCGACGATTCGATGTATGATCATCAGACGTAGCTCTCGTGCGGCGACGGCTGATGGAGTTTCAGTATGCCCGCCGTGCTGATGTTCAACCGCTTGATGATGTGCCGGCCACCGCCGCCAGTCGTCCGGCCGCTCCGCTCGACCCCCGATACGACGGTGACGCCGTTGCGCTGCATCCGAGCGTAAATGTTGGCCGTGGCCGCCGACGTCCTCCGGTCGCTGCCGCCGCCCTCTTCGCTCTTGACGCTTGACGTGGCGGTGGTGGTGGTGGTGGTGGTGCCACCGGTGGCCGAGCCGCCCGCGTGCGCCGACGTCGTGGTCACCGTGCCCTTGCGGCCCAGGTGACGGTTGGCCCACGGGCCGCGACGCAAGCCGCACAGCCGCCGGAACCCGTCCCGGAACTTGGACGACATGAGGTTGTACAGGATGGGGTTGAGCGCCGAGTTGATGTACAGCATAATCCGGCTGAAGAACAGCAGCAAGTAGAAGTTCTTGACGCCGATCATCTCCATGATGTTGTAGTCGGGCGGCGCCAGGATGATCCACAGGATGAGCGCCCGAAACGGCAGCAAGCACATGAAGAAGGACACGACCACTGTGCCCAGCATGAGCACCACTTGACGGCGGTACCGGAGCGCCGCCCGGTTGGTGTTGGGCGCCACCGTTCCCGGGTTGGCCATCAGGTGCCGGGCGATGATCACGTACAGTATGGACAGCACGAACAGTGGCACCACGAAGAACGCCGATATCGTGCCGACGAAGAACAGCACCGGCCACACGGTGAACGCCTCGGTACGGCACACCGGCACCAGCGTACCGTCCACGTACTCTTCCCAGTGGTAGTCGGGCAGTCTGAGCATCGGGCTGCGGACACAAAGAAAAAACACGCGTGCGCGCGCGCACGACCGACGTGGCACGCGCGCGTGCGCGTCAATGATTAGTAAATTGTGTCGCATAAAATGTCGTATAAGCTGCAGCAGTGCACATAATATATACAATGCACATGTCTTGCAGTTATGTCATAGTATTTGGGTGTCACTGGGTAATATTATATTGTCGTCTGAATGGTTATTTTAAGCTGTATCAGACGACGTAATATTATATTATAGTTTATAATACAGCGAAACCTCTAAATACCGGACACTCACACTCGCTGGGATTTTGTCAGCTATTCAGAGATGTCCGTCAGGGGAGGTTTCGCTGTATTATATTCGGACGTTTTCATAGATAATATATATTATGACATGATACGTTTTATTATGTTTTTTATAATATGCACGTCGAACAGTAATTATTTTAACACACTGCACTCATATTTTGTTTAGATTTCAATATCTCTAAAAACACACCTGGAGCTTATTATTCTTGTGTTTTTTTTCATTTAATTCAGTTTTTAATATTAGGATTAGGTATGAGTATTTTTCCTATTGGAGATATATTTTTTACTCTTAGTGATATTATTATTTTCAATAGTTTTTTTTTAGTTATGTTCCTAATTAATATTTGATTTCAATAAAAAAAAATTCAATAAAATTGAATTTAATACAATATTCTTGTAAATAAATATTGAATACATCGAGTCAATAGTTGGTTTTCTTAAATATTCTAAATTTTGAAATGAAGAATATTGCAGTGACTATTCGTAGGTCATTCTTTGCAGGTTAGGGGAATCCATACTTAAATCTATATTAATGTGAAGTAAGTTTTGAAGTAAATGCTCGTAAATTAGAAATTATATTGATTCAACGACCGATTTCGTGTTTATATATACGCTCGAGTATAGGTGCAACACGTGGTTTTTGGAAAAATATTCTGCTCTACACAGTTCACAATGTGTTATTGTGTTTGGGAAGCGTACGTTCATTATGTTATTGATCGGGAGAAGACGATATAAATAATTACGTATTTAGTTACAAAAACGGTGGATCGAAATTTGAGTATTGCAGTGCGTTAAAAGAACCATTCGCAAAGTATACAACATACACTATACAGTACGCGTGTTTCCTTATAAACGTAATACAAAATATTTCTATTCAGTGACAGGATTTAAATGGAGTTTTCAAGAAAAGTTAGGGGATACGGAAATAATACACACTTTTGACGATTTTTAGGTTTTTAGCCATTTCATTGAGTGCACGCACAATACAAATTGCATTTTGTTAATATAATAGCTACCCGTATTTTAAACAGATTTGGATAGTTTAGATTTTTTTAAGTAGTTTTGATTTATAGATCTTACACCAAAATCTCCTTCATAAAAAGTTCGGATAAAAATACTCAAAATCGTATGGAAAATTGCCTAACCTAACCATATGGATTATCGTTGAAAAATGTAATAATTTAATTATTTGATAATTAAAACTTTAACTCGTTGTAATTTGTAACTTTGTCAATTTTCGGTCATGGTTAAAACTTAAAAGGTCCAAATTGCTTGAACAAATTAGATCTATCCAAAAATTTAGTGTAGAAAATACGCGTTGATGTTTAAAAATGCACGTGTACGATGAAATCACTAAAAGTTTGTATTTCGTAAAAAATGCGTACCTATTTCAGAATTCTCTCACTCCTCCCGAAAACCCCATTTCAATTCGAGGTCGCTGGACAAAAATATTTTATTTAAAGGAAACACACTTACTCTCTGTATAATTAAAACGCATAAGAGCAAGGGTAGGCGTATGGACCTGTTGTGCATGTATATAAATTATAATATAATAAAATATATTTATGTATATTATATAACTGCAGCGGATAATGATAATACATACCAATTTCGCTCTCGTTAAAACTTATATTTTTTGGCGGGTTCAATATAGTATCATATAATATTAAAAAGAAGTGTGTCACGCTAGCCGCGTGCTATCATCACCGTGGGCCCAATTTCGTACAATCACGAAATCCTCACGTCCAGATGATCATGATCAGCTCTTGATTTATGTAATTTGAGGCCCCGAGCGATACAAAAATATATGGGAATCTTCCTACTGTATGCATAAAATATTTTGACGTAACTACGAAATATTTAAATATAATAAAAAAGTAATGGTATGATATATTACATTTGTGTTTGATATGGAAACATTTTATTTTTAAGAAGTAAAAAATAACGATTGAGAAGAAATCAGAAAAACCAATTCGTCGAAACTATCACCATGTATATGTTTTTTTTTTGTATGTTAGTTTTCTTTTGAACAGCTCGTAAGTATTTTATTGACATGCGTTTAATGTCTGCATAAAGATGTACCTCTATCGATTACGTCAACCCAAGAAAATAACTAGTCCCAAAGATCGCTTGGCAAAATAGATATTATATATAATAATATATTTTGTAGGGTTTAAATCCCATGAGTCTATAATATTATGATCGTAAAAATATGCATATGACTGCAGGATTCGTCGTTACTTAATAGTGTTAGGGTCCTAACCGCATATATGTCATGCTGAACACACTTTATCAACGACCGCGACGATTGGTATGTATTATATTTATCATGAAAATATTGTTGCAGGCAATCTATAAGCTCCGAGTGACAGCCGCCGCCGTGTGACAACAATTATTATAAAATAATATACAATACATATTACATTGTGTTATATGCCGAAACGATCGAAATACGTCGAGTCGTTCGACTATAAGACGTGAATATTATATATATACTATTATACATAGTATGCAAATTATTTGCAGCGACCGTCTCTCGGAGAGCTTCTTTGCAAAACAAGACGAAAATGTATTAATATTATAATAGGTAATATATATATATATATTATATATGGAAGTATGAAAATATGTATAGTAAAATATAATGTTTTAATAATATAATATATTATAACGACAACAAGCGATAAGAACCCAAAACCGTTTGATCGCTCATGATGCGGCTAAAGGCAATTTTAGCAATATACGACAGTTGTACAGTATATTATATATATATATATATATATATATATGACACGGACGTAAACTTACCGTGGTTCGGTTAAAGGAATTATTAGTATGTGTTGATGGTCGGAGGGGGATAAATACGCGAAGCAAGTATCGTCTCGACTTCGATATAGGTACTCTTATATTAACATCCGGCCCAGGGTTTGACCGACTGACCGGAAGTTCAGGACACTGAGACGATTTCCGATCAGCCATGGACAGTGTCTATTGTGAATCAAAACAATTTTAGTGCGTACAGTAGTAAAAAAAATGGAGAGGGGTTTGTTTACACGACCATGTCATACATATATATTTTTTATACGCAAAAGTATTTTTTGTCTAATGACGATCGCGTCACTGTATACAATTCAATTGTGAAACAATTGTCGTTTAAATGTCTGAAATGATACGGACGTCACAAAAACAGTACAAAAGACGAGTACACATCACTGTGTTATATTAAAAACGAGCTGCAGTTTTAATTTTAACGACAGTATTTACGCGCAAACGAAACAAAACTGATGTATACAGCACTCGCCAATTTAGCAATAGTATTATTTTCCGCAGCTTATGTATAATAATATATAATATATTATGTATAATAATTTATATACTCGTTACGTATTTATTATATAAACGGAAAACGCCATCGATTAAATTAATATCATTATTATTATTATTATATGGATACCGTGAATCGTGATCTATTATATTTTAATTTATTGCCGATGTAAGTATATTACGTCTTAATGTCGTATAATGATATTAAACGCATAGCACGCGTATTATAATGTGATGTTAATAAAACAATATGAGAACCATAATAGCGCAATATGAACGGCGCTAAGCAATCGCCTCCGGAAAACCGATGAGCCAATTTACGAGTACAAAAAAAAAATAATAATAAATAACAACACATACAAAAGCGTCTATATATTATATTTATATGCAGGCTACGAAATAATAATAACGTAATTTAAGCGTAGTTATTTTATAATATAGTAAATTTTGTTGTAATATAATAATGATAATAATAATAATAATATGACTCTTAATCGTGTCGCTTTTGCAATATTTCATTCACTCGTAATACGACGCACTATATATCATAATAATAATCAAAGCTTGCCCAAGCCACAATAATACGATAGTATCAGCTGCCATGTGAAATAATAATATATAAACATATATAAACGAACACATATTATAATAAATTATATAGTTGTATAGCTTATATGATATTAGAGATTTGAAAGAAGAAATATTTGCAACCTTAGTTCATGAAAGAAAGAAACAGAGAAGAACGCGATTCAATCGACCGTGATGATTAAACAAAATAATCTTAATACAGATCGTCAGCAGACGAGGCGCGTGTGACTCTCGAACCGATTTTTCCGACCACCGACCAATGTTATGATTTTCCGCGTAAGTTCGACACTGTCCGTAATAAAATACGTAAATCGTACAAATTTTGTTGAAATCGCAATGGTCGTTTAAAAATCGATACGGTTCACACGTTTATCGGATGTATATTGACGTATCGTGTATGTCATTAATAGGCGTTAAACGTATATAATATAGTTGATGATATTTCCGTTTCGGATACTCGTGTGATATTATATATTTTATACAATGAAAAATAGTGGTATTATATATATAGGTAATAAATTATGACATGCACGTCGTCAAAAGAGTATTAGTTTGGCGTAACGCATACAATACATTCACGTAGGCCAAGTATAATGTTTGTTTCGTAGTCGAAATATATAATAAGCTTAGAAAGCAGTGGCGGATCTACGGAGGGTGGTACGGATGAGGGCATATCTCCTTCAAGTCCTCCCGTGGGCTAAACAAACTGGGCACGCTCGCAAAGGAAATTAAATTTTGTCTAAACTCTTTAATAACATATTGTTATATAATGTAAACATTACATATTATAATATTTACATAAAAATTGTGCATCCCCTCCATGAGAAAATACTAAATCCGCCACTGTTAGGAAGTCTATATATAATATAATATGACAACAACACATATCGCATGGCGAAAGCGCCGCAGAATATATATAGATATACGCAAGTATATTCTAGCCAAAGCAGCTAGTAGTTTTAATATTCGAATAATAAAAAAAAAGCCTAAATGTTATGACAGTGCTAGTATAAGATGTACATAAATAATTAGTAAAAAAAAATAATAATAATAATTAAATACTACCGTTTTATATTTTTTTTTAGATCCTTCGCTGGCTTTAGACTCTTCGGTGCGTTGAGCTATATAATATTATAACATAGTACATGTGTCATTCTCTCTCTCTCACCCTCTCTCTTTCTTTTTCTGTATATTATTATGATATTATATTATATCAATAAAATATAAAGAACGTGTAAGACGTAGGTACGTGTGGAATGTGCGGAAATGCAAATTACTGCAAAATACAATATGTGCGAAACAGAACGATTAAACATACCTAGTATTCTAAATATGTCGAATGTGTGCAGGATACTAAAAAGTATACTAAGTACGTGGAGTGTGTACAAATATAATATATTATATTGTTGAAAAAATTGTTTTAAATGGGCGTGCAGATCCGTAGGTCATATTATATAAATTATTATTATCAGGTCTATATAATGTGCGTGTAGTCGTCTTATAATAAACTAATTTATAATCTCAAAGCTATACGCGTCTACGTGATATGTAGTAAATATTAGGTCTCGGCCCTCAGTCTTACAATTTAGAAATTATAATACGAAGAGAGGAGTATGTATACTCTACAAGAAAAAGTATCGAGGGGTGTTTTTAATTTTTGAAAATCTGCAGATATTGAAAATTATACCTAACTATTATTTTTTTTCAATATAGGTACCACGTTTCATGAAAAAAAAGTGTATAATACTTATAATATCGACAACATATAGGTATGATACAAATAAAAATCACAAAACTAAATTTACACTGCAGAGAATAAAATAGGTAGGTACCTAGTAATTGTTGATAACCCTAAAATAACCAAAACAATTTCGGAGGGAAGTTTGAACTTTTGAAAACCTAAGACCTATACGTAGGTGCTTACGACATGCGCATAACCGAATGTCCGAACACACAATAACCGGCTTTACGCTGTACAATTGTATGGTACCTACGTGAGACCTCATACTATCAGTCATGGTCATCGAATTAGTAATATAAAGGTTTCAATAGGGCAGATATTCACATACTTAGCACTCTCCCGCCACTCGCAAGGGTCGCCAAAGTTGCATTAAACGTTTCGTGGAATTCACCAATATATAAGTGCATTCTATACATTGAAATTATTTGTCTAATATAAATCAGACTATATATATTATGTATAACCAGTTCCTCCATCCAAAAAACAAATTCCTGTAAGATTTCACACATACGGACAAGCATCACTGCATAATACAGTAAAACCTCCTTATAACGGACCCTCTATAAGACGGAATTCTCCTAAAAACGGAAAATAACAACCGTCCCAAATAACCTATATTCTGTATATTTTAGTCTTCCTATAACGGAAATTCCTTTAACGGAAAACAACAGTTGATACCGTGTGATTCCGTTATAAGGAGGTTTTACTGTATATATTATGGGCTTACCCAGACACGCAGAACGCACTATATGCTCGTTCCTCATCTTCAGTTTTTTCGTATGAAATGTCACAGTAATAGATAGGTATGACATAGATATTATGTACCAAATAATTATTATTACTGTAACTCTGTAGACCATAAATAATGAATTAAAATTGTCCTTATAACACAATACAGTAGACTCCTTGGGTTAAAAAAAAATTCTCCTTCATACGCCATAACACTTTACTGGTTTTTGATTAATTCGAAAATTTTCCTTCTTGAACTTTGACTCTTCGAGAGTAGAATGTGGGTATAATCATTGATATGATAACAGCAGCAGTGGTGCAACCGGGGTTAATTTTCGAGGGTGGGTATAGTGACTAGTGGATTACTGTAACCCTCAAATCTCCGATGGTTGTGCCACTGAACAGCAGTAATACGCGTTATTATCATGACGCGTATAACTGATTATAATTTTGTACGGAGAACAACCTCACCCACTTGTTGAATTGTGATTTAGGCATAATAATATATTATTATTAAATAAACGTGAAAATAAAAAGAATGCAGCACATTTTTTTACATATTATGTTTATATAGCTCGTATGTATAATAATATAATAATTTTGATTTATTTTAATCTCAGATGCAGTAAACGTGTGCAGGCACGGATAATATAATATATTATAGGCACTTGCGTAATATTTAATAATAATAATAATAATAATGACGTGTAAATAAATAATGTGATAGCAATTACGAACATAATATACAATGATAACTTTATAATTTATACAGATTTTTCCAATGTATATAAATTATAAATTAAATAATACATATCAGCTACACAATTTAAACAATTTATACCTACGCCTAACAGTAAATTATAATAAATATAAATGGTACAATATATTATTATATTTTCGTTGTGCACAAAAATGGTATACAAAAAAAAATAAAAATAGTTGTACTTATACAATTAAAATATAATATAATAATACAATAAATATATAATGTTGAGTAGTTACAATAATAATATTGTAACAGTGCTTATAAGTAAAAAATAAAAATATATTATAGGCATATAAATAATTATTATCGTAGTAAACGGTGGGTGGCGGCGGTATAATACATAATAGGTAATCAGTAACATAATATCGAAAATGCGTATATTATATAATATTTAAGTATAGTAATAATAATAATAAATAATAGAAAACTTGCTTAGTGACTAGTCGAGTTAATTCGCGATTTCTGATGAATCGTAAATACATATTATATTTTAATAACAATAATAATACCTCTACTGCATCGGTGACATACGTTTGTGCAGTGATGATATAATAATATTATAATATATGTTACGACGGTCTCGCGTTAACGGGAACATGAATGACCGATTGAAAGTATTAAAATATTTGAAATTCAAAATAAATTCATAATCAGCCGTCATCATTCTATATAGGCCTGATTACCCCGTAGCTGATATCAATGAAATTGAAAAATGCAGCAACATATTGATTTGCTTAAAAAACGTATATACCTATTTTAAAATTTTAGATTCATCAATCTTCCCGTCTACCGCAGCTAAATATCTTCAAACAAAAGTGATTCTTTTTTTTTCATAAAGTATGTCCAGAAAAAGTCGACAGGCATTTAGTTTTTTAATATCGAGTCGTACATTATTATACTGTTATTTCTCGAACGACCTATATTTTTGAAGTCTATGATTTATAATAATATTATATTAGACATAGAGAACCATCCGACTATATAGTGCAGTCGTTCGCTTCACACAAATAAACGCCCGGCAATGTCAGCGTTAATAATAATATTATTGTTTTGATTAGATGAAAACACCATAACAGGTGTCTATAGGTATGTTGCAACGTTGAAATGTCGCTTCAGTATATCTAGAGTGATAAGAGTGATAAGCTTGCAATGATTTCAATGGTATGCGCATTATTTTTGGGTGTTATAATAGAATAATGCATTCCAAGTACATAGTTAAATGTAACAGAGAAACAGATAGGTACTTCAAAGGTGAAACTTTTATATTTTTCGAATTTTTTCCTTTGTAGAGCATTTTTTTTAGCATTTACAGGTTATTTTAATTATTAATTCATTGTAGAATATTTTAGTGTAAATTATTAAATTAAAAACATTATGTCAATAAATATAGTTTTCATAATATTTGCTTAAACAGTTACACCGAGATCGCTTTTATTTCGCAAATATACTATTTATTTATTGCGCGTTTCACAGCTTAGTATTTTGTTTTTGTATTATTGTTAGCTTAATTTATTATTGAGATAAAGAAGTGATAAAAACGCTGAAAGTTTAATCGTCGACTTACTATTGCTTACGTGCCTATATCAAAAAGATTTTGGTAATCTTTTAAGGGCATTATTATTGTATTGTAAAGGCATTTTTTTTTTCGGAAAAGCATTATTTAATAGTTTATAGGTCATTCATTTAAATCCCACCCCTATAGTGACAAGTCATCATACTATCAGAAATCGCACGTTTAGGACAAATATATATCTATTATAAAATCAACAAACGTATCTACGTCTTACAATCTTATGATATATTGTGTATGAGAAGAGGACCAGTCGTCTATCACTTATTATACTATACTATGTACATAATTTATTATTTAGCTGTACAGGAATGTCAAGTGGGCCCACAAAACGCGACCGTCGCATAATAGGTACTCTGGTCTAGTGGATTAACGGGAAGACGCGTCGTATACGGATCAATAGTGAACGGACATAGGTAATAATATTATAATAATAGTTACGCGCGAAAATATGATTTTTATAATATATTTATACTATATCATATATAGTACGAACGTGAAAAAATGTGCATGGCCGAGCGTAATGTGTTTGTCGTGCACTTTTTCAATCAAATCGTTGAACGTTAAATCGTTTAGAGGGGCTGATACCTAATATTGTTATGATATAGGTTTATAATATTTAATAATATTATATTTTAAGAGTGCGGTGCGGTGCGTTTTTTTTAAACGAGGTTAGTGTCGGTGTTTGACTTTGTGCTGGTAGCTAAAAAACACGCGATAAGCGGAACAAATAATTATTAAAACGTGAAACGTGTGAAGACAACACGGCACGCGTTTCATATTGTAATTAAACAATTTACAAGCGATCGCTGTTGGCTTAACAAATAACGACGAGTGATATAATAGTATATACATTTAAACTATAATTTTCTGCTGAAAAATAATGTATAGGTAGGGCCTTTTAATTAAATTTTTTAAAATGCGACTTCGCCCGGCGAAATAAAATTAGTACAACATTCTAAGACAGAAACTGATTGAGATTTTAATATTGTACAGGTCAACATATATGGCTGAGTTGGCGGCAGTAGTGATGTTTCAGTTTAAACGATTTAGATATTATTATACAGGACGATTCCTCAAGCATAAAGGACCCCCCCCCCCCGATTTTCTCTCTAATAAAATTAATTAATTCAATATCTAGTTAATGTAATTTTTATAAATCATATTTTCAGTAATAGTTTTTCTGTAATTTAAAGATTGTGATTGTCTAATGGCATCTGGTACAAACTTCTATTTTTTACAAATGAGACTTGAATAATTAAATTGTGTAAGAAATTGAAGTGATTAAAAAGATGTTCTTAGGTGTAATTCAAATTTAAAAAATAAGAACTTAAATAAATGCAATAAGTATTAAAAGATACAGAAAAGGGTTAGCATGCTTGGCGAATCACTCTGTATAAGTATGTATATGAGAGAGAGAGAGAGAATGAGGGAATGTGGCTGAACAGTTTTTGTAGTTTATTTAAATTTGTTGAAGCCATGTAATACTCGTGGGCAGCTATATTCAAATAGATTTTTCAAAATTATCTTCTCTACTATATATGATCAGACGGCCGTATCAAACTTTATTGCTTTTGGCTGTTATTGAAAATGCGATAAAAGTACAAAATATTTCGGCTACCACCGTCTATCAATGAACGTCGCAAGCTTTCGCAGACCTAATACGGGTGGACGGAATAGTAGGCAATTAAAATGATAATTATACGGTAGGTAGATGCTGAAAGGATTTCAAAGTGTCATCGTTATAAAAATATTATCATTTATGATGTGACGAGAAACAAACGAAGACAAATTTTATATTTAAAAAAAAACAAAAAATTAAAACGAGTAGGTACCTTAACTGTATTTTTATTTATTTTTATTTTTATATCTTGAAATTAAGGTTTCAACAACTGAGATCATTTGCCTGCTACTGTTGGTGTTAACACGTGTGTGAATTTATTACTAAAAATCTCGGGTGGTCACCCATCCGAGAATTAGTGACATCAGCTGGTGATCAGAGCACATTCGTGGCTGAATGCAAATACCGCGCCACACCAACCCTCCTTAATTGTATTATTAGGTACCTAGTTATTACGAGTTTAAGACTATTATTATGCAACCAAAAAGCATAATATACATAAACATCATACGGAGTTAAAATGCAATAAGAAAAATATTTTCTCGAACGCTCCTGAGGTTATCAGTCCCCTATTTCACTCATAATTGTTCTTTCGTGTATCTACAATGATTGTTGGTTTTATTAAACTCAAACTGATTATGCAGCAGGAGTAATCACTCAAGTTTTTTAGAATTTATTTTTAAAATAATGTAAGTTGGTTAGTTGTTCACGCGATCACTTCATAGAATTTTTTTTTTCAGTCAAAATATTTACCTACTAATATTACTGAGAAAATATTGCATAATATTTTTAATGGATATTTTAGAAAAAAGGTCGTGTTCAGTAAAATGTTTTAATTTAAAACCTAAGTCGCTTCCGATTCCCACAATTGGTAAATGTACGGTATCAACATTTAAATGTATATTGAAAAAGGTATTATAATTTATATCTGAAAAAAATTCTTTAAAATAAAAATTGTTCATTATAAAAGAATTTCGCCAGGCGAGTGAATACATAAATTTTCTATTCGTACTTATTTATTATTGTTGTTATTATTATTTTTACGGTGCGTTAGAAGATCGAAAGTGCCAAAAAGTTTTCGGAGCAGTTACCATACGTGGACACATCATATACATAAATTTATATATTAAAAAACGAGGCAGACACGTGTGTCGTACTTATTGTCGCACGATAAATCAAATAATGTAGGTTATGAAATATTAAAGTAAAAACAATTCTGCGACCGATAGCGAAGGAGTTCGAAGGCTGCGCCAGACTGTACATATATATTTTATCGTCGTGCTTATTCGTAAATACTGCGTGGATGATGGTGATGATAATGATAATAATATTATAATATTGTTTAAGACAAAGTTTTCTATGGATTTGTTGGAATACTCGACCAAAATCATTCATAGAGTTTTATCGCCGACAGTCGAGTATAATACAATATATAATAATTTTTCGTCAAAACGATGCATATTATAATAATAATATATTTTTTACTAGCCCGAAATAGTTACGAGCTCTGAGGGCGGAGAAATGTGCCCCGGCCTCAGGCCCCCACTCTTTCTAAAGTCCCACGCCTTACGTAGTATTCATATTGTATATAAACTAGACGTAGGTTCTTTGATGCACTACTTATTTAAACATCAAAGTACGGTTGGTTTTCAACTAATAACTTGTAAGTAATAAGTAATAACCAATAGGTAATCCAGATAGTGTAACAAATTCATGAAATCAGGGAGACTTATTCATTAAACAATTATATTTAAGCCATTTTAAGCTATTATCAAGGAGCCTTAGTATTAACCAAACTATGTGCCAATATCCATTTTATGTACTTCGTTAAATGTTTAGGAAGAGAAACCTTTCATATAAAAAAATGATTTCACACCAGGCCCTGCAAATCCTTGAGTCGGCACTGCATCTACATGTACATACGACGGATTCATCATCTATAATATAGATTTTATATACTATAAGCTATCACAAGACTTAAATCGAATGGACTCTTTTTCAGAAGATTTGCCATATAGGTGGTAGGTACTATTGAAACGTGATTTTCGAAAATCTCTACTGACATTTTATAGAGATCCGCTTGGTTATTATAATGTTTGTGGAATTTTCGATTTATTCAAACTATAAAAAAAATGCATACATATGATTTCAATCGACTGATATTGTTGGTTAGCCGTTAAATATAATATTCTAGTGCTGTATGTCTTTGAGAATTTTTGACAGGGACACAACCGTGGAGGGTTATAATATTGTACCTTTGTCGTGTGCTGCTTTGGCGGGCGAACGAGAATCGCGATCTGACCTTTATACTTTTATTATTTAATAGAGTCGGATGAAACCTTCAGCGAACGACGAACACCGCAACAATTGTGAAATTACGGGTCTGTATGTCTATTCTATGAATGTTAGTCTTAACGGTTTCAACTTTAACATTGCGAACTTGTACGTAACATATAATATTATTATCATAACGAAAGCGGTTTTGAGATTTAGTAAAACGGCTTTAATGTGTGCGAAAACGGCGTTAGCCACATTTCGAAACGCATTATGTAGATATAGGTATCTAAACAAGCACGCGTGACGTGTGCAACGGTCCATTGGACCCCATAGGGTTTTAATCTTTTTAAAAATTAAATAAAAACGAACGAGTAAAAAATCAAAAAGACTAAATGCTATTTAATAATAATAATAATACGATAACGACGATTCGACTAGAGATGCGACTCGATGTCGGGACGAGACAATTGTGCGGCCAAGCCACAACGACAATAACTTAATATTATTACAAGTAAATTTATAATATAAACATAGTATATAGGTTTTAAAATAGTTTGGTTTCCCATTGACAAATGATGATAAGATGTCTAACACACTGAAACCGAAAAGATTGACTTGTCGCACTAAGGGCGGATAAATATATTACATTGCTTCTGAATCTTTTTAGTACCGCAACCCAAATTTTCTCCCGAAAATCTATGGCGAACCACATGGTTTTACAAGATAAAAAAATAGTTCTATAACAGTTCTAAAACCAAAATATTTAAATAATAAATGTTTTATTTGTAATTATAATGATTATCATTAATACAAATTTAATAAATTGTGAAATAATAAACAATACAACATGAAAATAATCGTAAAAATTTATATTTTTCGTAATAAGGAGCACTAATTATGGTTCAAGACCGAAGAGTAAGTAACATGCTAACACTGTAGGTACTATAGTATGGTAGTTTTTACCAAAATGGATATTATAATATATTATGTTGACAATATCTTTTGGATAATAATAACTTCAATAATTGCTTAAATTGTGGTATCACACAGGTGCCACAAGGAAATTCCTAAGTGGTGAGGAAGATTTTCTGTTATTGTCACGCGTCTATTTAATTTGACAGTCAGCCCACAACTCATCATCATAGGTCGATGGAAAATCACAATTTACTACCTCAAATCGTGGTACAATCGCATACCTACTTATGATATATATATAATGGTAGCTTATCGTTTACAATAATTTAAAATACTCGATAGGGTTTAAAAAAAAATAATATTCTTAATACAATATTTAAGAATCGATACGAATTAATAAAAGTATATAGTTTGTGGAAAGCTGCAGTCGGCGGCGGTGGTCATACAAAACTCTCCTTCAGATGATCGTCATCGACCTGTAGGCACGTCTTTACACCGCGGTGACGGCCAAACAGGGCGGTGACTACTGCCGCAGCCGTGTTGGTGGCGGCGGTGACGTCGGCATGCCGTCGAACAGAACCGTTTCCGGTGCCATTGCCGTTTCCGGTTCCGTTACTACCGCGCGTCGGCGGTCCACTGCACGACCGAGACAGCGTCGTAGTAAGCGTACCGGTGTGCCGAAGCCGGAACACGTCCCGACGGCGCCCACGTCGTCTGCGTCGGCGCCCACCACACCCACCAACGCCGCAACCACCCGACCCGCCGTCGTCGTAGTCGTCGTAGCCGTCGTCGACGCTGCCACACTGGGACCGGCAGAGCTTGCAGAATCCGCGCCGGAACTTTGAAGACATCAAATTGTACAGGATCGGGTTGACGGCCGAGTTCAGGTAGACCATGACCCGGGACGCGTACAGTATGATGTAGTAGTGCTTGAGGCCCAGGTCCAGGAACGTGTGCTCAGGCACCAGGATGATCCACATGGTGAACACGCGGAATGGGAGCAGGCACACGAAGAAGGACAGGACCACGGTGGCCAGCATGAGCACCACCTGCCGTCGGGCGCGCTGGTTGCACGCGCTGTCCGTGCAGCTGGTGCCCGGGTCGGCCATCAGGTGTGCGGCGATCACCGTGTACAGGACGACCAGCACGAACAGCGGCACCACGAAGAACGCTCCGATGATGGCCACGAAGAACGCTATCGGCCAGAACGTGTTGGCCTTGGTAAGGCACACGGGCACTTTGGTGCCGTCGATGTAGTCCATTTGCGTGTATTCCGAGATCATTGTGATCGGACTGCAAACAGAAGAATAAAAACAAAAATATGCGATTGTGCTCTCTGATGATCGGACGACGACAGAAATAACGACAAAAACAGTAACAACAAACAATAGCAACAAAAATAATAAAATAATGATATGGGCAAGCGTATGAGTGGGTATATTCATTAAATATTATTATATAATATAAGTCACATAAGTATAAAGCATAATAATATAATATTGGTAAGCGCGCAGTTCAGTACCTATACCTATATTTGTATCGCAAAACTTATTATTGCCTATGTATTAATAGAATACATGTCTGAAGTGTTTGTTTCATTTTAGTATTTTAATAATATTTAAATATATCATCGTTTTTTTTTTGTATATTTTGAAGGTATTCAATCGAAGTCATTCTCCATGGTATAGCCGAGATAAATGTGACTTACGAATTATTTATTATAATTTTAATAGTATGTCCCTTACGCATTACGTACTTTTTATAAATTACAATTATTTTCAAAACTGATATTATATTTATATCTATGAACATAGATTAAATAATACTACATAGATGGGCAACGCCATAGGCTCAAATTCATTACCATTTTTTTGGGGAAGAGGGGGCTAACATTCAAAACATTAATGTGAGTGGGAGGGGTGGCTAATCACCTTTAGCCACCCTATGATTTCCGTCTATGGGCAACGCCAATTCAATAATTTATCTCTCATTTCATTAATTTGGATTTGACTCACTAGTGGCACATAGTTTTATGAGGAGGTGAAAATAAGTATCCTGCCTCTGGTGAGACAAATTAAAATTAAAATAATGACCATTGGCGTCGTTGCCCGTCTATAGTGCTGTTCAATCTAAGACATGAAAGATTAAACATTCGTTTACCTTACACATAGAGCTGCGAAGATGTACCTCGTACATGCAATTCGTTGGCATAAAATGTATAATAACTGAACAATGCTACAAAATGTTCTTATTTTAAGGGCAGGGTTTACTTGTTACAAATCTACAAGTGTATACGTTTGTACATTTAAATAAGACAATAATTCGCTAAAAAAAAAATAATCGACGAAAACTGCAGTTTCCGATTTTACTTCGTGTTTTTGGAAAAAAAACGTACGAAAACCGTAATATTAGATATTATATAATATTTCGCAATTTTAAAACAAAATATCATAGATATATTACAGTGTGTATGTATAGAAATCGCAATCGCAATAAATAATAATACAACTATTTATACTTTATCGAATGACGTAATAGTATATGCGGAGATCTTTTTATATATGTTCAACTTGAACAAAGAGATATGTGACACGAGAATATATTCGAAATTGTTGTTCAGTTTTATTTTTTTTATGGGAACTTTAGTTAAAGTTACTGTATTTTAAAATATACTTTACAATAGTATTTAATATTTATAATATTATATAACATTATTTTAATATAATATTATGATTTTTATCTTTTAATGTTTATTTTAAAATCCCGAATTAAGTAAAATATAATATATTTTACTAAATAAATAAATAACTTATTAAATAACATATTATGTGATTTAATTGTTTAGTCAGAAGCTCTAATTCAAAATATAATGCAGGTATTGTAGTGCAGTTTTATTAATTGTAATATATTAGTCTTCGATTTGACACGGTCTAAAAAAATTTTTAAACGACACTTAACTGTTTTTTAAAAAAATGAGCTTGTAGTTATTAGTATTAGTAATTTACGCTTAGTAGTTTACGTGGTGCATGCTTTAGACAATTAATGCAATTTTATTCGTACCAGCGTGATTATATATATAACCTAATCTATATATCTTTTGTTTTATTTATTTATTGTTAGAATCCACTATCCACTACAACAATATAGATTATTGATTTGGCCTATCTCTTTTATTTAACTAATATACAATATCAATTATGGTAACGCGGCGTCTTGGGTAGGCAATTTAGCTACATCACTTTTGAGCGGTTTAATTTTTTTAGTATCTATTAAATATTATAAATTGTAGATCTAATAATATTATTTAGGGGAATTTTAACTCAAGTTTGGTTTTAAAGCTATTATTTAACCTAGGTTCAGGTACTGTGCTGACGAAGATTATTAAAAAATAAAATTATATAAATTGCAGCGGACTTGGTATTATTAGAATTACAGAATTTAAATATATAAGCTGTGTTCATATGAGAGTAAGTGGGTCAATTTGTTGGTAATTCACATCCCGTAAAAAATATTTTTTATTGATTTTCACGATAGTAAATGACAATACAAAAGTTTACAAATGACAATATCATGTACAATTCAAGTACTTGGAATATTATCTCTATTTTCTTCGTCCGGTATTAATTACCGTACTATTTTGGAGGTCGGTCTCTATAATAACTATTTAATACTAATAAATATTGCATTATGAATTCGCGTAGATAACAAGGAAACTGTATTTTCATACAGAGTACTGTTATTTTATTATTATTACATATAGAGAGCTGTGGTCAGAGAACGTGTCAGGCATTATCGACCCTATACCTTAAAGGCCGATAAACATCGCTCGAATCGTATGTGTTTCTTATCTACACGAACCACGCACACGAAAACCTCACGATATATTTTCAGAGTTATAATAATAGCTATATTATGGGTAGCGTTTCATTTATATGCCGGTCTGATACTACAACCTACGAAATCCTACTGCAGCGACTTTATAATAATAATAAAAAAATACGGACCGTTGTTGGCCACACTCCCCCCCCCCCCCCCCGAGGCTGAGGATCTTGATATTTTGTACATGAGGAATAAGCTTATTGTCATCGGGCGGTGTTGGTGGTGGCGGGGAGGGGTGAGTAAAAAATAGAACACGAGCCCACTACTCCGAAGAAATTCGAGTAAAAAAATAAATATATATTCGACTTTTAGACGTCGATATTTTTTTTTCACTAAAAATCTGCAAGACAATTATATTTTTCCACATAATTTACTGATAAGTGTAACTTTGTGCACATCATATCATCATATAGGTATTACTCGGTGGTAAACACGAATACTACCATGTATACAAATAACGATTTACATATTATTGCATAGTATTATTTATGTTATTTTATCATGACATGATGATCATGTAAACTATTATAATTTTATGTTATTATAACTTATAGTGTAAAACAGATTTGTTATTTTTGTTTAATATTTGAATTAAGTTGATTTTTAATTACTTTCAGGGCACTATAGGCTGTGATCAGTTGCACATAAGTCATAAAGTGATTTTTAAACTCATGACGATGACACTGCTGCAGTGGATTGGCGGAAATTCACTTGTGGACTTATATGATGAACTGATGAGATATGATAATGATAAGATAATTTACTCCAGGTCAAATAACAGTTTATACAATATTTACAACCTGTTTGTGGTGGAAGAAATAAAAGGTAATTCTAACTATATTATGTTTATTAGCTATTTGTATTTTAAGTAAGATTTGCAATTTACAATTTTAACTAGAACGTTTGGCAAGAGAAGTAAACCTTCTTTAGCAAAGTGTTTGATTGGTTTATAAATGTTTTAATCGTAGGGATGACTAAATGATTTTTCTTTAATATTTAACGATATAATATCGTACACAACAGAGTATTTTACTCTGTGATAACTCAATATCGGTGATGACGGTGACGGTGCTTTTTTTGGAACGGATCCTCCGGGAAAACCGAGAGCTCAGAGACTTGCAAACAGTAATTTCCCTCGACTGGTAGTGGCGGTGGTGGTGGTGGCGACACGACGATGGCCGACAACCGGGCCCCATCGTAATTATTACGGTCGTGAGAGGTTTGTAAAAACAGCACGATCCTTGCCACCGCCGCCGGAGGGCTCGAAGCTTATTAAAAATCCCCACAGGATTTAATTGGAAATATCGCAATAATATACACCGCGCCCTATGTGCAATGTTTGCTCGCCGCCGCCGGACTGATCGAAATTGTTTTATAATATGTATATAACAAAAAACCTATATATATGCCTATTTGCCTTTATGCCTACATGAAACTTCTATTTAGATATATATATATATTATGGTATACTATATCGTCGGGGTTGCTAAGAACAACAACTATTATACTAAAACTACGTATGTGTTTGTGTACAGGGTGTTTGAGCATTTTTCTCGCACAGACTTTAAGAACTATCTCCAAACATTGACGTCAGTGTGTAAGTGGAATCGAAATTAAACGATATATATATACCGTGCGGTCAGTTACAATATATATATATATATATGCATATAAGTACCCTTTAATAGTGCCACGTAGGCAAAACCCAAAAGAGATTTTCCATTCTATTCGTTTACAGTACATATTATAGTCTTATTGTATTACCGTCCGGGAAAAAATGATAAAATCTATGGAACTTGTTATTAATGTTAGGTAGTATTATACCATTATAGTAGTTTATATGACATATATATATATAGGGAAATTAAATTAACAATAATATTTTTAATACAAATTTTGTTCAGTGCCACACATCGTACGTAATTCAAACTACTCAATAAACGTTCCCGGTATATTTAAGGACAATCTATAAAATGTTCTTTGAAATCGATCAAGTAGTTGTTAAGTCAATATAAACTACAAACATTCATATGATAATAAGATCTGTAAATCCGTTGCCATCAATGTCGAAAATTTAGACATTATTTAAAACGGCTAGTCGACTAATATAATGCATGCTAGTACGTTATACAATTATACTCATTTTCTATCGGGAACATAATGTGATATATTTTATAACTTTAACTTGATAAATCAGAAAATGCATTTGTTCTCTGATACATTATTGGCTAGTCGTTGCCTAGTCGTGCAGACAATAATATAATATTGTATCATCTGATTTTAGGAGTATCGAATTCAGATTTTTAAATTTTAGAAAGACGACAATAAGTGTCCATTTACTGCTAAGGACAACCTTATTAAGAATTCCAACAATGCCACTGCAATATTAAATGAAAATCTACTTGTCGTTTAGCTAGATGCCATTACGGATACTTCAAAATTACATATCAGTTTACCATGTATCGCAATAAATTATGTCCAAATCAATTATAGTAAAAACAATAACAGTTATATACATTTTTCTAAAATTACAGTAATACAATATTTCCAATGCACAAATCATAATCATCTTAAAATGATTATGTATTATGCATTATATTTTCTGAGAAAGGTACCCACCTTATTAGTTGAAGGCTGTTGAATGCAGATAACCTGCATTAATATGTTTTTTTGCATTTCTATTTAAAAAATTCGGTTCAGTTTGTTCACAATTTATTTCATATTGATGTACACCATGATCATTGATATTATTTTGCATATTTTAAATACAAACACAAAAAATGCAAGTTTTATGAAATATTTAAACGAGTAGGTAATGTAAAAGGATATATGCACGTCATATTTTTAAGCTACTAATTTAATTTTTATAAAATTGGTGAATTTGTCTTTAACGTGGATTTATTTAAAAGTAACAGTAACAAAAATGATTTACTTACATAAAATGTAACTGTATTGAAAATATTGGCAAATTCATTGTATATTTTAGTATACTTTTATTGCATAATATTATGTTACTATTTTATGTTGCATTTAAATTCTATTCTTAGACGACTAAGTCTATTACAGTCATGTTATCTTTTACTATATAACACAAAAATTATTATTTTCCTGCCTTAGTTATAGGCATTGAATAAATTCAATTTATTCAACAATATCTATCATGGAAAACATTCGGAAATAACATAGCGATTTTTAATAACGTCTGAATATCTTCATTGATAGACGCAATTTTCAAAGCTTGAGATGAAAACGCCGAAACACCCTGTACGTATAATCATAAATATTATTGTACCAAAATATTTCGACTCGCGAGGAATGATTTTTTTCTTCTCTCCGGCCATATAGTCCTATAGCAACAATACAAATAACACGCGATTTTGGTTCGATATTTTTATTTTATTTTTTTACTTTCACGTATTTTTCAGAAATCTTTTCGTCGACTATTTTTTTTATCTTTTTCGAACCCGAAACGTTTAGCGTGACCGTCTGGCGTATAAAGTCACGCCACATATACACGTATTACGTGTTGAAACTCTTAAACGATCTGCGATATAGTATTATTATTATATTGAGCTGGCGCGTATACATTTACATAATATTAATAAATATGTGACTGCACGACGCGCGTAAATGTATAAAATAATAATAATAATGATAAATCGATGTGTGGTGGTTGCCGTGTTTAGGAGGTGTTTAGTGTTGAACTACAAAACTCTGGAAGCTTATAAAATCTAAAATTATAAAAAATATGTATTTATATTTTATACTACATAAAATTCAAGAAAATTAGAAAATCGAGATCTAAAAAAATTAAAAATTACGGTTAAATGGTTCTTTACTGTTGTTTAATGGTAGTTAATACATACATAGTAATAAAGTATAATATGATACAATTTTATATTTTAACTTATAATAACTATTAATAGTATTGTTTAAAATTAACCTCTAAGTTTACTGATGATGAGATTTTCGCTTTCTTGGGAAATAGTAATAGTATATAAAAATGTTTGTACCACCAACCAACACCATACAATAAATATTTATTTTAAAGTAAGTACATCTTAATGTAAACAGTGTACTATCACGACATTGATGAGTTTTTATTTTTTCGATAACTTAAGTGTAAAATGTTAAGAAACGTGAGCTTGTAAATTGATCATTCAAAATCTATTTAATTAGTATACCTATATTGTTTAAAAAATAATAATAATACTAATGAACAGATAATTCAGTTTTAATGTGTATAATACCATAGTACCTTACGATGTAATTCTTTTTTATATTAATTAATATCATATGTACCTTCTATTGAAGTGGTGTTTGGTCGTGTTCTCAGTTATTAAGCACTTTTGTTAGTATAATAAATAATTCAAAATTGCGGACGTTGTCGTCCATAGAAATCGGATAAAATCCAAAATAAATCGTTGATATTTTAAGGCTATACAATTGAATACACGACGCTCAAATTGGCTATAAATATTTTTGATAAATATACCCCATATAAAGTTTGGGTTGTTCCACTGGCGTATTATAACTTGAATAAATTTCAAACGAAAATACTTTTCCTCTAGATCATCGTGTGTACTTATAACCGGGTTTACAAATGTCTTACAAATGTTGTTTCAGTTGTCCAGTTTCAGTTGTCCTCTGGTAAGTCTTATACCTTACCGTAATCCCGTCCCAATAATAATAATACATTAAATAGTCGCAGTAGAGTAAGTAAATTAAATTATAATACACAAATAAAACCGTGTTTTTTCATTAGAATTAGGATTTTCTTTGTTTTAAACCCACGAAAGCGTATAAAAATAAATCTGAATAAATTCAAAAAATTATACATTTTTGATCGATTGCAAGTGTTTCAAAACTCAAAAAGTATATATATAAGTACCTACCAACAGTGGTGTGTTGAACTTGGCATTTTTCAGAGGTAAGTCTAATGCTCAATCTACTCTAAACACGGTAAAAGCATGTACTGTCATATTTTTAACTATACCCATATATCATATTAAATACTAAAACATTCGATTTTACTAAACTATACCCATTGGCCACCGATAACAACTCTTAAAAATCTCAGAAGTTATTGTTTCTCGATTAACCAGATTTGCTACGCCACTGCAGAGTACCTACAAGGTACGTAAACAGTTATCAACAATTTGTGTAACAAATCGATATGGATTTTTAATTTTTAATTCGACTTTCATGATCTCTTACAAACTGCGGTATTTATTGTTCAAGTTCAA
Source organism: Nasonovia ribisnigri (assembly GCA_027563435.1). Lineage (NCBI taxonomy): Eukaryota > Metazoa > Arthropoda > Insecta > Hemiptera > Aphididae > Nasonovia > Nasonovia ribisnigri. Next base: position 38,205 of record JANEHU010005141.1, on the reverse strand, counting down.
AAAAAAAAACTATTACTCCGTTACATGGCAGACGTCCGGTCCTTCCGGAAACACGGTCGGTAAAATGTTTGCGTAAAAACTGTCGTGGTAAAATATTTTGTGTCAAAGCAATTCGTCCGTAGCTTCGAAACGGGATAGTGGATTTATTTGTTGGTTTTTTGAATAAAACATAAGCTCCGCTGCATAAGGTACTAAGTCAATGTTATTAGATTCCACGTGTCGGTAGTAAACAAGAACGAGCATTGAGTACCAAATAACAAGAACACTTTTTTATACTTTAAAATATTTGTTGCTACGGATATACTTTGATTAACGTTTTTACCCTTTTGGGATATTGCACAACATATATATATATATATAACCTATACTGTGCACAAAACCTATAGTGGAAATAATAAGATGAACATTGGCTAATCCAATTAAAAACTACATTACTCTGCAGAAGAACTTATAATAATTGTGCCCAGTCGTTACAAACAACTAAACCAACTGTATTGTCAAAATATAATATTTCTGCGCGATGTATTGATAAAAAAAAAAACTATTTATCGACTGTGGAAACAAAAATATAATCTAATAAGCCCCCTATCGCTACGGATGTGCATGTCTTGGCACATAACCAACGTGTACTACAGATATTATAAACGTTTATCAAAATGTCTTGTTCTGGATTTATGGAGTTTACTTGAGATTGCAAACCAAACTCTGCTCAAACGAAATAGTATTTAATTTTTAATTTTTCTCCAATATTATACTGTATTTTAAATTTATTTCCCGAATCCCGTTGCATCTCAATAAAAGATTCCACCATATAAAGTTTAATTTTAAATGCAGACATTATCATTATATCAGGTTGGGGGGCATTTTTTTTAATCTTCCGATTCATAATCTAGTATTGTTTTTTGTATTGAAGTGCATAACTGAAATTCGCCTGATGTATAATGAAATATGAATGTATATATAATTATTATTAACTTTTAAAACACCTCGAAAAACCCCAGTAAACTTTTATATTTTTTTTCCTATTCTGTATGAATATACATTTTTTGAGAGACTCATTATACTTCATGTCCCCGTCACTTAGTTTAATTACAAATGCCAGAGAATTTTTAAAGTGTCATACGAAATAATAAATTGCGAATACTTGTATGTAATATGATCGCTGTCCACTGAAATTAATTCTTATAAAAATTAACGCACTATAAATATCAAAAAATTTATGTTAATTCTTGCATGTTAAAAATAAAAATGAAACAGCGGCATATTATAAAACGTATTATTAAGCTCACGTTTTAAATTTATTTTACATTTTTGAGATGATATCATACAAACTAGTGTCTAGGCAGTCTAAATGATAAATACCTAGCAGAGATCTGATGTCACCCGAGATGTATATTATTCTAATTTCTAGCGATTTTTATACGGATTGTTAGTTGACTATATTATATTATATTATTATATAAACTTGACGCACTACATTCATTTTACTATGTACCTGAACAGAAATAATAGTTTTCGATAAATTAATATACATTACTCGTATACGTGTATTAGTCCGAATTAAAGTTGAGATATTATCCAATATTTTATTATTGGAAAAAAATTTAAATCCAACGTCTTTTTTTATTAATCGGTCGTGATAATATTTTTCATGGTGGATAAAACTGACAACTTGAAAACATATTGCAGTGGCCACGTCTTATATTGTTAATTTTGTTCACAACGCGAAAACTCAATAAGAACCATTTGGGCCAATAGTAAGTACCTACATTATTTTAATATGGTTAGGGGGTTATATATATTCTGTATTATTGTATTTATTTTTTTTTTTTATTGCGATATTATATATATAATCATTGCACACATCATATTAAAAAAGTTATATTTATTATTCGTGCAGACCGTTTTATTAACTTCTGGTCCACTCGAAAGAAAAAGCGTACTATTATGCAGAACAAATAATAATATATCGTCTTGTGGTGCTCGAAAAAAATAAAGCAAAGGAACCAAATAATATATAACATATATTATATTTTGGTCACCGTTTTATTTTAGGGTCAAATATTTTAAACTGCACTAGTAAGCCGTTTTCAGTTTTTAGTATTTAGCCGATTCGTCGCGAACGATCCGATGTTATATATAAAGTATTCACGCCGAACGTTTTTGCCGACAACATAGTTTCAATACATTATCAGTGATTACCACTTATTATATTGTTGTTATTATCATCATCATCATCATAAGTATCATCGTCATCGTCATTTCGAACGAAAGAAATCATTTGCTTTTACCATGCCGGTGGAAATAAATTGGGACAAAGCTGTTTTTATAAAATCAATGGACGCTTATCCAGCGATCGTATATATTATTACTATGACAGATGTTGGCGATGACAGCAGCTATTCATCAGCCTGATGACGACGACGACGATGACGACGACCAAATTCTGTTCGATAGAACACGACTACAGATATACGCAGCCCGCGGGTCACAAAACGTGTTGTTCCAGCTTTGAATAACGAACGGCGTGAACGACCAAACCAAAGAAAATAATAATAATTCAAGACTAACAGATAAACAAATCGCTGACGTTTTTTCAGGGCGTATTATTTTTCTTTTCTAACCTATGACAAAAAAAAACCTCCCGATAGAACGCACCCGCCGTATTTATTATACGTAACCAAAACAATTGATAAAAATTACGATTAATCTCCACAATATTTTCGAGAAAAAAATTATATTTATTAAACGGTGTAATTCTTTAGATATGGTCACCCCTATTTTTGGTTTAAATTAAATAAATAAAAAAGTATTCAAATTCAGACTTTTGGAATTTTTATAGATTATAGATTTTTCTTTTTTAGCCATTATTACTGGACTATTACGACTCTAAAATTTTAAATACATATTACCATGCAAACTTTTGAATTTAAAATGAGCTAGGACCCCGTTTTTTACTGTAAATTATTTAGTAAATATTTTTTTTAACATTATAATGTACCTAGTTCAAAATTCAGACGCGTAGTTTTTCAGTTATTCAAATGTTTAAATTGAGGATAATAGTCCTAAAAAATGATTTATTTACAATAGTATAAAATAGATGTAATATTGAATGTAGTATTTAGTGTTTACTAAACTTTGACTGTTTTTATAAATTATAAAAATTGATAAATTAATACAAATTACTAAAAATCTTCAAATTACCATAGTCCCCATATCTTCCTAACTCATTACCACGGACCTAATATCCTAAGCATACAAAAAGTTGAATAACTCAATAACTACTCATTCAAATTTAGATTTTGGTATCCTAAAATGTCCAGAAAATTATCCGCTAAATAATTTACAATAGAAAAGTGTGGTTTTCTTTTTAAAAATAGACGTTTGTATCTCCACAGGGCGCTTAGGTAGTAAGTACAAAAACATTTCAATCATTTGAAAATATGGACTTTAACTATATTTCATAATTCCAAAAATCAGATTTTGAATAACTGCTTTATTGAAGAATGAAAAGGGAGTGAGAATTTTTAAAGAATCACCTTGTCTATTATACTGTTTTATTTTAAACTATATAACACTGAGATTATTATTATTTTCGGGAAAATTTTCGAGGTGTTTAACATGAAAACATTGTTCACTGACAGCTACACAGCGCCCCGAATAATCGTAATGAGGACAAACGTACACACATCCACAACATAATATTATGAACATTAACCACGATTACTCGATGACCTAGATACTTCGAGATGTATTATTATAATTACGTTTTTCCCCTCACTCATGTATTCGAAAAATGTCGATATTTATATAATCTGTAATTTCACTTATTCGCTCGACCAAAATAATATAGTCTTACCAGTGTTATGCGATACAGTTAAGTACTACTACTGAGCTGTAAAGCATACATAATACATGTCAGTAAATAAAATTGCAGTGGCGTTAAAGTCGGTCAGAGATCACGTTTATTTGTCTTATGGGTGAGCTCTTAAATCCTACGCATTTAATGTTGTGTGTACATTATATAATTGTATTATTGTCTGTATTTAACGCCACTTCGAATGTCAGTGTCGATATTATATCTTCAATGTACCACATGTGAATTTGATTTATATTATTATTTCAGAGTTTTTTTTTCTCGTTCAAGTATAATATTATCCATATAAATTATTTAATCTGAAAATCCACTCTATGAAAATATTCGGTCAAACATTGTTATAACTTACAATAATAACAACCGCGTTTATGTTCAATCAATAATGTGGGTTGGATTTAAGGAATTTAGTGTACAAAAGTTTTTCAAATAAAAGATCAAAGTACAAAATATGATTGATAAAAAGCGCGATAATAATAAAAATTCATGAATTTTTTTGAAACTTTCAAAATTTTGTTTTATCAAATTTCTTGTCATCTAATGAGTCCTAAAATACCCCATTGTTGTTCACGTAAAATAAGAGATACCTTGTCTCAGTTTTTTCGTTGAAAAAAACAAACTTTTAATCATGAAACTTTCATAGAAAACATGAAACTTGTTTGAACATAAATTGTTAGTCTATATTTTAGTTATACAAGTTACAAAGTTATATAGTAATATTAACGAGAATACAATGAGATTTTGGAAACCTGTCGTGTTCATTTTTGCAGGATAAAGCTTGAATATTGGTACAATAGTTTTTGGTAAAAATAAATTGATTATAGTTATAATTGTAAATAATATTTTTATCAAAACATGTGACATTTATATTTACTAAATTCTAAGTCCATATTATTGGTGTCAATTATTTGTCTATATTTTAGCGTATATAATTTAGTACCTATAACTGCATGGAAGTGAAAAAACATTTCGAGTACCGGCTCATAATTTATTGCCAAGAAAGTTACACGAGTTTTTATTTTTATTTTTTTGGTGATATCATGAATTTTTAAAGAAAAATATTACTTTGTTCCCGTCTCAATGCTACGTGCGTGTACTGTGGATTCCGCCTAATGTGGGCACCGGTTAATATAAGCAGCCACGTAATATGGGCAAAATGGTCTGGTCCCAATTATACTGACTAATTTCTGTTTATATGGCCAACCGCTCAATGTGGGAAAATGTGTTTGTTATCGACGTGTCCACATTAAGCGGAATACACTGTATAAAAGAGTCTTACAAATTCAGTGGCACATTTAAGGGGGGGCAACTGGGGCAAGTGCCCGGGACGCCAAATTCTAGGGGGCGGGAAAATTTTTTTAGTTTACCACTACATAGAATTGAAATCTTTCTATTTTGTTTGATATAATTAGTTATTAGTTTATCACACAAAATACAAATAAAGATTATAAATTAAACATAGACATTTTACTCATATCTCATATTAAGGTGTATGATTATAAACGGTTTTCATACGGGTCTATGAGCGGCACGGGATTACGACAATCACAGATATAAATATCTATGAATTAAGTATTTATATATTTTAATATATATCATCTGTGGTCTATTGTAAGTTACAATACCTTATTGTTATCCACGACAAATAAAAGACATATAAAATAATTGGTCAACCTAGTTGCTAATTATGGTAGTATGGTACACGCGCGGGAAACGGATGTGAAATATTTATACCATGCATATTATACCGCGCATAATGTTGTGAAGTTATGTGTTTATACGACGGCCTCGTAATAAAGTCATCAGATTATCGTGGTCGTCGTTATTGTACTTGTAGTGTACCTACGTGGGTTTAATACAGTGCTCTATACGCGAACTGACACGCAAAGAAGTGGTTTGTCGTCCGTATTTTTTTTTATCGTCATTATTTTACGTCCCGCGAGAATACGTGATCGCGTGGACCGATTGAAACTATAATGTACCGCTATCGTCGTGATGGCAATGTTGACATCGCGCAACTTCCGGACTGAAGCTGTACCTACCTACATATTAATATCTTATATTAGAGGTACCTATATATTGATATAACAACTTTACTGTTATAGGGTGGTGGGGGAGGGAGGACACTCCGCGTACATATAAGGTAGGTTAGGTTAGTGTTACAGGTATAATGTATAATAAAATATAGGTACTTATTAGACCCATCATAACATGTACCTAATACCTATATACCGTACGTGGACGAGTGAATTTTCCCCGATGTGCAGGCGAAGAGTGGGTGTTGATAGGTTTAAACAAACGCGCACTGCGATTTCATTTATACCCAGCGTATAAATCTTTCGTCAGAGGTATACGTACACAGATCGTTACGATTTTACGGTTTTCACTGCGTACACGTGTCGCGATAATGATCATCAACGCTTGACATAGGTACGTAAAATATAAAAAAACATTATGACGATATCTATACGAGTAGGTACTACGTTGTAATACGTCTTGTAATGTATAATAATTTACACAGATTTCTTAGCTTTATAAAATATGCTTTTAATATAATCTGCAGCCATCTTCACATGACTACACTCCTGTCCTTCATTTTATAAATATTTCAGCATATTCTTTAGCAGATCGTCACTCTATCATATAATTCTTTCTTCGAAAACTATTTTCTGGCTCTCTTTCCTCTCTTACATTTCAAAACTCAAAGGTCCGAAACACCCGCAATAATTCCTGTTTTGTTATTCGAGGCACAGCATAACATGAAATTATTGAATAAACAAACACCTTGCCCCTTGGGTCTCGGACTATGAGACTAGCTCATGTGAAAACCAGTTGTCATTACTCCTCTAGCTTAATTTTCATAAGATTATACAATTATTGTTATGTATTTTCACGTTAGTCTTTGAATATATTGCAGGGTTCATGACTGTTATTATTAGGTATTTAATAAATAAATGCTCGTAAGGATGTAGGAAGATAAAAACAATTGGTAAGCAATAAAAATTCCATCTCTAAAAATAAAAAAAACTCAATTTAGTTCAAAGGATTTTTGAAAATTAAGAAAAGACAACTTTATTAACTTAACTTGATTATTATTACTTAAGAAACAGTGAAAAATATTCATAGCCAAAATTATCACTGAAAACTAAAACTTTTAGGGTGGCTCTTTCACTCTAGTGGGAATTGAATTACTAAAAAACCAAACGACGCCTACATTACAAAATCTAAATACACTCTTAACATTTAAAATTTTTATCAACACAGTTACTCTCAATATCACATTAGAGTGGTGTTTAGTTTCACCTCCTTAAGGGTATTGTTTGCAGTCCTTTTTTAGGATGTAAGTTATCTTCATACCAAATTTCATGGAAATCGGTGAATTAGTATTCAGCCGTTAAAAAATAACAAACCGACAGAGTTACTTTTCGCATTTATAATGTTTTTTTTAGTATACACATAATATATTATATACTAGGTACTAGTTATTACTATATAGTAAATATTATTATGGATACGTTAACAACAATAACGCGCAACGATTTGTGAAATTGGTCTTATATCGCAAAGAAACGGCAATGTTTAAGAGGTAGGTAAGGTAGTATAATACCTATAAAAAAAAATCAGTAATATTATTATTATATTACTATACGCACTCGGTGTAATAACGTTTGGTGTGTATGATTATTATTATATTATGATAATATTGTAATATTGTCATATTTCGCTATAAAATATATGATATAATATTAGCTGTGATCTTTTGATTAAATAAGTACCTAGTGAACAGTGCGGCCAATCCCCAGGCCAGCAAACAGATGATCATCGCTCTGGTCTTGGTGCACACGTAACCGGCTCGCAATGGTTCGCAAATGGCGTAATACCGCTCGAAGCTGATGGCCAGTATGGTCAGCACGGAAGCATGGGCTACCGTGAGCTCGACGAAAGGCACTGCTTTACCTGAAATCATCATAACCACGAGGTTAACAAAACGTACTCCAATGATGGTGTGATATTTAATATATACTGTTTTATCATTAGTATATTAATTGTACAAGTCTTATATGATATACAATATTATATAATACGAGACTGCGTGTATACGAGTATTCGTGTACGAGTCTGGCATACGAATGAACACGTCCGAGTTGATTAATATTTTAGGTCGAGTGCATTAAATCGGTAGAGTTGGTAAGATTGCGTGCAGGACTACTTGTGTTTTAACGAAAACCCACAACATAATATTTTGACAAAAAGACGCGTATCATCCGTACACATAGGCTACCACGTGTCAAACGTAACACTGCAGACGTGCACGGGAATAGTTTACTAATACAACTAAATATAATTTTGTAAAAAAAAATTTTCTCAAATGACATATTTTACATATTTTAAGGAACAATAGTACTGCTTTGATTGATGTTGGTCCTGTCCCAACAATTTTTATTTTTTTTAATTTAAATTCCTCTAGTACAGACCAGTATTATAGTCTGTTTATAATTATAGTTACGGTCGTTGATCGTCGTGATATTATTATTTTTGCTATTAAATGCTCCACTTTTGATGACTTTGATACGTCATATTAAAATTTCTCAGGTTCAAGCTCGAATAATAATTAAGGAGTGAAACCTATATCTTGATGTTGTAATTTTATAATATTAATCACTATCGGCTATAATGAATTGTCCAGTCTTCTTCCTCTCCCCCGATGGTGTTGTATATGTACTAAGTACATTGTACTTACATAATAATCCACTATGTAAACTAATAAAATATTTTTATAGCCGTTTTCGTAAACATTGTTCTTTGAAAAACAAAGTTGTTATACCAAAATCCATTACAAAATAAAAATATGACAAATTGAGATAAATCGACGAAATCTCGAAAGAAAACACGTAATAATATCACGTGTATAAATAAGTATAATGTCTTATTAAAAAAAAAAAAAATGTTTACCAAAACTTTAAAAACTCGGTTAAAAAACACTATAAAACCGTACAAGTTAATAATTAATAATACATTAAAATAGGTAATTTAGTATTAAAAATTATTGAATGTGAATTAACACGGTTATATATATTTTTATAGTTTCGAAACGTTTGTCCCAAAGTTCGCGCTCCCGCAGTCGTTGTAGGGGATTGCATGGTTCAGTTTATTTTTATTTTCATATCAAAAGAATTGTGTTCATTTTTTTAATCGACCACCGCATCATCTCATAATCACAATCTGATTAATATACATAAATATATATTTTTAATAATGTCGACCTAACCGTTTTAAATATTATACAAAATATATATGTATATACTTGCGAGGGGATGAGCTCTTCCACGATAATATATAATATTTATGTTATGACGTACACTACTGCGATTAAAATAATATATTATTATGTAACTATACTGAAGTAGTTGGACAATAACATTCATGAGTACATAAAATCCGTCTGTATTCAATTGTTTTTCTAGAAAACAATCTCCGGTTTTTTTTTTAGACTGTTAAAAAATAATATCTTCTGATTGGGATATAGAAGGACTGAAAACAGTCCTCGTCACAGCCCGAAATTCGATGACACTCGACGATGATAATACTACGCCGCCCCCGATGACAACGGCACTGAGTACGAATAATGATGATTAAAAAAAAAGAACAAATTCAACTTGAGTAATAACTTGATAATATTACGATGTTTGTATCGTCGTCTCCGTTGTCATAATAATCACGGTCATGGTTAAATTCATAATATAATAATATAAAAATAATTCATAATCACATTACGGTACATTATATTATTATTATCATTTGTTTCCCCGTCGTAGTCGTATAGTATTCTCGTGGCGCCTACAGCGAGCACATCGATCGCGTGCCAAATAAATTCGTTTCCCATTAGACAAAACAAAAAAAAAAACTCGCGTTCAGTTGCCAATTCGAACGCCGTGTTCAAATATTTGGTGACCAACGACAGCGGCGGTCACGTCAATTTTATTATCATCGGTCAATATATTATATAGGTAAGCCAATACGGTCGAAATGCGAGTCACCACTGCAAGTTTGTATACGAACATATTAATTACTACAAAAATGAGCATCGACTATAGTAGTTGAAAAGTTGAATTTAAAAAAAAAAAAACTAGGTGGTTAAAGAATCCGTTGCTGTAACAATCTAGCTTTTTCCGGTTAATTTTAAAATAATTATACGATGAGTTTTTCTCCATGTTAACCATGAACTTTTTGATTTAAATTATTTGTTTGTTATAACTATTAACTTATAGCTTGCTTAAGCTCAAGTTAATTTTTTTTCATTAACTTACATAACTTTTGCATGAAATTAAATTGACTATTATTATATATTATAAGAAATAAAAAAGTATCTTACAAAATAATATCGTTCTTTGATAGGCCTATACAATATTATGAAAGAGCTGTTAAAATATTATTCGGCTATTTAATATATAAATGGTTCACGGATGACCTTTGCAAGCTTTTTTTGTGTTTTTACATTTCCGTGTTGTAATAATTTTTATTTGATTTATTGTATTCAATTATTCAATTGTTTTTTATGTATAGCAATCTTATAAGTTATAATATATTCTTTTAATCTTTTGTTTACTTATGTTTTTTTTTTCTCTTTGTCTTTTGTCATATCTTTTTGCTTGTTATTTGATAATGTATATATATTTGTAACTGTTGAGCTGAATTAATTCTATATTGGCAGCTTAAATAAAAAAAAACCTTTATCAATGTTTTTATTTTTTAAAGTTTCCCTGACATTGTCATATAAACTTATTGATATTGGGAGTACCAATACGATGTTAATATGATATGGTTTTATATTTCATGGTGTATTAAATCCCAATTACACTTATTTTTAACTCGAGGAAGTGTATAAAATTGAATTTTAAAAATAACCCATGCACATACTGACGAAACGAACAATTATTTAACGTAATACTATGTAATATATTTTCTGTAAAAACACGTCGTATTTATTTAAAAGAATTCCACAGCTACAAGAGGTGAAATATGATATCAGGTTTTGGGTAATAAATAATAAATAATATTATATATTATATTGTACTAGGTTTTTTATACGACGTATAAAACGTATTAAGTTTAAACGTGCTTTTCATTACGTTTTTTAAATGCTAAAATCATATGCTGTGGCCTGTGAAACATTAAGCGATTTAAATTTTAAATCTCAATGTGGGTAAAAACTTGTTTATCTATCATTTTACTCTCAAGTAGTACAAATGATCAAATTATATTTTTAATAATTTTATTTTATGTGTGTGGATGTATCACACGGTTTAATATTTAAGTACTTTATTACGATTTACATATTATTTTCGATCAAAAATGTATACTGTTTCTGTAATAAGAACACATTATTTATACGCTATTATTTGCCAACTATGCTAAATTATTTAAAAAAATACTGACGATCGTTATACTGTTATATTTATTTTGAGGTGATTACTTTAATTTTCTATAGCAGTTTAATAATATAACAATTAATACTAATTTCTCTAACCAATACAGCTTAAAATTATTTAAAGTGTAGGTACCTACCATACGAGGCCGTTCTAATAGTATCTTTTAATGAGATGATTGTAATAAATTTTAATATCGACTTTATACAGTACGCAGTATCAAAAGCCTTGAAAAAAAAATGATTTATTGTGAAACGGTACAAACAAAGTTATCTAACCTAACCCCAACAACACATACATACGTATAGAAAATAAAACATTCAGCAAAGTAAACAGTTTAAAGGCAGTAAATCGCTTGTGACAAACCTACACATCCTTATCGACACAATACATTCTGGTGAGCTGTTGGGAAATATTGTGATAGATAAAAATGAATAATTTTCCTTTGATGATGTATTATTTGAATCGAGAAAACTTAAACCTTGAGTATCAATTTTCCTTGATAACGTTTTTATATTTCTGCCATACTACAATCAAAATTAATTAGAATATCTAATTAATAAAACATTTTACTGTTTTATCATATTACACTATTACATATTAAGAGTTAATGATAGTGAATTTAAAGAATAAGTTTTAAGTGAATAAAAATGACCAATCTGATATTGTAACTTTTAAGTTTTATGTTAGGTAAGTTTTAAGTCTCTTTTATAACTTTCAACAGTTTAACCTACATAACTGTGTGTATAGAGTGAAGGGTTCTCGGAAAATCACAAACTATGATCGAGTAGTGAAAACAACAACAAAAAGTGATAAACGTAATGAGTAGTACCTACCCGTGTATATAATTGATGGTTATTTTAATGTAAATTTATTTATTTGTTTTTCAATTTATAAAATAATGAAAACATTTTTTAATATTAGCAAACAAAATGTAGGTACATTTTAAATTCAATTTTTAATTGATTGATCTACATAAAAGATAAATCAAAAATTAAATAAATGATGTCGTGAATACGACTCTAAACAATGTGAAAAATCATAATTGCTTCCTTATTTCTTTCCAGATTTAAACAGTCTGCAATAGGTATATAAGCTATAAGAAACATATAATATAATATAAAGTATATTTAAACCATAATTCTTTGAAAATAAATAGTATTAATAGGTAGTACCTATAATTTAAGGAATATTGTTGAATAGATGTTTGAATGTCACAATAATATTATGTAATACAAAAATGAGACTTAAAAAAATCTACAAAAAAAATACAGAATAATAACATGGACGATTCACTCCCATTCAAAGTTCAAACAATAATCAACAGACTTAGAATTAGCCACACATTAAACACCCACAAGCCTATAATAAACAATGAAGAACAACGCGAATTCATCACAATATGCAACACGTCAACTAATACAGTCAAAAACCAGATAGCTGAATTCCTCCAGACGATGGAATTACAAACACACATCGATGCTTCCCCAGAGTATGTGCAAAATATTATCACCCAATCTCTGCCAAGGTGACGACAACCCTTCTTTAAGTCCTAAAATTGACAGAATTATTCCAAAAAATCTTATTTAAATACATATTATGTAAAATAATGAAAATTACACCATACCTACCTATTATATTTTAATTTAGTTTAAATAATAAAATGTTTAATAATATTTTTTTTATAATACATATTTTGTTGGAAACGACAATAACCATAGTAGTTGAGGCTTCTAAAAAAATAAAAAATGAGACTTAATCAAAAAATTCAAATATTTTATAATACACTGACGTATTTCTCGAGTAAATCGTTTTTACTACTATATGAACTTTGTAATATTTGGCATTTTAAAATAAAACTTTCACGAATTTATTATGTAAATTTGTATTCCAAATTCAGTGACCTTGGGGTCACTATATAATAGTAAGTTATACCTTTTTAATTTTCATATTTTCAAATAATAATATAACCAAGATATTTTTTATATATTTGTTTATCTTAATAGTCGTGAAAAATAAGGTTTAAATTATAATTTATAATATAACGAAATCATTTTATTTTGTTAATTCAAACAGTAAAATGTAATATTAATATACTTGTATTAAATGAAAACTTAAAACTCAAATTTCCTCGTTTGAATAAATTTACATGTTTTATGTAATGTAGGTAACTCCTATTTTACATTCTGATATTATGAATAATATTCATCAGGTCACCAATATGTTTCACTAGAAAAAACAGAGAATCACTTATTCTCAATGAAAACAAATATACAATAAATATCATAATTAATGCGACAGTTAGTTTAATTTTACAACGATTGACCAAAAATGGATTTTATGTTTGTTTTATTATCTCTGAAACGTAAACTACATCGAGGTCGTGAACGAACGAGAGAGCTTTTCGTTAAACTAAGCGTAGGATGCGTTATTATACATTTTAATATTATTTAAATTTTTTTGCATTATTAGGTTTTGCCTGCACTTCTAGTAATCTACTGCAGATTTAAATGAGAAACCCGACCATTTAAATAGACACGACTAAACAGAATTGCACGTAAAAATAACGGTCCATCCCGTTGAACATAATTTTGGGCTTTCAGAATAACAATATATAACACGAACCACTCTAAAAATGTTCTCAATCATTCCATAAATATATTTTATACTATGTAGGTACTATGTAAATAAAAAAAATTAATTATTCACAATAATATAATAAGTAGGTAGGTACTTTCAAGAACACTAAAAATGCATTTAAATTTTTATATTTATAGATTATATTAAAAATGTATATATCAGTGTGCAGTATAAGAGCGGCGAATCTTTTCCATTTAATTAATCCACCATAACAAAAGAATATTAAAGACAGGTGTCGAGCCGTCAAAAAATAGGTAGGTATATGAAGTCATGATAAGATGAAGCAATGAATTAAAATCTAAAAATAATAGCCAGATGTATATTATATAGAAACGAAATTAATTGAAACCGTGACACAAATAAAATAATACCGACGACTGAGGAAATATAATCTATTATAGTATTATGATATTTTATAATATATTATCTATAATGTGGGTGACATAGGCGTGTTTAGACTTTTTTCACAGGTCATGTACAATAAGCTATACATAATATATTACTGTACAACTGGATAGACCTAGATACGGATTATGAATCCCAAATTTTGAAAAATGTAATCTTTACCTAATGTGAGTAGGTACTGTACAAAATAATAACTAATAAAAATGATAAAACTTTTAATATAACAACTATTAACTATTAACTATTTACTAGAGAATGTAATTATTGATGTGATATCACGTTTATACATGTTTCGTCAAATTTTTCCAGGTTTTGCGTTTGTATGATGATCGGATGGTGTACCACTTATGTGTATATGGTTTAACTGTCTCTTAATATATTATATTATATAACACCGGCCACTCAGTTTCTGAAGAACTACTCGTAGCTGAATAAGATGTTCGTACTGACAACGATATCGAGTGGACGTGTCCGATATAAAGGACAAGATACCATACATATATTCAGGTAGGCATATAATGTTCGTCACACAAAAAATTAAAAATACGATGAAATGTTATGAACTGTAAAGAAACGTCAACGCGCATATAATAATATAATATCATTTGCGTGATATGAGGCGTATATTACAGTGTCGGTGGCCTCTGCAGTATTTATACGAGATTGAGATAGAGAGTGTGTGAGATACAATAATTTTAGAGGCTTTTGAAAAAGCGGCTGTCCGGTACAGGTATATAGAGAATGAATAACTATAATAATATTCACGTTTCTCGGTGTGGGGGAGGGGTGCCCCGAATACGTTGAAGAAAGCTGACAGACCGTATGTGCTCCTCCTGCCATATATATACCGAGTGATTATTTCGTCGAACAACAAAATCACTAAAACTATTAATGTTTATGAAACATTGAAATTTCCATGACAACATATTTAAAAAAAAAATAATATTTGTTTTATTACATTAAGTTCCCAACGACGATATACTTTTGTAATTCCTTATTTCAAAGTAGAATATTTTTAGATATACTTTGACGTATAAAAGTGGAATTTTGGACAACTGGTTTATGAGTTATACATATTTTATTTTAGATGAGCAGAGTGGAGTTGCACTACCCCCTGTCATATAGTCCATTACTATCCGCTCTTCTAAATACTTTAAAAAGTTACTTATAGTATACTAATTAATCGAATAATATTCTGCTTAGGAATTTAAAATTGATAATGTGTGTTGTCATTCAAAAAATTAAAAACTATAAAAAGAAAGTTCGGTAACGATAGAAAATTTAAAAAATATACTTACAACTGTTTAGTTATCTATTGTAAAATCTTATTAAAGTAATGATAAAAAAGCAGTTTCAAAAACGTTGATGGCTTTTGAAATATAACGAGTGGTGTTCGATAATTGAATCGCACTGTATACGTAAATACTATATTGGTGTATACCTACGAACGCACACAGACAATCGTTTTTCGTCACTCCAACAATACACGGGTCCGCGAGGCGCCGCCGCCAAACGGTCCGTTTGATGTGCGCCTTTTGTCCGCGTGTATCCCCGCACCCGTCCGACGAAAAACAATAGCATGCCCGTCAACGAGCCTCGTTGAGTTTCTGGATCCGATCCAGCCTCGGAGACGTGTATACGTATATAGATGAGCTATATAAGTATTAAGTACCCTACACAGTACACATCACATGATTTGCTAGTTTTTACGGTGACCGAGTGCCGGTCAAGTCCGACGATTCGTTTGTATAATGTTTCCTCGGAACAAAAAAAAAACAACAAAAAAACAATAATACTTACGACAAAATTTAAAATTCTGCACTAAAACAAAACATTTACTTACGTTTGAAAACTCTATTAATCGTGCTGGTAATATTATAATCGTTATTGCGTACGAATTTAATATTGCAGTAATATCATGTACCAGCGGTGATTCACCATTCACCAAACATGCTCATTCTTATTTTTTTTTTAACAATGAATTCATTCAAATTCTGGTTTTTGAAATTTTAAAATTTAATTAGAATCAATATTTATAAACTTGTCGTACGATTTGTCGTACAATTTAAGGAGTGTGTCCTGTTGCGATACAAACTTCTGTTTGTCAAATGAAAACCCCCTTGTTTGGATAATTTTTCTGAAAATGTTGACGTATTAAAATCAAAGTTCAAAACGAGTAGTTTTTGAGTTATTTAACTTTGTGTTTTAAGGATAATAGGTCCATTGGAATATGTAGGATGCAGTTGTAAACGAAAATGATTAATAATTGAATCTACCAACTATATGTTATAGTAGGAATCAATCAATATTAATAGTTCATAAAAATGGTCCAAGTATAATAATTAATTTATACTAGATCCAATAATATTTCATCTATTTTATACTATAAGGACTAATATCCTTATAGTCTTATATTCTTAATACAAACATTTTGATAACTAAAAAACTATTCGTTTGAATTTTGAATTAGATACATCAAAATTGTCAAAGAAAAAATTATTACTATAGATTATTATTTACTTAGTAAAAAAAATGAGTTTCTCATTTAAAAAAAAGATATCTGTAATAACTAATTTGCGTTACTACTCAATAATCAGTACAAAATAATTCAAGGGGGTTAGCATTTTTTAATCACCTTGTATACATTACAGACACGCATACCCTGCTTGTTTTCCTTTTGTACGATTCATTAATGGCTGAATATTAGCCAATAGAGCTAAATTATCCCCTTTGCAACTCCACTTTGCTCACCAGTGACCATTATCCAAGGCACTTTCTGTTTCATAAGTCCAGTATTCGAGAAACCAACACCCACAACGAGCCTATTACCGCGAACGACGATCACTCTCAACCAAGTGTGATGGACTCAGAGTCGTTCTTCGTGTTTAGGCAACTCTAGGCATAAGTACGGTGAGCGCTTCCGATCCTAGTGCCGTACAAATTTTGTCTTTTCATACTTCCGGGTACTGGTTGACCCACAATGCGAAACTTTTGAAATCCAAATAACTGTTTTGCGTACCTACCTGTGATCAAATTTATAACGAACGTCGAACAATATTGCGTTTGTGACTTTGTGTTAAAAAAAAATGCAACCAAGTGTACCGATAGACGTAAAAAGTTTCTAGTTAATTTCAATCTCACTGCAAGTTGACGGAATTGATACAAACTATAATATTATATTTTATTTATCATAGTTGGACATGAAGTTTTGTAACCAGAAAGTTTCTAGACACATACATATATAATTTATAGTTCATAACAATGACGTACTTGCAGGTATACTTTTTCTAACACGTATTTCCTATATCGTCTAATAGTGAAAATTCTATGACGGTATGGTATTCACTATTTCATATGAAATATTCAGACACTAACACACCTTTTACATAATAATTGTAGGTATTATAGTATACTATCATACAATAATGATTTTGTACTGTCTCGAGCACGATTGATTATCCGGAACCCGACGAACAATAAACTATTGCAGATTGAGTACGTATTATTTGAAGTCAAGTTCCTGTGATATTGCCCTCTACGAGTAGAATTAAATATGGCTAATATATAACAAGCAGTGATACCTTTATAGATGTCAAATTATAATGTAAGACCTTGATAAAAATTGTAACCATTTTTGCACACACACGCGTTCTGGTGACACATTTAAGTTGAAATTGCGTTGTCAAAAGTAAATTAGTTCTCTTATAATAATTAATTTATTTCTATTTCAGGTATTTTGTATACAAATATTAATCCTTAAGAAACGTATTAGAAGACTTAAAATTTTACTCATATTTTACTATGCTTATAAACCTTACCTCAACTATTGTGAAAATAACGTTCGATCGTTGCTGCAGATGTAGGTTACAGAAATCGCGACCAATGGATGGCTTCCTCCCAACGATCGGACACGAACTGACTCAAACGTGTTTTCACCGCCACGGAAAACCATCACTGTCTATTATGATTTTTCTGTGACGATATAGCTTACGATTACGCGCACACTAATATTCAGCGCTATCAGACGCGGATCTATGTGGGCGCTAAAGAGCCCACCCGATTTTTAGACGTGTTATGTTTATTATGTATTGTATTATATACCTAATATTATACTAATGTATTATTTATTAAAATTGTATTTTTGTCACGCCTGCAACGAAAGTTTGGTTTTCGACCACGGCTGAAACGTTGGAAAGCGACTCTTTTCCGTCCAGCTGGCGGTAAAGTGGGAATCCCCAAAAAGTGCCGGGCGCGTATTTCCTGTACAACCAGAAACTGAAATGTACCTACACCACTGTCCTTACAAAAGAAAAACATTTGGTCACGTCTTATATTCATATTATAATCTCCTTGCATGACGCATATATACACATTCAAACATATTACATTTTCGCTGTTACCACATAAGTGCGATGAACGACCGATAAGTTTATTCTTCCATGAAACTGTTTTCGTAAAATATTCTGTTATTGTTGCATAGATCCCTGCATTACCCTTTCCAAGAACGCAGTGGGGCGTGACAAGAAATAGTATGTGTGGCTTGTGCGGGAAGGCGATTTCAATCTTGTGCGAAAACAAAATGTCGGCCCTATTTCAAATTTCCGCGCCTGACCAGTTCTATATAGATACAGAGACCGGCTTTTTAATAAAAAAAGGAATACAAATAAAAACAACGACGACTGGTGCAGTGTGTATTATGAACAAAATAATGGTTGACCGCCACCCTAGAAGTGGAATTACAACTGCGTTTCGTGGAATTATACGAGTAAGTACATTATAATAAATATATTATAATTGTTATTGTATACATTCCGTTGTCGTTTATTATTCTCTTCTAATAATGCGTTGTAGTTTTAAGTTTATACTCTACTATTACCTATACTCCACGATTTGGCCTTGCGAACTAAAAAAAAATCGTATTATCTCCAGTTTTTAATACAAAATAAAGTGACGAAAAAAAGTTAATATCAACTCTATAAAAGACAAAACGTTACGATAGCTGCGATTTCGTGGACCGCCTCGTCGTTTTTCAGTTTTCTTGTCAGGAAATTTTCGTTGTATATCTTTGTGATTTCGCCCGTTAATTGTTTTCACAAAACACTAAATTACAATAATAATCGCATAGTATGCTCGCAGAAGTTTAGTAAATCAACTATACCTATCTATAAGTATATTACGTACAAATACACACGACCACCGAGAACCGCAAAGCGATGGTGCTTGATTTATTCGCGAAAAATGCTACGAAAAGAATGTCATCGACAGCAGCAAGTTAGGAGACACTCGCTGTGAATATACCGATAATGATGACGGGAAAGCTTAAAATTGAGCCAAAATTATAACAATAATATTATGTATTTCGCATTTTCGTTTTTCTCTTTCCTAAAAACCTGCTGCCAGCTCGTTTGGTACGAATTTAATAATTATTATTATTATCCTCAAATCACACAAAATAGGTATGTATAATAAAATAATATGTATTATACATAATATTATTACCATCGTATACGTGATCGCAATAAATCGTTACACCAACAATTATGAATATTATTATTACATGTCGCGAGCGTGATATTATATAAATAGGAAATTGTTCAAACGAAGGAATCGTATGCGATATGTGTATAGTGAATAATATAATATAATATTATTATTTACACAACCGATTACACGGAATAATAATAATTTATCCCAACAATAATTACAACATTATATATTATTATTACCGTACAGTCAGATATTAAATTAACTGTTTGAACGGAATGATACGAACTTTTGATCATAGACGCGTATATATATCATACGATATTATAACTATATATAATATTATGTGCTACATCGAATATGTTTATATGGCTACTCCGAGTACCGCAAAATCGCGTGTTAAAGTGTAATATATTTTTCGAATTACAAGAAACTTGGGACGGGTTGTACTTGCGCGATAATGTGTCAAATAGAATTATTAACGATCGGCGGCGACGTATACCTATATAATAATCTAGACACACGTTCATACAGGGTGATTTGCAATTTTATTTTTTTTTCAATAATTAATTTATTCAAATTCTGATTTTTTGAATTCTCAAGTACACCTATTTAGGGACATTGTTTTCAATTATTTCGATTTTTATACCATGTTGAAAGAGTGCCTTATTCTCCAGTATAGCAATACACATTTGTTTTTTAAATGAAAACCAAACTTTTTTACTATAAATCGTAAAGCTGATGATTTTTTTGAAAATATCGATGTATATAAACCAAAACACGAAAGAGTAAAATGTATAATAATCCTTAAAAATGTATTTAATGCAGGTAAGTATAGTCCTTATATAATACATTACAAAGTAAAATAACTCAACTACTTTTTCAAATTTCGATTTAGTTGCATCAACATTTTTAAAACATTTGTCACCTTGATAATTATTACAGGAAGATATAGGGTAGTTTTCATTTGAAAAAAAAACCCTGTATATTATATTTAAAGGTGGGAGAGGAGGAGTGGGTATTTGTGGTGATAGGTCATAGGTATAGATATAAATATAATATAATAAAATAATATTTTCTTCCGAAACGGATCTAAATCGTATTCACGAGCGCGTGTACGTATATTCTGTACGTTATTATAGCATTCTAATGATATGGCCTTATATCGCCATAAAAAACATTTCAAACGAAATCATTTATAAATTATATAACGACGTTGTTTTACGGCATAAAAGCGTGATCGTCGAATAAACGAAACAACGATGCGTGGTATATATAGGTAGCTACCGCATGCCTTGTCGCAAATTTAGGTAGAATACCTAGGTAGAATAGGTAGAATAACCTAACCTAACCTAGGTATCTGCTGAAAAATTACTGCTGTATAATAATGTACCAAAAATACTCCTTCTGGTTCTATAAGCGCATTTGATATTTTGGCAGTATATTTTTTATTATAAATAATGTAATAATAATATTGTACTTGCAATTTCCATTCGTTAAACAATTTGTTTCTTCAAAATATAGTCAAGAAGTGGAGTTAAAAAATGTGAGTGGGTCGGCCCAAGACCAGATTAAATTTCGGATGGGCTGGGCCCCCTTTACTATATGTTCCTGGCTGTAATGTCCGAGATTTTATGCTATTTCACACGCCCTCGTCAACTGTAACGACAACACATTTCTTTTTTACCATCGGAATTTTGACTGTTATGCTGCAGTGACAACGTCGTCCCGAGTTAACTACTTTTTTCAATCGTTTCGGACTTTTGTTATCAAATTTAATAGCATCACCATAGAAGCATACTGCTGTACCCTGTAGTAATACATTTAAATCCGTATATTATTCTTATGTACTGCAGACAAACATATTGTGCAATTTGTCGAACACGCAATGAATTCGATTTTAATTGGTTTTCAGAAACGAAATATTAAAAGTCCAGATCCGGGAAAAACAATCCGATAACTCCTGCTGTTTTTACTTTTTTTTTTAATCATGGAAATTATTCATTCCTGACTGACCTGCCAAATCACAACAACAACACAAATTATTTCCATTTAAAATTTATAATTAATTTACGTTTGAAATGTTACTAATACAAACACGCGTGATGTGTGTCCACGAATGGGCACATCTAAAAGTGTATTATAATTATTTTAAAATCAAATAAACTGTTAACAAAATAAACGAAGACATTAAAAATATATAATAATAGGTTTTTTCAGTTATTTTTACACTCAATAGTGTGTATACTGTTCATGTGTTGTATCTTTTATAATACCTATAGGTAGATATATATATATATATTCTAATGTCGATAAACACGAAAAAAAAATTGTTAAAATTGATTGCTTTAATTTAAACAGTTTAATACTTAATTTTATATATTATGTTTATAGGTACTTTGTTAAAATTAGAAATCTAATCCTCTTGTCAATTTTTTTTTTTTGTTGAAATAAAAATCTATTCCGTCTCCATTCTGAGCTCGCCCTAGACGTCGTAGCAGTATTACGCGATTATACGGATAAACTATATAGTAGACAAAATGTATATAATATGTTGTTACATGCAAAAACCCAATGGAGTAGAATAGATTTAAGACTGTTATAGGTACGCCGCATTATTATATTATTTTACCATTAAAACGTAACGGTCAGCTAGATTAAAATGAAAAACGTGAGAACTAAATGTGATTGATTAGTATTATTATATTAAGTCGTGTATTGTACCTACCTATCTATACTATATTACTATAGCTATAATAGTATAATGAATCAATATTTTAAAATGTAAAAAGTTTATTTTTGTTCTGTTATTATTATTATTATTTTTAGTGCACGCCATAAAATGTTATTATATTTTCTTTCGGAGGGTCATAAGAACACAACACGATTATTGAAACAAACTCGTCCCTGGAGTGTTGAGTGGTAATTTTTTTTCTTCCTTACATGGCGTGTAGATATCGTCAAAATTGGCTAAATCATTATGCTTTTTGCAGTCTTTTTTTTTCGACTTTAAAAAATACAAAAGTAACTCGAGGGAAGACGTCTTTTCTTATCTATCTATCCTCATGAACGATAAAAAAAACCTACGTTGCTTTCATAATATTTGCGACGTTTTTTTTTTTACATATTGTTTAAACTAACTATTGTATCGTGAATCACGTATAAAATGGGTTTTATTTACATAAACGCGTACTTTAAGATATTGACAAAATGAAAGTGTATATTATGTTGCTATTTCATACATATTTATCAAATGTTGTTTTATGTTGATTTCAGAAATGGTGTAAAATTGCTAATAGTAAGTACTAAGTTGAGTCAAAGTTAGTTTTTTGTTATTTTAGAATTATAAAAACTAACAAAAGGCGTACGTAACGTTATGATAAACAGGAATTTATTGTAGCGTTGCAAAATAGAAAAAATATGAAAACTACTTTTTCTCATTTATGTACATCAGAGATAAAGTAGTTGATGCATCTTAATGTGTTGAAAATATTTATTAATTTCATAATAATCGCAAATTACATACATTTTTCAAACAAGCACAGTAAAAAATAAAAATAAATCAATTTTTGCTAATTACGGAAGGATTATTTGAAGATAATTTCGAGATGATTGTTTTATTTCCCATACGATTTTTTAGTCATGGCATAGTTTGGTAGCCGACAACCAATCAAATAATAGTGTTAATATTATATATTTATCTTTTTCAGCAATTAATATTTCAAAAACATTTATAAATTACATCTAACATCGTCTACATTTATAACGTTCACTCTTAGGTTAGGTTAGACTAGGTCGTAGTTTTTCGTAGATATTTTTAATTCAAAAATACTTTAGTCAATAATAATATATCATAATAATATATTCCGATATTCGTATATAAATAATAATAATAATGATAATATATTATGTATCTGAGGTTCTCAATATTTTTTTAGTTAATCATATAGGTAGGTATATTATTAATATATTGTGTATTGCATGATTAATGCGAATCAGTGACTAAAAACAAAATAGTCAAAAACTATTAATTGATACCCTACCTAAAAAATAAGCAATGTGAAACAATGCAAAAAATTGCAAAATTAAAGTTCTAAAATTGGATTTGCCGGAACTTCTGAGTTCATTAAGAAAGCTATGTTTTCCAATAAGCTAAAAAGTATGAAATTGTCTATAAATGCGCAGCACTTCTGAAAATTCATGCAAATTTAATATTCCATCGAACAATTGTTATGTATTTTTCATAAAATTATAATTGTACAGATTATACAGAATTGAACAAAAAAACGCCCACGACCCGACCACGTAAGTCTTTAATTTTTCAAGTAAATTCGTAGAAACGCGATCGCACTTGCGTGTTATGTCATGATTATGATTATTTATTATACATTAATATACCATGGTTATATTATAATACTTCGCGACGTAAATAATTATATTGTCGTCGACCGTAGGTATACTATACGTGCGCGGTGTCGGTGAGCGGATGCTATCGGATTAGTAGCGCGCGCCTAGCGTGACAAAATCAAAATTCTAAAAAGCCGTCCGAATGTACATATTATAATCATCATCATTGGTATTATAAATTATATTGTCGTCGGCAGTACGCTAGTACGCAGTAATACGACACACTCGCGGCTACATTATATTATTATAATATTATTATACCAATAGTTATTAATTAATTATGATACGATTATGGATTAAAACGGCGATGGGACGATTTACTGCAGTGTTAAAATAGTTAATAATTTTTAAAAGTATTAGAATTTTTAATATTTTTAGGAAATTGTTCGAGACGCATTAATAATACAATACTTTATAAAGTAGAGATTATATTACAGTTTTTTTTTAATCATACATTTCTTAATTTTAATGGGAACATGTTTATTTTGATACTTGTTTTTAATTATCCAAATATTCAAATTTAAAATATTTGTCAAGATCAACACTTGTTACTAATGAAAGTTTTATTATACATTTAAATAATTATGCATCAATACTGTATCAATGTATCATATTACGTTCGTTACGTTTAAAAAAACATCGGTTTTTCCAAATATTTGTGCCAGTCATATTTCTTAACACTTGCTGCATATTATCTATGTAAAAAGTTGATCGTTTATTTTTACAACTATTCCATATATTTTATATTGAAAGTTGGAAAAAGTATGGAGAAGAAATTATTCGACGAAGTAAAATAGAATTTATAACACTGCACTACTGCAGTATAATACTGTAGGTACTTAATTACTTGTCAATATATTAAAGTATTTAATAGTTTAACACTTTAATTCCAATGTATTAAAATTCTTTACAACACTGATACTTACCTCGCAAATAAAAAAGGCCAAAATATTTCAAATGGTTTTCGCGCCACATCGGCCGAAAGGAAACGCGAGGACGAAGGCCATTTTGAGATACGCGCTGGGACCGATTGTTTATTACGAAGTAATACTATCTTATAAGTTATAGTTATTTACAGCTAGCATTGGAGGGAGGGGTATTATTTCTATAACAAATGTGGTGTGGCGAGTTTTTTAAAATATTTCTATTTCCCCTCACCTTTTAATTTCACCACTGGACAGACCAAAGAAGAAATAATAAACATTTGAATATAATGCCCAAGAAAAATATCCGAAACGACGCGCTCGAAACTAATTTACAATATTAACGGATCGTTAATCGCGTTTAATTGCGTACAGGACTAAGCCCCCGCGCCCTGCGGAAACCGAACGCAAATATAATAGTATTATTATTATATTATTTTATTATTCCGCGTTTTTTTTTGTATGAAAGAAAATTAAGAAAGTAAATAAATGAAAACCACGGTCACCCTTGTCCCCGTCCCACCGGTCGGACACGTACTCGCGGGTGCAAAAAAATCTCGACGGATTTACGGATGAATTCTGAAGAACTCGTTTGATGTCCCACTCAACCGTTGGTACTTAACTCCTATATAGCCAAGCCATGAGTGTACGCACGGATGATATTATAGCGCCACGATATGATATTATAGGGTGTCCAAGGTCCGGGAAAAAGTGCGTTGCGCCGCGAAGTCTTTGCGCACAATTTAAAGACACCTACGCCATTCACGGGACATATGATGATAATAATAATATAATAGGTAGGTACCTCTACATAATATTATTATTATAACAACATTATTCGCATTATTTCTAAGAGCGATGACCGATGCGGCGATGCTGAATATAGCAGCTGGGTAAGTACCGCGTATTTAACACCGACCCACGCCGACCACCGTTTAGCCTCCTCCGGATCGGCGTACAATGTTGCAGTGGATGGTCGCCCAGAATACGATCGTTGGAAAATTAGTATACAATATACCCACGGTGGCGGATTTAATGGAGCAAATAAAATACAAAAATTCGACTTGGACTAGGTCCCTCACAGTTTTTTTCCAACTGCATCATAAGCAGTACGAAAAATTAATCGATCTATAATAATATTTCAGTAAGATATAGATCAGTGATTTTGGCGCCATAAACTAAATATTTTGATATAAAAATGGTTTCATAAACTAGTGATCAATTCGTAATAATTCGTAACTACAAATTTGGAATTTTTAACTTAAATATAACCGCCCAAAATCAAGTTTTACTTACGGGTGCCAGTGTCAGTTGACTCCAGCACCTGAATCTTGAAAAACGGTCTTACAGTGCCTGTAACAGTACAAGCGGTTACGTAGCACGTCAAAATCTCGAAACCAAAATATAGCAAACATCAAAATACTGACGACAAAAAAGCTATGTAAAAAATAGCTAAAATATTATTATATTGAGCTAAAACCAAAAAACGGAGTGGTGGGGCGTCGGAGCTGTTATTGCCCGCGGGTTCCTCTCATAACTATTTTGATATTATAATTATTATATTCGATCGTTTTCTATATGAGGAAACGTCTAACGAATTTCGTGGGTTTTTCTACGAGGAAACGTCTACGAATTTCGTGGGTTTTCTATATGAGAGATTAGAGAACGTCGACACATTTCGACCAACGAGCGAGGAACATAATTTCACTGCAGATATATAGATACCTATACCTAAAACTGCCGTCGTAACATTACGGCATAACTCTAAAATATCATTATAAGTACTGCGCAGTATATGACTAATAAGTAATAACTGTGTGACGTGTGTATCACGGCGTTGTTGTTAGAAACATATTTTGAAAAACTTAAATTTCGTATCTAAACACAAACGGTTTCACATTTTTGTTAATAGGTCGTTAAAAAAAATCTAAAATATCACCGCGCGTGTTGGTAGGTTATAGTAATAATAGGTTATGGTAATAATAATACAATATAATATACTATATTACGATCTTTATTTTTAAGCTCGTTTCCGTCTCGTTTCCATACGGTTTTATTTGAAAATTATGAAAATGTCTCGGTGACCGCGTATTATATATTAATATTATGACGCATTAATAACAACAAGAACCGCATAAATCACACACACGACACGCTGCAGCTACAGCAGCAGACTACCTACATATCTGCGCGCGTTGCATATAATATATATTATATACATGCATTATCGCTAATGAAATATGGCACCGGTGAATATATTATAAAGCCATCATCCGCTCGTTATTCGAGTGCATATAACACTCCGTTACAACACGTTAATTAAGCCGTAACCTTCGGTGCGCACCTTTTTTTTCCATAATTTTTTCCATTTTTTGTTTCCCGAGCACCGCCGGTATTTATTTATTTATTATTATTATTTTTTTCATAATCTTACTTTGAAACTTTACTGCCTTTGACAGGGCCCGTGTTTAAAATTAATTCGGCGAGTTAAACGTGGTGACCGTGATTTATGCGTCCTGGGAAAATTATTATATACCTACATCGCGGTATAGGTAGGCGGTGGATATAGGTGCACCGAACAGGCACTAGTCCGTCGCACTTTTCTAGTCCGGCGCACTATTTCCTCCTTGTCGCATCCGAAAGCTGAGCACGTACATGCGTTCACGTCAGTTTGATATAAAATTAAAAATTATACATAAACAGACGCCATTATGTAAATCAATTATATTAATATTATTATGATACCTTCATTAAAATATGTATTTTATTTACTACAGAAACTGTTTTGTATTTTGTTACATAGTCAATATAATAATAAATTACGCTGTTCAATTGTTCTTACAAGTCAATCACTAAATTTGCGCACCTATTATTATGTCTAAAAATAATTTCAGTTCAACTGTTTTGAAACATATATTGATGATTATCAATATGAACGTATTATATAATCTATTTTATTTGTATTTAAATAATAATATGTTAAATGAGTTTATTATAAGTTATTAACGACTATTCTCAAAAACTACTGGCCCGATTTCAATAAAAGTTATTCCAATAGATTCTTATTGATATACTCGGCGGGAGTTGTAAGCTTCTTTTTACCAACCCTAAGCCACCCTTGCAGGTGGCTAACCTAACCTAACCATAGGGTGGTTTACACATGAATTCCGTTTAGGCTCACGAAATCGAATATTTTTTTGTTTATACTTATATAGTTGGGTTACAGAAATATGATTTAAAAAACTAAAATCAGCATACTATGGGATTTTTTTAAATAAAATACAACAATATTTAATTTATTGTTTATGATATACAAATGTAGGTACAATAAAAGACAAAGCAGTCTTTGAGGTTTGGTAGCTATATGCCTATATACCTATTATAATATAGACTCAAAAGTTATATACTCGACCGTTTTTGACGAAAGTTTCAATGCCGGTTCTCAGAAATATATCAGGAAAGTTTAGGGAGTAGTTTGAACCACTTTCAAAAACATACCAAGTGCCACAGGCTGGTTGTTGCCCATCTCGGTCGAATTGGTTCACAAAGCGAGATACACCGATGCCTGAGTGAACTGAGGTACACTAAATTCGAGATACAACGCCGTAGGTATATGTTTGTTCATTTTTTTCCCTGGTGAAGTTATAGGATCTACAGCTGATAAGTGTATTATACAATATATTATTATGGTACATAATATACGGAAGGAAGTCTGAAGGAACTCAAACGGACCGCATTGATCGAGACGATATCTAAGAGAATTCTGTAGCAGGTATACTATATATTGAGCGTTATCCGCGCGCAGAGTTTTGCTACACACATCTCGCGTATACATTTTGATGGCATGCAATAATTATAAATAACCGGCCGAAAGTCGACGAAAGATATTATTACATGTTTCGTCGTCAAGTCATTTTCGACAACAATCACTACCTACCAAGTACCAACCAACTTGATATCGAATAACGCTGCGGCGACTATTAATTTTTAACCACGGTCAGACATTAATAATTAGAGGCGTGAACGATTCGCGATGATTTTTTGTAATGATAAACGGGTTGATGTATGAACTCATATTATTATTTTTAGACGCCGACCATTAGGTATGTTCTAATCACAATATTATCTTCATAGGTTCGTTCGCAGATATTCAAACGGATAAGGACACGAGGTGAAACTCGTTTGCGTGATAGATGGAATCGCGTGAAACCTATAATATATATACTTAAGGTTAGGTATAGTGCGATTTGCGTATATATATAATATATGCAATTTAAATATATATTATTTTAATTTCAGGCAAGAAAATGCATGAGATGCTCATCAATTTAATTTTTGATAAATGATAATCCAATACCAATATCCGAATTTATAATTTCTGGTGCATATTAGCCCTGATTTATACAACATTTAACATTAACTTTAATAATTCCATATACAATATTAACTTTAAATCAACACGTTGCATAGGTGTTTCAAAAAAGTTAATTAAAAAAAAGTAGATTCCTAAAGAGTTATTTAAATTAGTTTATGATACCTATACCTATATTATGACTTAATTTTTTTATAATTCTCAATACTGATTATCATTAAGTACCTATAATCTATATAAATTCAAGGCATAGACAAAATTCACCCACAAATACATAATAATAGTCTCCTCTGGCGGCTCGAAGCGCACGAGCACCTTATATTATAATGATCTTATATAATCAGTTGACTGATTACAAATTTGTGTCAACAGTAGAGACATTAAAAATATAGATACATATATATATTTAGGTGCTATATATAGTGTCGATTTTCAAACCAAGCTTGCGTTTATATGATTTTTGAAACATTTACTAATAAAATGAAAACAACCACTTCTAAAATATGTATTAAAATTATAATATGTATGATTTGTAGTTAAAAATACAAAACTATGCGCAGACAGTCGTCGCACATATTTCCAATATGCGTGCGTGATCGAGCGCTTAGCTACCGTCTTGTGTTATATATTTAATAGATATAATACAGAGAACATAAATACATCATATATACATTATAATTTATATTTAAAGGTACGCACATGTATATATGGTACATATTATTCTATATACGTGCGTGGATACGCGTGCGGTCATGTGCCACCTGCGGCACGAATTTATTTTTTTTTTTTACTTCGCATCGTTTCGAAATGGTGCGGTCACGAACTCGCGTTTTTGACGGGTCGTAGGGGCCGATCGTATATATATAAATATTATATATGAATAATAATAGTAATAATAGTAACGTGGCGCGCGCGAGCACACACACACAATACCACTGTAATTTGGCCGGCGCTTCTTTGAAAATATTAATAACAAGCGTAGGTATATACCTATATATTATATGTGTACCTATGTTGTATATGTGTATGTTGTAAATACGTACTATATAGTTAGGTACCGTATTTTTTTATTATTGTTGTTATTATTAGGTATTATTATTTTTATTTTTACCTCCGACGACCTCCGCCGATTCAATCGAATTGCACGCCGACGTATATGGAACCGCGCGTATGGGCCTAGCCGATGACCATATTGCGTTCGACGCCCACAGACGATATAATATTATTATATAGGCAGGTAATACGCGTATTTTACACTACAATAATATATTATTGTCCTCTATCCGTACGGTTTCTTACACTTTATCTATTCGCGACGATCGTTTAATAACACTTCCTCTCGATCCCCCACCCAAACGTCTAAACGGTTCGTTTTTATTTTACCACGAGCTACAGTTCATATATACGGCGTACAATCATCATAATAATATAATATAAGTAATATAACATATTATGACGTAAGTACGGGGTTATGTGCGGAATGCATATAATATGCATTCTCCGACGCCAACCGAACGCGTGAAATGTACCGTACAAATAATTATTATATTCAAAGGCAACACATTAGCGTAGCACAACCTGACAAACAAGGGGAACTTAAGATTCAGATAATTTTAACCAAACCACGTTTTCATTTGAAATAATATCTATATAATATATTATATATTATATATAAAAATGAATATACGTTTGAATGAGGCTTATAGTCCCGGAAACTATACTGAAGCAATTGGCACCAAATTTTCCACTCACATTCCTGGAATTCAAAGAGTGTTCATTCCTTCGACTTTCAACCCCAATAGGTTGCTATAGGGTGTCTCACACATGACTTTCGATTTGGTTCACGAAAATCAAATTATTTTTTTGTTTAAAAGTTTTTTATTGATTACAGAAATCAAATGAAACATTTTAAAAATAGTATACGATAGCCTTGTTGCTATGGGATTATTTAAAAAAAAAAAAAATAATATTATTTAACTAATAATTTGTTGTTGGAATATGTACAGTAATATATATATTAGGTATACCTAACCTAACCTAACCTATATATATATATATATATATATAAGCTCAAAAACGCTAATCGGTTGATTTTGACGAAACTCAAAGACATATTAGGAAAATTTAGAGAGTAGTTTGAATCACGTTCGAAAATAAACCAATGTGCTATATGGAATCAGCCACAGGCGAATGATTACTTATCTCGGTCAAATAAGTTTATAAAGTAAGGTATACGTATATCTATATGCCGAATTTCCCTTAAACCAAAAATACTGAAAAATCTAGATATACTGATACAATTTTATGTTTGTTGATTTTTCCCGGATAAAGTCGGGTTATACGATTTATAGTATATTATATAATACATTTAATTACTATTAAATACCTACATATTATGATGGTCTATAGAGATAACTTTATCCTATAGGAATAAGGAATAACATATACATTTGTCTTGTTACAAAATACAAATATTAAAAATATTTTCGTCATTTATTTTGTTTGACATTTTGACAGGTCCATATTCTATATTATGTAGAAATATATTATTATTATTATTATTATTATAGAAAGATTTGTAAAACGATAATTTGTCATCGTACTTCAAAACGATGTTTATGCGTTTCATCACCGAAAAAAAGCGTTTACACGATACAGAATAATAATTGAGATCAGTAATGCGGCTAGAATTAATACCCTAATGAATTTAGAAATATGTTAAGTATAATTGGCAAAATATAATTTACTTCGTATTTACTTTTCTCAAATAGAATTCTTGGAAACTAACATTTCAAATTTGAAGCTATACCAAGTCTCATTGATGCACAGCATTTTCTGAAAATTCATTTTAAGTTAAATTATGAATTTTAAAAATAATGAACAATATTTTCAATTTCTAAACTTTTTATTGAAAACCACTTGTCATCGACTATCATGCAATCTAGAGCTTTATCATGAGCATTTAATTATTAAATTAAAATTATTATTACTAACCCATTCATGTTTAATAATTATTTATTTGTAAGTCATATTACCATAAGTAACTGTAACAGAGCATTGGTCTCTAAAAAAAAGGAAAAATTATACAATCCTTTTTAAGCAGGGGAGGATGGGACTATAGATCTCAAATTTGCATTTACGATATACTATGATATTATTCTTATGTGTACCTATAGCTACTATCTACAATTATATATTATAACGTTGTAAGAACAGATAAATAAGGCATTAAAAAAATATATTATATTCGTATGATAATGCTTTCGATTAATCACCAAACTTATTTGGAAAAACTCATATTATTATATTATAACAATCGATAAACTTGATTTTAGGTTGGAATTCGTAGCGAAGCCTTTGCAGAAAATTCTCTTGGAGCCAAACTTCGATCGGTGCAAATGTCGATGATGAAGATGGCGTACCCAGTTTTATAATGATATAATAAATATCGCTGCAGTATAAATATACGCTATGACGATGACGAGCCGCCGAACGGAGGCGGACAAAAACGCGTGACGGCATTTTGATTGATGACTGTGTACTGTCGCGGACAACGTACGTGAGTCCATATCTATCTATATGTTATTATATATAATAATAATTCTAGGCGATTTTCATTTTTTCCCCTATTATAATATGATATATATAAATCCGTTTTCAAAGACGGTCGGCAAACGCATACACTGCACTTAGTGTGTGGTCGGCCGGTTCGCGTATGGTTTCACATCATATAAACTCATATTATAAAACTTTAATACCCATTGAGACGATCCATCGGAACTATATTATATACACCGAGCTACATCGATCTGCTAAAGACTCATTATTATTGTTATTATTATTATTACTACTGTTATGGAATTAGTTATACGACCACACAATATGACGTATGACGTATGGTATCATTAAACTGTACCTACCTATGTTGTCTCGGCTTACTGTACACACACACACACTCACGCACGCACACATAATATGTCATATTAATATAATGATAAATATTGTATATTGGAAAATGTTATGATTTTATATTGTAACCTAATGAGCAGCGTCTCGTACAGTCATAAATCGACAGACTTGTCTCTATAACAGAAGAAGAAGTCGCCAACAACCACCCCTCAGTAAGTATAATAATGACTCCGTCCCCTGCAGACTTATAGAATATATATACGACGTCACCGAGTCTTGTCCGGATAATCTTTTTATTTATCGACGGATTAACGTGTGCCACATATAGTGTAGCTTGCCCGCATTACTCTTTATTATCCGCCTGGTTATTTCATTTATTATCACTGACGACGACAACGACAACGACGACGGAGAAACGCCGAAGCGCGCACGTCGCGTTCGACCGGCTTGCACAGTGGATTTATCTCGTGTCGGATCGAGAAGATCTCCTCCATCTCTACTCCCCCCCCTCCACTACTGCTTAGACTTTATATCTATTTACTTCATATATAATAAGCTACAGATGCGATTCTGTTGCGGCTGCAGTGTTGCAGTGCGTATGTACGCGATACCACTGTTATCAGGGGTGGATCTAGGATTATATTTTTTATAGGGGGTGCTACGATTATTATTATTATTTCTATTTCAGACATTAAAATGAAAATAAACAACACAGCTATGGTATGCGTTTTTCAATCGCAGTTGTGTTTCCCATTGGCGCCATTTCAATGGAAAGACTGCGGGAGTGCTGAAGCCCCTTTTTTCAGTTAGTCCACAAACGGCATGTTATATTTCTAGAGTTCTAATTTCAAAAGTGGAAATGCTTATAAAATTATATAATTTTTAGATAGGCAATAAGGAAATATTTTTATCTACCTACAATCTACTACAATCTGTGTATTGTAGTAGGTATATTTGAGACCCACATAAAACCATTAATACCCAGGCCATATAATTCACAGAGATAATTTAGTTTCACTAATCAATTTTTTTGTGGTAGATTTAACCCCAGCACCCCTCCTCCCCCAAACAGATTTACGCACGAATAAGGTTACGTTTACGTATATAATAGTGTTTTTAGACGGTAGTTGGGTGGTTGGGCCCGACGAGAGTATATCCCATATTAGAATTTAGAAGTCCTCGATATAGATCGCCGCGGTAATTCGACTTGGTTGTTAGACATAATACCTAATATCTATCACTCGACGAATTCGAAATCAGTGTAGCTTCACACGTTATTATTATTATTATTTTTTATTAGTTATTACTATTATTGTAATCGTGCTATGCGTAAGTACACTATATTATTATAACCTCGTTTTTTAATTTTTTATATTAAGCCGTCGATAGGATATTATTATAATAATATATAATACAATACCTACTCGAACCTTCCGGAATAATAATAAATTGTCGTTTAAATCGTTTAATACACGCGGTGCGCATCGATCATATCGCCGCACGATTCATCTGACACAAACACCAGCCGCCGCACGTCCGCTAACCCGCCCACTATACCGTTTTCGGATTATTCGAATTAGCCCTTAAACTCGTATTTTCGTCATGCACTTGACGTTTTCGTGGCTTACACTTCGTTCTCGTTCAGTTTGCCCGTGTTTTAGCCGGTGTCTGTTTTTCAAATTCTACAACTCGCCGCTTGTAAACCAATTTCTATTTCCATTCAAACGGCTGACATTTAATGTATAACAATATCTATTTGTCCAACTGATCTAATTTAGATTGAATTGTACATAAAATAAATTAAACCAGAGTCATTACGTTAACCAATTGACATCAAAAATTAAACCAAAGAATTCGTTTATAATACATAGTGTTGTTATTCCACATAACAAATATAATACATGGGTAATATTGTTATAAGACCGAGATACAGTATAGGTAGGCGTTTATCTAATGTATATTTTTTTAATTCGTAGCAGAGTCGAACAGTATTACACTATTACGGAGCATATAATATGTTGAATAATTCATAATGTTATGAAATGCATTCACACGGTTTCCATAAATTATTGTTGTACTATATTAATCCGCAGTTAACTATCGGACGCGAAATGTTTATGTTATAATATAATATGTAGTAGGTATATATATATTATGTAGCTATGGAGGGTACCTTGAGACAGTGATTCTCAACTTTTTCTTGTTTTAAAAAATCCAGGGGCACCATAAACATCTGAATTGTATGTATAAATGCTTTATATTTTGAATAATTTCACGGTACATCTAAAAGGCCAGTTGACAATACACCGCTGTTGAGAACCACTGCCTAAAGAATATACTATTTCGATACGTTTATCATTATTACTATTATTATCATTATTCACGTACCTACAGTTTAACGATGGCGTATCCACGGTTGTACAAGTCATATATATATAGGTACAACATTGCAGTTTAAAACGTTTACGTTTAAAGTGCTTTTGGTGAATAGAGTACATGTAGCTACAGCTTTAAAGATATTACCAATAAACGCAAGTCACACGAACCATTAATCAGAGGAATGAAAAAAATAACACACTAAACATTTTATTTTTATCGTTTGACCGAATCATTGATAAATCGACCCTTGAATGGGTCCCTAGCAAATGTCCACAGACGATAACAATACATGTACGCGCTGTACAAACATAATTCAATTTGTAATGTAGTCTTCGGTCCTATATATATATCATACACTAACAATATTCAGTAACGAATTTGTTACTTGGAAAATAAAAGCCAAAATGTACTCATCGACGCTGAATGGGTCAGGTAGGTTTATATGTATTATAAAGCGACTAAGCTAGGTATATTTAGGTATACTATACTACAAAAACGGTGGGATAGTGGAAAGCTCTGAGAGAAGTCTGTTCCAAAAATATTAAAATTGAATATCGTTCAACGTTTATCAATCACGGTAATAATATACGCGCGGTAATCATATTCTACGACTTTTGAACTGGTAAAGATTTTTCAGAATATTATTTTTAAATTCTGAGCGGAGCGATGAATGTATTGGTTTTACAATGATGTGTGTTTTTTTTTTATTTTTTTATTTTTTTGTGTCTGTCATCACGTTTTGGGACAGTAAAAGTGCTTAGATTTTCTTCAATAGTACCTTTTCTGATAGGAAAGTGAATCTAGTTGGTACTTTGGGGGGTCAAAAGTAAACATTTTCCAGTAGTTTTCAAAAGTACCATGAAAAACAAATGGAAAATTAAGGAAAAAACGGGAATTTTTACGCAACATTGATTTTCGATAAAATCGATTTTGGTTTTTGGTGTAAGTCTAAAAAAAATGACGGTAAATACATGAAATTTTTACTGAATGTTTATATAAGCAGTTTCTATATACCATACCGTTTTCAAAATATTTTGACTTATTTTGAGCTGTTTACAGACATTTTAAATTTCCAATCTTTTTGGTTTTTTTTTTTTTAAAAATCAATAACATTTTATTTATTCGTTAAAAATTCTTGAAAATTTAATAGAATGCTCCTAATATATTGTTTCAAAGGCACATGAAAAATATTAAAAATCTGTAGTCACAATTTTTTTTTCTAAGCATTCAAAGTTGAAATTTTGACAAAATACGTAAAAATGACGAAAATTTGAAAATTATTTAGAGTTAAAAATTCATAAAAATTTTTTTTTTTAAATCTAAGGTTTTAAATTTTAACACAAGATTTAACGTAAGTTTTTCTACTTTTATCAAAAATAAAATATCTAAAAGCAATTAAAAATAAATTTTTATGAGTGTTTTAAGTTCATAATTTTACAACATAGGATATTCACTCGATTTCTCATGTAGCGTTTTTCTTATTTGGTTGTAATTCAAAAACGAATAATTGTAGATGCATGAAAATTTCACTAAATGTTTATATTCTCATTTTCTATACACCATTCAATTTTGAAAATATTTTGATTTGTTTTGAGCTGTTTACAGACATTTTTAGTTTTCAATTTTTTTAGTTTTTTTTTTTATAATTGTCATTAAAATTTTATTTGGTGGGCCAAAAGTCTGAAAATTTAATACAAGCTTTCTTATATATTGTTACAACATCAGTTGAAAAATTTTAAAAATACATTGGCACGATTTTTTTTTTATAAGCATTTAAAGTTCGAATTTTGACAAAATTTGTCAAAATCTCGAAAATTATAAATCATTGTAATTAAAAAATTATAAAATGTTCAGTTTTTATAACTAAGTGTTGAAAATTTAAAACAAAAATTCTCATAAATAAATCATACTGTAACCAAAAAATCTAAAAAATATATCAACACATTTATTTTTACAGACATTTTAATTTCAAATTTAGACAAAATTTCATATTTAAACCAAGAATAATGATTTTAGTTATTTTGATATAATTTAAAAATATTATTTGTTGGTATATGAAACTTTTAGAATATATTGTTATATTTTATATACACGCAATGGCATTTTAAAATATAATTTTTTTGAGAAAAATGAATTTAACCAACTATAGTAAATACTAATGCCTATTATAATACTAAAATTAATTACTTTATTCACAATAATATCATCAAATACATTTAGACTTAGTAAGATATTATTATAGACTGACTGACCGTCTTCGCTCAGAATCGTTTTTCTTATTAAATGATATTATATCATTGGATAAAAATCTAACACAATCCATTACAGGACTCACTTGTAACCTATACTGTACAGCAGAGCGACATACACTTACCCGCCCTTTTT